>CM067216.1:25785582-26385582 GCA_034190945.1 Octodonta nipae
GCGTAATAGAACCAAAATAATATTAAAACGAAGCAATCTGAATCGAATGATCTAACATTTGAGAAAATTTTGGTGTAATAAATAATTTAGGAATGAGGGCAATTACAATACAATGACTTTGTACAATGAGTTTATCAAGAATATTTATAACGAAAAAGTCATGTACAAATTTTCAATAGATTGAGATTCTTCTGATGCGACAATTTAGTGAAACTAAAATCATCAAAAGAAAGTTCATATTGTTTTTTATAAAAAATCGGGAGCAAAATATTGGAGAGGGTCCCCATCGAACAGGGCAGTTTTGGACCAGAGACAAGCTGCACAGATCAGATTATGTCACAACCCATATTGAAGCAGGCTTCCAAGATAACCTGCAAACATCAGCCGAGTTCGTGGACCTTACTGCAGCTTACGACAATGTGTGGAGACATGGATTACTGTATAAACTTTACCAAACAGTTCCATGCAAACAAACCTTGCAACTTATTGATAACATGCTTACTGACAGGGTTTTCCAGGTTATATTGGGCAGCAAAACGAGTTCCTCGAGGACGCTTAATGACAGTCTTCCCCAAGGGTCTGTTGGCTTGAAAAACAGATATGCCTGCACTCGGACTATCAAGTCCATGGTGAAGCTTGAAGACCTGTAGAACCTTCCATAAATGGAGACTACGGCCCAACCCCAACAAAACGGAGACGGCGTCCTTCCATCTCTCTAACATAGCAGCGAATAGACAGCTCCAGGTCTACTTTGAAGATGCCGTACTGCGCCACAATACGCACCCGAAATATCTTGGTGTCACCCTAGATAGGACACTGACCTACAGGAGGCACCTGGAGAACACGGCTGGGAAGCTACGAACTGGGAACATCCTCCATAAGCTATACGGTACACCAAGGGGCTCTTCCACTAAAATACTAAGAACTACAGCACTTGGACTGGCTTACTCAACTGCAGAATACGGCCCTCCGATTTGGCTCAACAGCGCACATATCCAAAAAGTAGACAGACAACTAAATGAGTCCAAGAGGATACGGATAAGTCATGCATAAACAGACGACCAACCATAAAGACTGCTAAAGAACTGCACACGTTACAGTTCGACCCCATGGACTCTTGGGAGCGAAATAGATAGATAACTGCCCACATCAAGGCATAAGAATAAAACATCCCGTCTTTGATCAGCCCCATAAAATATGGACATCACTGAACAGAATACGTATCAACCATGGCATATGCGCGGACTCACTACACAAATGCCCAAATACCGCATATGAGGGAAACTTTGACGACTTCCTAATGGCAACCGACGCTTCGATTGACTAAGTATCTAATTTAAATGTGAGTTTGAGAATTAGAATAATGTAATTTCTTTTTTTATACACTTTTATGTATTTTATATCATGTGCAGCCATAAGATAAATAAATAAATAAATTACTGTTTCTGGATTTGTGGCACCTATTAGTTTTTAAGATTTTTTTTGGAAATACACACACCTGAGATTAAGAACTGTTTATTTTCTTTGTCCGGGTCTCGCTGTCAATTATAATAGAAGATTTCATGATAGAAAATGTATTGAATTTAGATATACAGGTTAACACAAAAAAAATCCAACGAACATTCAGATTAATACGAGGGGCCCTAGGGCGCCAAAAATGTAATCAAATAATGCTGTTGTTAGGAAAACCTAGGAAAAACCTTATGAACTATTCCGATGTAACATCGTTCAAAAGGAAGTGACGTATAATTATCGGCGGCCTGGCCCGATTGAATTCTACGTAATTACAAGCAATTTTATTTATTTCTTAAAACCAGTATACACTTTACAATGAAAAATTCTCATTAAATAATCCCACAGAGAGATAGGAATCCCGTTCCTTGGCTGGTACACTTAAGATTAAACCTTAAAACTAAACTTAAATCACACAGTTTTCAGTCTTATAACATCCAAGACCAACCAGTAATTATTTAACTATCATAATAGATCTTGCATTAATTATTAGGATAATAGTTTCATTTTATATTATTAATTATCCATTGAGCCAATTTTTATTTGTTTGCTTTTTTACAGTCCACCGTACATTTATATTCCTTTGGTAATAAATTAAATATTTTTATTGCATTGATTGTATTTGGTAAAACTTTTATTTATTTTAGGTAGTTGAACAGATTTAAGACTAATGGTGGTTAAAAACTCAGTTTTAGGTGTTTCATAATGATAACATAATATTTAAAGAGCAAATAATTGTATAAGATTAACTGGATTTTTGCTTGTGTTATTAGAATTTTTGTTCATGATAATCTATAATCGTATTCATTTAATATTTATGCATTATATTAGAGTAAATGTTCAAAATTCGGAGAGAAAACGCCAAAATTAATAATGAGTTGAACCTCTATATATAGTGCTGAGTACACTCATTAACTTGTCTAGTCATGCTTCCACTAATGTAATCGATTGCTTTCATCCTGTGCTACATGTACCTCATGGCAAAGTACTGTTAGAGTTTGTGTAAAGTTTAAATTTTTCAATCGTTTGATTATGGCTACAGTAGTCCAACGTAATTGGCTAAATGCGATCGTGCATGATCTTCGTGAAACAATGGATTGCGAAGAGTCCTAACAAACGACAGAAGGTGTGTTTCAAAATTAACTTGGATATAGCTTTGGGCAGTCATGTTGCCTACAACATAACTCCCACAGGTTATGCATATTCGTTTCAACAGAAAGTTTATGATAACACCTTTCACCTTGCCCATCATGCCTAGCCAAAAAGAATCTGGATTCGCCGTTAAAGACTACTGTATTCCATTCGTAGATATGCTGAGGCCGTTCTCTGAAGAACTGCATTTGATTAGGTAGATGCTAAGGAGTAAGAGATAAAATAAAATAAGAGCAATCCAAAACTTCTTATGAGCTGATAATCTGCTGGGATTTCGATTTGCCTTCTTGTTCTGCAACCACTGATCTGCAGTCGTCCTTGATGTGAAAAGGTACTGTAAAAACAAAATTCTAGATTTCACGCTCTATTGTTCTCGGATGACGTCCTGCCTTCATATTCGGTCTTCCTAGAAATATGCTTGACAGAACACAACATCCTATTGGAGTTGTTCCCATTTCTCTGTATAAAAACGGTGTTTTCATATCAAACTCGCTTTGTTAATGGAAATTTGCGTTTCTTCTTTTCTAGACACAATAAACAAACCTTAACAGGTCACAAACGACCTGTGCGAATAACATGCTTACTAAAGCTAAAAACATTTGTTGTCTCACCATGTTTTAAAAACTAAAATCTAATCATTTTTAATCAGTGTTCTAATTTTTATGATAACATAATTTTGTCAGCTTTAAAATGTTGATGATTAAATTCCAAAATTGATTTCCATTTCACGTTCAGTATGTCTACAATACTCTAGTTGTTTAACATTTCCAAGATTTTTTATTGTTTTTAGTTATCTTTCATTGACTTTCATTTCATACTTAGTCAGTTATCCTATTAATTTAGATATTCCCGTCTCTGAGTTCAATTCAGCTATTGCACATTTTTCAAAAGTGTACCAAACTGAAATTTCTGCCCAAAAATGTCCCGCGAGAGTAAAAATATTGAGAACAGTACTGTATATTACAGATATTAGCCCTACTTAAATATTAATTTTTCTATTTTTCAAGTTTCTTTATAATAAATACTTTGAAAATGTAAATCGTTTCTCTAGTTAACCCACCGCATAACCAAATGTATGCTATATGCTATATATAACTAACGTAGTATTCGCACCTTGCACTTAATAAAAAATATATTTAAATGATAAACGCAATTTATATAAATCCTAAATTGCCTTTACCTATCAAGTGGCATTTGAAAAATGCTAAGACATACAGAAATAACAGTATTCGATTCATGGACGGAATCTTGATTAGTTACATTTCCTGAAAACTGAGTACGTTCACTGCTTACTGATAATTTTGAAAATTAAATGAATTCAGTTAAAAATGGCGAATGTTGATTATTTGATGGCATTTGGCATTTTTTAACCACTTAAATTAAACACATATAAATCAAATTGAATTATATATGTGATTTCGAAATAATTGCTTTTCTCATATGGTTATTTGAATTGTAATAAACATCAAAAACAAGTCTTAAAAAAATGTTTGTCCTGTCTGTCTGCTTGTCTGAAATAATCGTCAAAACTACTCTACCGATTTGGACGGTAGAGTATGGTGGATAATGTAAAAAGTGTTACAGGATACTTTATTTTTCGCGCAAAAAATAAAATTGTAATCCCCTGTGAATATGGGGGAAAAGCCACCATTTTAACTGGGCAGTCGTAAATATTGGGAAGTAAAAGGTTGCAGATTTATCCGGGCAGGAAGTAATTTTCAGGGCAGTAAGTACAGAAAGTTATCGCAGAAGTTGATAAAGCCTCGACAATGAAGTCATAGTAATAATATTAATATTTTGAATCTATTGTATTTCATTTAAAAACATTTTCATGTTTGTTAACATTTTTATTCACAGATTTTAGATACAAGTTTCCAACAGTTACTAAAGGTATACGAGCAAATGAAGTTAATAAGTGCATAAAACGTTCGTTATTCGTAGCTTAAAACATTACATCAGAGTTTGATTAGAAAATTCGGAATTCAGAAAAATTCTCCTAGATATTTGGGAAAAAATAGTCTCAGATTAATTAAAAATTAAAAATAAAAATAATTTTAAATGCATTTAACCAAACGATGCTATTTTATGTATGTATTTTAGACGCTAAATCCGAATCCGAAGTCAAAAAACTCCTACACCCTCAAAATTTTGCTAGAACAAAATAACAACCCCGCAAGAGGGATAAAATGGTCAATAGTATCCCAGTCCAGTTCTTAAAACGTAATAAAACGCATTTAAACGAATTTTCAATTGTACTGATTTTGAGTTGGGAGTAAATACTCGAGTTTATGGAATAAAATTGAAACGCGCTCTCATTTGGGGGTCAAAACTACCTCAAATTCTAGAAAAATATCGAAGAATAGTTTTAATTACCATAAATGGTTATAATGTCTTATTTAGTGGAAGTAGTAAAAAACTTTTTCAAAATGGGTCTCTACAATATTGATATTAGTTCAAAATTCACAATTGATCACAAGGATAAAGATACACAATTTATTATTTAGGGGTGTAGTTTCTCTCCACCCAGGAGTTGCTTGCTAGTTGAAGAAAAAAATAAAGTGTTTTGCTACTTCCACTAAATAAGACATTATAATCTTTTCTAGTAATTAAAACTATTTTTTATTATATTTCTAGAATTTGGGGTAGTTTTCAACCTCAAATGTGGTCGCGATTCAAATGTATTCGATAGACTCGAGTATTTACTGTCAAATCAATATCAGTAACATTAAGTTTTAACAACTGGAGCCTGATTCTATTTATTCTTGATTTCACCCCTTTTGGGGGGTGTTTTTTGTTTCTAGCATATCTTTGAAGGGTGTACGAGTTTTTTGACCTCGGATTCGGTTTCAGCATTCAAAAATACATCAGAATAGCATGGTTTGGGTTAAATGTATACAACATTATTTTTATTTTCTGGGGCTGTGTTATTTATGGTGTTTTCATGGATATATAGACAACACTTGATTATATTTCAGAAAAACGGAATTATGTCAATTTTTTTAAATTGTGCCGCAAGCACCTATAGCGCTGCAGATGTCTTCGGCAGTTGCAGATGAAACGTTTGGAAGAAATTCCAATAGACCACAGCCATTGATACCAGCTGTGAAAGCCTACACACTTTGATATTCCAATTGTCATGGTGTGTGCAGCAGCTGTGGGTCCAGGATTTATATTTGTAAGTCCAATAATACTAATCCACAAACTTCAAGGGTATTAGTGGGCTTTATACATTGCCATAGCCTGCTCAATCCCCTGATCTAAACCAATTGAGTGACATTTATGAGTGTTAAAATGGAATTTGAAGATTGAAAAAAAAAATTGATTTAGTGGGAAAGATAAATTGCTTAACAGTTCCATAAAACATGTTCTTATCAACCAGTGCATTAGTGCAGACTACACATTAGTTGAATCTAAGCTTCATGATTGTATCTGGAATAATTCTATTGTCCATACCCAATGTCCAAAATACACTAGTACAAGAAATCATGAATAATAACTGTAAGAAATGTAAATTTAATGTCATTACACTCAAATATATTTTAAAGAAACACAAATGAAAACTAGTCATTACTTCCATACCCAAACCACTGAATATCATCTAGTTTTGTTTGACATCATAGCTTGGAAAACTAAGAACTTGAAACTGCAACAAATTTCAGGTTAAATCCTAAACACATATGTCAAATTTGTGGTAGCAATCTCTATAGGCTAAAGATGGGAATTACGAATGTGTGCAAATAAACATCTTTTAAAATTTAAACAAAAAAAATGCCACACACCTATTGATCTACTAAAGAAATTGGTAGAGTCAGAATTTATGTATGTATAATAATTATCAAAAAGGTAAATAATTTAGCAAAGACAGCGTTACTAGCAACTTTCATAAAACAAGGGTAAATGCTCAAAAATTTCAAAACAAAAAAAATAAATGTCTGAGAATATTGCCCTAACATTACATTTTGTTTTTATAAAACATACTAATGTACATATTTTGCCAAATCTACTACTAAAATAGATATTGAACATTGAATGTAATGATGCCTACATTAATATCACTTTTTTTCAATTCAAGTCACCTACTTAAAAATCTTAAGTAGTTAAAATTTTTAACAAATATTTACATCACCACATTGTATGTATGAGTAGATATAAAACCCTAATTGCATGATTTTATTTTAAGTTCTTATACTGTCATGTAGATTTAAAAAACTGAAACAATATTTTCTATTGAATTAATAATCAATTAATTTATTAATATAAAATATAAAAATAACAATCGCGAACGATTTTGAGTGTAAAGTTAGTTACTTCAAATTAAAATATTTGAAAAATATAAATGACATACTAAGCAGAATGGTCTACTTACCCTATACTAACAGCCCTTCTTTTTTGGATACCCTTTGTGGGATCAGCACCTAAAAACAGATTCAACATGTTATACACTCACACTCTACGTGTTTAAAATATTTAACAAAAATCTGAATTAACTAAGGAAATGATCTAAAGTCATTTGGGCAAAACTTACTGCCTTAGGGTTGATGGAAAACATTAACTCCAAATAATTACGTTTCTTTCGTACATTAGACTCAATTTAAAATGGAAAACTAAATATTGGTGTAAACAGTATAATTTATTTCATGCTACTAATAAGCAATCAGCCACTGTTGTAATTTAATTAGAAAAAGAAAATTCACCCCTATTTTCAACTAACCTGGCACAGAATGTGTTACAGCTGACATCTGAACAATAAACCATTCGTTTTATATTGATTTATTATTCATAACACAAACAACAACTTTTATTCACTACGAACATTTAAAAAATATGTACAAGACTATCAAAGAATTGCCGAAAATCGTATGTTTACTACCAATCGGCGGCCATGTCATCTCATAGTAAACACGTTAGGGTAGGAGACCACGGAGCAGTAAAAGGAGGGTCAAATCCTAATTCGCTCATACTGTGCTGACATTTCTCATAAGGTTTATTCATAAAAGCATAAAAATCTGGTAAATATCAACGACTTTTAAATAAAAATATGACATAGCGTAAATTGAGCGTACAATAACAATTCCGTTGAGCGATCTTTAAATCATATAACTTTTAATCCTTTTCTCTGTAAAGATAAATAAAATTCCCAATAGCTTATTTAAATTAAATACTGAAAATGAAAGTCTATACATATTTCTTTAGCCGCGAAAGTAAAGTTTTGTTACATTATTTTATATTATCAAAAGTAAAATAAATTACTGCAAAATCCCATAATAACTGCAACAATATCATGCTAATAACAAAATACGTCACAGACCTGACATCTATTAGTTCTCATCGGTATTAAGTTGCCGATCAAAGTTTTTATTAAGGACCACCACATTAATAAATGTTAGTCAAAACGAAAATTAGCACCATATTCAAAGGCAATAAATAATACAAATAATTAATATGTAAGTTATTCAAAGGTAATTAAATTTAAAAAACACGTGTAACTTCTGTAGAACATATCAAATTTCAAAATAATGAAACAGAAACATTTTCAAGTGGCTATCTGGCACGTTTACATCTGTAAATATGCATATCGGGACTAAAAACAGTTACAATGTATTAGGCAGTAATCTTGCGAGGCGAGTAATTATTTAAAGGAAACAGAAATGAAAGAGAACACTCGCTTTTAAATTATGGCTGGACAAATACTGGTCATGGTAAATTATAAAATTATTTAGTTTACTAAACGGGTTTAAATTTCGCGCGAATATTGTCCATAGAATAAAAAATGTCAGAACAAGATACTGGATTTTATGTATCAATAATTAGCATCCGTTTTATGACATCGATTCATGCAACATGAACGTAACTATCGTGTGGCCGGGGAGCACCACTAATCAGGATAAATTTAAAAATGTACTATTCAGGTTAAATTTTCCATTTTGCACTGACTACAAAATAATATAGGAATTAACTGAATTAAAGCCACAAGAACACTAAATTAAATAAACATACTATACAAGGTATAGATAGGTATCCAAAAGTTATTCCGATCATGCACCTCTCCATAGTACGTACTTTGTGTAACTTGAAGTTTTCTTATAATTTAGAATCCAGATTTCACAGATCGATGGAATTTTTTCCACCGGGCGCTCACGCCGTCGGTCTAAAATTTTTAATTTCAAAATGAAAACCTGACCACCGATTCAATAGTACAGAGATATTCCGACCAGGAATGGAACAGGATAACAACGTTATAGACCTCGTTGTACCCGTTTCCAATATTAATCGTTTGATTTGTTTAAATACCTACTAAATTATAACTATAATCTGCTAGGCACATTAGCATAAATTAATTGTTATAATCTTAGTTGAGCTACCTAGTAGGTGTGCCACCCACATTGACTGTCATTTTTTAAATTATCATTTCATAGCATATTATACATTATATATAATTACTCAATATTTTATACCCATAACAGATTTTCACTAGCATTACTCACTAACTCAAATTTAGATTTTCAATAAACTTGAAATTGTTACAAAGACAATAAAAACATTACCTTCATAAAAGTATCAATGATTAAAATTAATTAAAATTAAAAGTTATTATTGGTTAAAACTCATATTTCCGATGATTAAAAAAATAAATCCTTTTTTACATTTACATCTCTGAAAATGCGATCAATATTTCTTATTAAATAAGTTCCTGAAATCATACTTGAGCTACCTAGTAGGTATGCAATCAACATAACTGTCACTGGTTTATAAAATTGTATTATCATTTAATACTTCTAAAATAACTACACAAATATGAAATAGTGTTAATGATGAGGGTTATGATCATACAAATATTTATTGTTAACGAACTATTTTCACCATTTCCCCTGCGGCGTATGTGCCCTGTGGAAAAAAATCCCATCGATTCCAATAAAAAATAATGTGTTTTTGTTGTCAATCCACATATATGTTATATCGTTGGTTTCAAATATAACTTGTTTTAAAAAATCTTTTTATTGAAAGAACTAACACTTTAAATTACAATAAACTTAAAACTTATGATGTTGACTCTAACTGTAATGAAATTAGAATGAATGTTTGATCTACAAATTTGATCTTTTATAATGTTGGTCAATTGTGTGGCATTTGCAGTTTATTTTGTTATTCATAATGATTGACTGCAAGTGTCACTTACATAGGATGCTGAATTATTGGAAATACACGTGTGATTTATGAATAAGTAATTGTTTATACATACAATGTTTCACATAATGGTTTATTATTACTAAAGGATGCTGAATTATTGGAAATGCACGTGCGACTTATGGAAAAGTAATTGTTTATACATACAATGTTTCACACAATGGTTTATTGTTATTATTTTATATAACATATATATACCCATACAAGTTTCTAAGTGAAACATTAACTTCTATATTTTCAATACAGCTGTTATAAATAGAAACCATTAAACTTACTTAGTCTTTATTAGAAAACAGGTGAAAGTTCCATAATTCTAAACTGACTACAATGGAAACAGATAAATTCCTACAGATTACATCTTTATGGAAACCAGTATAGTTAAACTGTGGTTTTCGGCTTACTGAAAGTAAGCAGTGCTTAATAAATGCCAAAACAGTTCAAATATGTCTTTTCAAAATGTGTTTTGAAGATACTGGATTGTTTCATTTACCGGGGCCATGGTGCATAAGGAAACTTTATCGAAAAGTTGCCAGGCTGTACTTTGAGAACTGTTAGTTTGTCTAGAAAATAGCTGGAGTCTTTAAAGTATGCTTAGGTCGTTCCAACATATTTGCCAATGTTGCAGGATGGATGGAGAGCCGACGGCTGTAACGACGGGGCGAAGAGGGAGTTTGGGTTTATGGTTTTTGGATAGTTCAGGGGCCGTAATGCCAATTGGTTCTTGATTTTTCTCTGATCTTCAATATGTATAGAAAGTACCTATACCAGCTCCTTTGTTGTTGTTAAGAATCCTCGACGTTGGATCCTTCTGTAATATAGAATATAGAGTATGTGGCTGGATCAAGTTCGCAAATCTTCTGGGTCCGTGTTCATGGTAGTTTGAGATATTGTTGATAGGTGTTTTAGCTCTGCAGAATTCTTGAAGTACTTCACGGAGTTTCTTTATACAACGTCTGAGGAAATTTTTCCAACTCCCGATTCAGTATTAGCGATGATGCCTTCTATCTTTAGGAATGATGTAAAATTGATAACCGTTCCACTTATTCAACTCAAGGTGTCTATGAGGTATCACTTACGCAACTGAAATCGACTGCACACTTTGGCCTGTCATTAGATGACTTTGTAGTGGTGTTAATTCGACTAAACATCCCACTAATCATGTTCTAGATATTAATTAAGGATTTTGAAATAAAACTCTGTTAAAAAATTTCAAATTTATTGTTTTACATTGTTTCATTTCAGTTCTGAGCGAAAATAAATCATTAACTTCTGCCTTGTATGTTACTTTTCCTAACTTTGGCATCTCCTACATGACCAATAACACCATTTCTAAATTTCTAGTATACTATTTGCTAACAAATTTGGTTAAGATCATTTAAAATAGTATCTTATAAATAATATTGTGTTTTTGACCTATTTTTATTCGAAGGAAAATAATATCTAACATAATCACATTAGAATGTACCCAGATCTTTAACTATTCAAAGATCTCAACTCTTAGGATTGCTCGCCTATATGTTCCGTCTTCAATGTTTGTTTAATGATCACTTTAATTAGTGACACCTCTAGAGGACTCTAGCATTCCGAAAACAATTAAGGACATAAATATACATGATTATTATATCATTGTAACTCAATCCCATATAAACATTTATTATTGTACCCTTTGATATTAATATTTACTTTTTCCAATAGATATAGTTGAGTAATGAATACTTTTACATGGGTCTTATGACAACCAGGTCCGAATTATAAGTTGTACTCTGTCTCATGTCTACACCGATGCTTATAGATCCATCACTCAGGTCTTGAATTCTAGGCGGCCTTCGAGATTTTTTCGGATGCGCTACGGGATGACAACGACAGTCACAATGCATGACGCATAAAGCAACAGACGTAGCCAAGGTGATGACAAAGGGTACAGCAAAATAATGTATAATAATGGCAATTTGTTCATTTCGTCCGTATTGCGTTAGTACCACCGTGTGGTTCTCTCGAGAATGGTAGCAGGGGAACTCTGTACCTATCACTCCATAGGTTTCTGTGAAATTCGAACATATCACTTTTGGAGGGTAACCACAACCCTTTATATTCACTAGTAGAATGGCATCTTCAGTCAGACTTACGTTGTCCTCATCCTAAAATAATAATATCATCATTTTAATTTTAAATTCATTAAAAAATACAAGAAAATGTACACCAAAACGCAAACACCCCCCTGCATCATATAAACTAGACACTCTTTTGGTATCCCTTGCAGCTTGAGCATGTCTATTGCTCCTTCATTTCTGGCGCCCATGCCTTACCCAAACTCCCTTAGCGATTGACTTTGGGCTCTTGATGGGATACCCTATATTCACCGCAAATATACCGTGTTTACACAGTGTATTTATTCTATTTAGACATCGTCAATACGTGATTTATTGTATCCATGATGTACACACGGTAAATACAGGGTGAATCCTCAGTTCATCCACGCTTGAATACACGTAAAATTACAGCGATTACATGGGTTTTTCAAAAGGAGTCCCGTAGCCCTTCAATGAATGTATGGAAAGCGTGTTCCTCTCAGAAACCAAATCATGTAGATTGGACCATATATATCACATAACATCCCAAATTGTACCACCGGTGACTGAACAGGTAAATCCTGAGAAACCGATATATTTCAAGGACTCTCGGATAGACAAAAAATCGACTACACTACAAGTAGCAACATTTAACGGGTGAACACTATCAAACCCAGGTGGAATTGTAGAGTTAGAACAAGAGGCAGCAAAAATCAAAATGGATACCAACAGGAAGAAATAGCGGAGTATGATTTCGAGATCAATAAAATCATTATAATTTCTGCTATATCATTGGATTGAATTGACTGTTACTTGATGTAATACAACTGATTACAAACTTACACTTTATTTAAAAAAACAAATTGTGACAATTGTTTCGCTTATTCATACAATGGTAGTACCTTAAGATATGCAACAATTATAAACTAAATAGAATAAAAATAGGAGTTTACATCTGTTCTTTAATCTACTAGTTATGTTAATATTTTTCAGATATAATTTATTTATTTATAAATTACATCTGGGAACCCATAATCTGATAATATTTCCTGTTTATTACATTTTGCCTATTTCTTAATAATATTAACACCACTAGTAGATTAAAGAACAGTTGTAAACTCCTATTTTTATTCTATTTAGTTTATAATTGTTGCATTTCTTAAGGTACTACCATTGTATGAATAAGCTTCATCGGACGCGAAACAATTGTCACATTTGTTTTTAAATAAAGTGTAAGTAATCTGCTATATCAGATCGAGTCACTAGTTGAACACTGTAACTTCATCATTATCAATGGATTCCTCAAGCGTTGGTGAACGCGAGTTTAAAAAAAGAGATATATGTGAAGTTCGCACACAATCAGAAAATCCAAAAAAAGTTACACTAGAAAGTGAACCTTGGAAGCTCCAAATGGGTCATTCAATTTTCATTAGCACACTAAATATATTCAGGACAGAAAGCTGTCATGAACTTTTCAGAGGTAGAGTTTTCAGTAATACAAAACTGGAAAGTTTCTAAGTCACCAGGAAAAAACAGACCATAACTAATCAAATGTGTAGGAAATTCCTAAGAATATAAAGCACTACCAATAAAAAAGCTAAGAGAAAAGATAACTTGCAACTAACGAACACAATACTTCATACGCTAAAGAAATAGGAGTAATACAACAAGGCGTTGCTACAGAAATGTCAAAAATTACAACAAAAACGAGTACAATTCACAATGGAAAATCGAAAGAGTTCTAGGAAAGCACTAATAGCAGAGTAAATACACGGAATCGAAGAATACGAATAATGGTAAGGCAGCAGGTAACGACCGAGTATAATCCCAATGTCTAAGAACCAGACACATACCATCACAATAGAATAGTGTCATCAGATTGTTAATCCATAACAAAAGTATTAAGGAAGACGTTAGGAATTACAGACCTAGAAGTCTTCTGTAGATAGTGCACAGACTGGACACTAACATCAACAGAACAGTACAATAGATCCCGCTCAATCTTGAGAGAATGTTAGACTCCGTAGTGGTTTCACGACCATATACTTAATACTAATATACGGCTAGCAGAGTCTAGAGGAAGCCGCAACCATCACAGTCCAGACGCATGTTCGAAAATCCCCAATTGGCTCTTCTGTTGTTATGTTTTCTCTCTGTTTGATTCATTTATTGGCAGATACAAACGGTCAAAGAACCAGCTCTGCCTTAGCGAAGGAGAAGAGGACGAAGAAGCCCAGAGATAGAAAACAAGTAAGTAAAAAATGAAGTATATAATATTCTATTTTTCAAGAGACAACAAGGGGGGCCCGGGGCGAAACCAACCTAACAAGCAAAGAGAAGACAGAAGAACAAACACGACAACGCGCACGCCCACAGAAGGGTACAATTAGCTATATATCATAGCAAAGAATGAGCCACGAAACACAAATAAGACAGTTGCTGTAGTACCGATAAGGTAAAGCAACGGAACCAAACCAAAGCCAAGCTGTCCCAACAAGACGACAGCAATTATGCAGAAGGAAAACTGCGTTAGCGTGAGGACCTGAGTTAAGTCTGAGGGGGTGGATGGCAAGGGGGCTGGAAGTGTTCATCAGTAAACTGTTTGATTCTTGGCAACGCTTGTGCAAAACGGTTTAGGTACAGTAACACGGTATAATCTGCTGTCTCTCTTAGTCGGTGACCCTTCCGCTTACGAGCGATAGCAGTATAGTAGTATTAAGTATATGTTCACCACAATCGACCACATACATACTATAATGGAAGTTAACATCATGGTCTTGGCAAGATGTAGGCAAGCCATATACAGAAACGTTGGATAATATGTAGATGGAAACCAAAACCAAAATCAGACTATTTGAAGCAGCCCAGAATTTTCCACCACCAGGGGATGCACGTAAATAGGAGCTACATACATAGGGCTTAATGTAGACACCGACTATCTATATACCATTTGAGACTTTCTGATGATATTGACATTATTGCCAAAACCCAGATGAACTGCAACACCGAATAACTGAAGTTAAGGCAGTTAAATAAACATCAAGAAACCGAATATAATGTACAACGAATTAACAGACATTCAGGACATCATGATAGGTAATACAATCTTACAAGTCGTGGAAGAATGTATGTACCTGGGTCATTTAATGCATATATGAGGTTGACTACTACCAGAATTAAACACAAGGATCAAAATTGCATGAATGACCTCAATAGTCTTCAAGTCTGCAAGGCCAGTCTATTTTAAGGAAAAAATATTTGAGCAATGGGTTCTACTAGTGCTGAACTCCATTTGTGAAATCTAGATTCTGAAAACTAGAATTTCAAGAAGACTTCAAATTGCAGACAGGTCTCTGGAGAGATGCGTGATAGGAATAACAAGGAAAGACCGAAAGAAACTAAAGTGGAAAAGAAACATGATGAAGGTAGCAGTTTTCATCCACAAAGTAAAAAGCTTCAAACCGCAATGGGCGGCACATTTGGTAAGAAATATGTGAGATCAAAGTTAATATTGTTTAAGTTATCGGTTACTTACTTCTGTATCGTTGTATGTAACAAAAATATGTGTACAGTGGTACGCGTCACTAGTACATCCCTCTCTGCATGAACTCCACGAGCAATTTGCCAGCCCTGTCAGCTCTTCTTTTCTAGTTGTTATGCATGTAACAGGTTTAGTAACAAAATTAGATGCTAGAGTGGATATTGCAGGATCCACGTAGAGTGGAACCAAAAAGAGGAGCGATGAACCAGCCGTCATTGCAATAACGGCCAATAAACCGGTAGAGTAGAATAATGCTTGTTCCCTGCATGATCTACCTGGGTTGATCCTAGTTTTTTTGGCAGCAGCTAATTCCTACAAGAAGACATTAAGATTAAAAATTTAATATTGTATTCATACTACAGACTAGAGAACTTAAACTCTAAGACAAAACTTAGATTAAGGATGGGAAAAAGATTAGGAAATTGGCTGAAACTTCAAATAATTGTATAACTAAATTTCTTAATTATTAAAACAGTTTCTATTCAATCATACTTCAAATATGAAACAGTAGCTTTAAGTTAAATTTTATCACATAATTTCTAATATGAATTCTTTTGGTACCTCCAGTATAATTCAAACTATCTTATACTTGCTGCACAATTTTAATTTTTTCATTGTTGCTTTCGTCGGAAAAAAAGTTACCCTGATGTCAGGCATAAAGAAGTTTTGATTCAAATTAAAAACACATTATCTAGAAAAGCTTAAATAATAAAAGATCTGTAAACTATAAATTTTTTACGAAATGACAATTGAAAAAGGGAAAAACGATTTATAAGATCTAAAGCAGCATTTGGTACAGCTTTTACTAGAAAATTGTGGAGTTACTGAATACTTTTGAAAGTTTCGGATAAACTATACCAGGTGATTAAAAGCAGTTAGAAGTGAGTTATGGACGAAGTATGTCTAATGAAGAAATACTTCAAGAGATTTGAGATCGAGAGGAATTAAATCAATTCGATATGTACATAGATACAATTTCGAAACTAGACTAATGAAGGAACGTAACAATAGGAATCTATATCTAGTCCAACGACAGACTGGACATAGTCATCATTATTATGGGAACAACTCAAAATATCTGAATATGTCAAAAGAATAATACAACACATAAAAATGACACTGAAAGATCAACTATGTCAATCACGATTAATGATGAAGAAATATTGACTAGAACAAGGATGCCACATCAAGATTTACCAGGCAAACAAATCAATACTGGACAATGGAAATGAAATATCTTTGAAAATGACTATACCACATAGAATGCTAGATGACTTTTTGAGGAAGAAATTAGCCGAAACGAAGAGATACGACAACAGAAGGGGATAGAAAGGCAAAGAAAAATAATGGACTAATGCATTGAAGAACTAGAAGAACTGAAAAACGAGTAACAGAATCAGGGAAATAAAAAGTAACAGAAGAGATAGCAAATAGCAGAAGAAATAAGCCACAATTTCACAATTTTTATATAGCCGACGATGTAATGCATTGTAACTACGGAAAGAAAACAAAAGGTTCGTAAAGTGACAACAGAAATATATTCAATAAATACATCGAAATGTAGATCCAGTAGAAATCGATTTTCCCGAATGTTGTACAGGTAAGCAAGTTGTAAAAGAAAGAGAACTAACACTATTCTTTATTTAATTTGTTTTCCTAAAAACGTTTAGCCAGAATGGAACAATCGGTGGTTATTTCGGTAAAGTTCTACAGTCTAATTATAGAATAAATGTTTAGTTATGGACTTGCATCTTCGCAACAACTAAAAACCACACTTTCCAAATTCCTGCCCATTTGAACCGAAATACTCAAAAAGGTCTTTTTATTGAAGTAAAGCCAAACTTAATCTTTTCTAGAATGAAACTAATATTCCCGGTTTTTAATTGTTATTGCAAGCTCACACTTTTAGTAAGTGCTCTTTTTATTGTTAAAAAAGAAGAATAGCTAGTCGTTGGAAAAAGCGCTCATTAGTTGATATCCTGCTCATGTAAATAAAAACAAAGAGGATACTCGACGTTATAGAATTTCAAGTTTTAGCAAGCATTACACCTTGCTAAGCTTGGTTTAACGGGAACAATGAGAAGCTTTTACAAACGAACAATATATTATCATCAAAACAGTTTACCTTCATATCCTAAATGAATTCACAATTACCTGTACACTTTGTCAGTGCAAGAAAAGAACAATAAATATTTACTTAAACCTCGGAATAATGTATCACTCTCCGGGTTGTCTCTAGTGGAGTGATGTAAGGACAATGAGTGTTGAAAATGTTTGCTTCTTCTTTATGAGGTGTTTTAATGGCCCTTCGCAATTTGCTGATTGGGAATTTTTATTTTCAAGCGTATTGTTAACAGTGTCGCGTCGCTGTAATAACGGTTTTGTCTCTTTTTATGTTAAATCGAAGGATCTCGAAGAACCACTAACTAATTCATTAAGTAGAAACTTAAAAATGAATGACACCCTGGAGACACATATACTTGTTATAAATGAATAAATTAAAAAAAACACTTAAAAAATAAACAAAATAATAGATTTGTAAGCAACTTATAAATATTAATTTGTTGTGTCATTTAATTTAATTATCAAATTTTTACATAAATTTTGAAGTTATTTATTTTATAACTTTTAGTGATGTATAAACCTACTAAGGATGCTTTGTGAATGAGAACACGATGGCTAACTATGAAAAAAAAAACGTTCTGAACAAAATAGTTGCATTTTCTATATATTTATTTCAATAGTATAGGAATTCCTATAAGAATGGCCTATAACGACTCAATCTACATTAGTGTTGTTTGTTAATAAAGACTCTAAGGAGTTCTCTTATGTTTCTATGAAGTCCAAGATCTAGTACCAATAGAATTTAAATAGGACCATCTTGGGTACTGAACCCAACGCTCATATTTTTAAGATGGTTTGGTTACAAGAGTTATTATTTTAAATTTGACACAGTCCCTTTATCTCCAAAACTTAGGAGCCTAAAATTTACAAAAACATATGGCCTTGCTGAAAGTTTATTGGTAAAATATAGCGAAAATCCTGATCTTCAATTTGTGTTCCAAAGTAGAAAATAAAATATTTTTTTTAATAAAACTCAAGCGCGTCATGTACCAGATAAAAAAAACGGCTAATTGTAAGAAATAAAAGTGTATAGGTTAAATAATTTTGAAATGCAGTTCAAAATATATTAGGAACAGATAAGAAAATCCACTCATTACCTGATTATCTGAGTTAGAAAAATATTTATTCACCTACATTATAACCAATCACAAATGTCCAACACGCACTTGGCCAATTTTTTTAGTTTTAGCGAGACTAACGAACATCAATGGCATGGGGGTACCGAGGGTGGGGCGCCAGCTGCCCCCCTAGACCTGACAAACCTGCCTTGAGCCATTAAACCTTCCCATAAAATTGCTGACTTTCCGATTTACCCCCCTCTAGGACATTTTTTTCCAAATTTGCCCCTCCCTAAGCCAAAAGCTGGGTACGCCCTTGAGCAATTGATTTCTGTCTGGTCTGACATCTAAAATGCAATCAGCATACAGCTTTTTTCAGTTGTATACAAGGAATGCGAGCACAAAATATCAATATAAATGCTATTTACCTACATATTTACTCAGGTTAAGTAACACTCGACGATTTCATTTTTTGTGTGATTTAGAGATTTACGCTTTATTTTGATACTAGTAGTATTAGTATTCGAGTAACTAGAAGCGAAAGCACAAGGCTACGAGAATTATGCGAACCGACCTGAAGAGGGCAGATGTGACTCTGCCGAAACGTCGTCATTTTACCATCGATCCCGGCAGGAATCAGTTATCAACTACGCGGATGAATTCCCGGAAACCACCTAAAACATATATATGTATATATATATATATATATATATATATATATATATATATATATAATATATATATAATGGTGTAGTTTGAATAAGTATTTTGTGAAACTTCATAAAGGCATTGTATGCCGAAACACGTATCAAAATAAAGCGTAAATCTCTAAATCACACAAAAAAGGAAATCGTCGAGTGTTACTTAACCTGAGTAAATATGTAGGTAAATAGCATTTATATATTGATATAGCGGTTAACTTGATAGGAATTTGACGCGCCCAACGATTTTATTTTGTTGTCTGACTTATGCCCTAGATTGATGAGGAGAGTGGTGTGAGTGTGAATGTGATTGTCTACGACCTAACGAATTATTTTTTAGCTTTTACAGAAAACCGTTTAACGGAAAAAACCTTTTTTACTTAATTTGTTGCCATTTACATCAAAGACTTCTTATCAAGCTCCAATTTTTTTTACAATTGTGTGAGCTGAATGACTTTCCCACTAAGTCACAGGGGGGCATATATGGTTCATAAACAAAACTGTTAGGTCAACAACCATTCAGGGTCTTTAGCATAAATAAATTGCAATATCTCGAAAGACAATCGTGGATCTGCCCCTGGATTTGAACTTAAAAAAACTTCATTTTAAAACTACAACAATAAAAATAATTATATTTTGAAGTAACTATTAACATTGCATTGTTCTGCTGTTTTTTTGCCTTTATAATTAACTCAAATTAATTTTTCGTAAATGAAATTTTTAACCTAAAATTTGATAAGCATAGAAGACGATCCAGGTAAAAAATAATTTTAGGTTTGTGAATAAAAGACCGTTATATCCAACTAAATTCTAATTTCGAAGGTGTCAGCTTGAAATGTAGGTGCTTATACACGATCCTTAAGATCACGTAACGTTGGATACCAGAGACGCTGATGCCTCTTAAGTGATCAATATTCGAATATGAACTGTCAAATTCGATATTTTCCACTCCAATTCCCTTGAGAAGAAGAATATTGGAACAGGAAATCGAAGTGAACTGGGACATACGACATCTTATCTCGTTTTATCTTATTATATTTTAAGTAAAACCTGTCAACATGTTTCTTATAAATACAGAAATGGGCCAGTTTTTTAAATAAGCGAATTTGGAATTTTCTCATAGAATGTGAATTTCCTAAATGTAAATCCATATTTTATAGCAAATGTAATTCAAGAAAGATAGAAAACGACAGCGTTACAACTCTAATGCTGTTAATTGAATGATAATAATTCAGTGAAATCCGTAAAGTAACGCATAAATTCCTTATTTTCTAAATACATCTTTTTTTTATGGGACTTCTCATACAGATCTAATTACTAGATTGTACCACCAATTTACTGCAAGTTGCTATGTAATGAGTAAAATTTAAAAAATAGTCACGAATATTACATTTTTCATATTTTTAGAAAATAAATACAGGATGAAGCAAAAATAAATAAATTGAATTACGTAATTGTGCCATTATTGAGATAAACAAAACAAAACAGCGTAATAAAGTAGTAACAATATACCTATAAAATTTAAACTACGAGACAATAGTTTGTCGAAATCTGTGAAAGCTAGAAAAATTGCGGCTTTCAAAAAGTTATAGTTATAGTTGCATTTGTTTTTCGAAATCTGCTATAAATTTGCTTACAGCGTAAGAAATTAACAAGTTATAGTTACAAAATTTGCGGCTTTCAAAATTTCATAATCTCTATTGGTTAAAAAGTTATAGTTTTGGCGTAGTTTAAACGTGTTCTAAAAGCCATTGTGTCTCGGAATCGGTACGAGCTACAAAATTATTTTTAACATTACCAATTAGTAACCAATTCAAGCTATAGTGGCTACAGCTGCACCTTTTTAACCAATAGAGATCTCAGAATTCAAAAGCGGCAAATTTTATATTTATTTTTTTTTGCTAATTTCTTACGTAAATTTGTAGCTCTTACCGATCCAAGAAACAAATTCTGTGTAACAAATTTAAGTTACTGAGGCTATTGTTTTCGAAATTAATATGAGCTACAAAATTACTTTCAGCGTAAAAAAATAGCAACAAATTAGTAACAAATTTTACAGCGGTTAGAATTTTGATATCTCTATTGGTTAGGACATAGAGATAAGAGAGATTCTTTGTAGATATTCATAAACTCCTTCAAAATTTCAGGCATAAATTATCATGTTCACGCACGATAAACATGAAGTACATTTTTTATCCATGACGTTAAAAACTGTCATAAACACTGAAGTAATTTTTTTATTTGAACCGCTTCGAAAAAAGTATAAGTCAGATCTAGGCAATCTAGGTATCTTCTCAAATTTTCAGTTTTATAAAAATAGTAAAGATGATTATAATCATCGATCTTCATTGTGTATAGGTCAATGGAGAACATGTTGAACATTTATTTTAAATTTAGTATTTTTTATTTGTTTTTGCTGGTTTCTTATACTATAGTTTATTTACTTTACCCTGTAGGTATATATTTTATATAAATAGCTTTTGAAAAAAAAATCAAAAGCATAGTAACAATAATGACACTAAAAAGTAAAAAATATATAAACACTTTTTGTTTTGAAATATTGGCTACATATAACATGTTTTTAACCATCTTGTATAATGGATAACGATAAACCTTTGTAGCGATAACGATAGTTATGGCAGGAAATGAGAACAACACAGAGAACTCACCTTCATGTGTGCCTTAAATTAACATGCGACTGATAAGCTTTTACCCATCTTAAAATCGGCAACTTTTTTTCTTGGAAAACGTTAAATGCATTTTTTAGACAAACCTCGTTATTGACAAAAGTAACATGTGATGATTTCGTTTTAGGTTTCAGATTATGCAATTTTTTTATGGAGACTAACTTATTATTTTCTCAATTTATTAATAAGAAAATTTTCGATACTATTCTAACTTAAGTGCACCCTATATATATATATATATGCAGACAAATTGAAAACATACATCTGGAAATATTTTGATGAAACTCCAATTTTTTTTAATTAATTTCCTATTAATATATTATGACAGATTAAGAAGTCAGTTACAATATTTTTCCGATTTTTTCAAAATATACCATTCTATGTTATTTATGATGAAATTCCAATCTATTTTCAATTTAATTCATCCTAGATTTCGAATAAAAATAACTAAAATGTTTTAACACCAGCGCATTCACCATATATTATGACACATTAAGAAGTTGGTTACAAAATTTTTCCGAATCCGTCATTGAAAGTAATTGAAAAAAATATGAGACCACTCTGGAAGTATATGCTATCAAATGAAAAAGAGAATGATCGAAATCGGTTCATAGTTGCCAGAGTATCTACTGAGGTAACAAAGTCTAAAAAAAATACAAGCGAATTGAGAACCTCCTCCTTTTTTGAAGTCTGTTAAAAAATATGTAAATTGTATGTATTTCCATCTTCCATCTGGTATCTACTTGAAGCAAGTTGTTCGACAGTCTTGAAATCAACTTTGCAAATTTAAAAAATTTAAAATAAAAAAGATGGGGTCATTACTTAAAGATAGTTTACCCAGTATATTACATTATTACTGGAAAGAACAGAATAATTTATCAACTGCAAATAATACAAGAGAAAAATTAATCTTTCAATGATATTGAGTAAATAGTTTTACGTGAAAATAAATCACACTAAATACTATTGGAAACGAGCGTAATATTAACATATATTTTATAAATTATTCCTCTAATGAACAACATTTTTCTCTCATATTCAAAAAAATTAGGTCAGCTAGCAGCAGAATTTTCATTGAAAATCAATTTATGTAATTAATGAATGACCATACCGGCCATTGATCTTACGAATTTAAACCGAATTGTCAACACGGAACATTTTAGTTATTCCCCAATAAATCATAAAGTATCACATAAAAGTCCCGATAAATCCGCTTTAAATCGAATAACGCCGGGATTATATTACGTTACTTTGATACAAAATATCAAAATCTTTATAGCACACATCGTAAACACAAATGAAACTACATGAGATCAATTTTAAGAGCATATTATAGGATAATAAAGGAAAACATAAACACGTGAGGGTTAAATGCGATGTCCTGCCCTACATTACCTTGATTTTCCTTTTCCTTAGTTCCTCTTGCTGGTCCAGGAGCAGCTCCGAACTACTGCTCCTCATTTTAAACTTTAACAATTACACATTTAGAGTTTTTTCTTACTTTTAGAATTTTACCACTAGCCACAGTTTATTGTCACTTGTCATTGCTAATCGACGTGTGGACGGCGACTTCAAAAGCTTTAGCGTTTTGACGCCTGCATCACGCTTGCGTCGCGCCCAGGCCTGCTGTTTTCACGAAAAGCCTCGGAAAACCCGTCTCTATTAACCTTCGGTGAAGGAATGAATGAAGGTATACTGTTTTACTTTGGAGCTTTCGGACATTCCAGTGACAGATAGCTCATTAATAACGCTTGTGTTACAGCGAATTAAAATTATACGAGGAAAGATCGATATTCTCTTGAATAACGAATGATATCGCAATCTTTCACGTCATCCCTCGTGAAAATATCTATTAGATCATTTTCAGCGATGAACTGCAATGCTTTAAATTATTTTCCATTATTACTAATTAATTTGTATATAGTTGTTTTTCTGGATCTAGCTAAGGCGTTTGACATAATTTCCCGTCATATGCTTTTCAAGAAATTGTCCAATTATGGAAGTCATGGTTTATCCGTAAAATGATTAGAAAACCATATTTTCTGAAAAATGTCATGTCTAAGTATCAGTACTTTCCTAATAAAATGCCAATACCGACCAAAGGGTGAAAAATACCCAGTATAATTTACGTTAAACCTACATAGACGAATTGAAAACGCCAACCTTTTAAAAGTTTAACATTTATTTTCATTTAATTTCATCCTAGGTTTGATTAATTTCAGCTCAGAATTCAAAAAATACAGTTAATATTCTGTGAATGCGCTGGCATCAAATTTTAAACAAAGGTAAAATTTTTCGTATTTTCTGAAAAATGTCATGTCTAACTACGAGTACTTACCTAATAAAATACAGTTTAAAATATCCAAATCAGTAATTGCGTTCACGAGTAATCGTGTGACTTACATACAGACGAAATGAGAGTTAATCAAGATCGAAACAACTAAACTCTTTAAATGGTAGAGTGTCTGAAATCAGATTCTTTTTGATGGAAAAATAATGGCAATCTATAAAAAATAACATATTGTGCATGAAGCAAATATGTAATTAAAACAATGACAGCTGTGAACCAAGAAACTCATATTACATTGATAGATAATTGAATCATATTTATGAAGTGCGGGAAACTTTATTAATTAAAACCATCAAATTGTATTCTACCATTCTAGCTCAATCTTGAAAATAAAAATAGATTATTTAATTACATTACTTAACTAAAGACTTAAGGTAACGTTACCTGCATCTAAACTTAAACGGAAATAAAATGTCATGGAAAGGGAAATACCCTTATCGAACACAACAGTTGAATGTCTCTGTTGATCAAGTACTACAATTATATTTGTCGCAAACAGCCAAAGATAACGTATAGATCTGAAAATTAACATACTCATACAAAAAAAAGTATTTGTGCGTAGTCAATGATAAGGAAAACCTCCAGATCACCTATGATTGAAGAAGTGAGGAGGTACATAAGCAAGTGGAACCAGAATAAACCCTCAGCAAAGAGAGAGAGAAATAAAGCAACTTTGGTTTGGTGTCACTTTAACGAAATGGGCAACACGTTATTACTTAAATAAGTCATGAACTAAGCAGATGTACAATGAAGAAAGAGCGGAGGTTAAGGAGTAGAACTGGATCTAATGTTTCAAATAAATAAGAAAAAATGTGAGTAGAGGAATCGTCACGACGACCAGCGAGGAATTGGACAACAGCGTCTAACGTTCTAGACCAAATATAAGTTATAACATTATCATCATAATATTCAGCTATATCTACCAATATTAACTTTTAGCCTCATAGTCCTGTTTTATATTAAGGCGTTTTGCCATTTCAGGGACATTACCCTGTGATTGACATCTATTACTTGAATACTGTTTATCATCCACTTTAACGTCTCCAATCTCTCCTTTGTATTCAGATCGTGCAACTCTTCAGAGATCTTTGTATAATATAGTATCTACAAGTTCGTTGTATTCTTAATATTTATCTTTAGGCCTTCTTTGTTGTATAAAGCCCTGTGTTACTTGGAATACACTGACCAACTATTATGAATAGCTTATCTAGACTTTCTTAACTCTCGTTGGTAAGCAGAATCTGGAATATTTAGGGTCTCTCTACCGGGAGGGAATTTATCGGTCTGTAATTGTGAATATTATTATATTCTAAGAAGAAGATTCGTCTTTACTGCCATTCTTGTGAATTAATATTATGTATAGAGGTATTTTCCTTTTTGTCTAGAAGTTCAGCAGTTATTTCTTCTTGTCATTTTTCATGTATCAATATTGCAAGAATAAATTTATTTCGCAATATTAAAAGACTGTCTTAATAATTTTGTTATACCTTCAACACATTAAATTGTTAGGGGTCTAGATCAAAAGTCAGATTTTATCGCGAAATGAATTTCGACATCCAGGAGTTTCAGGAAAACCTAGCTCACAGAAACTCCAAATCGGGAGTCGTACTGTGTGTAACGCCATTTCCCTGTGATTCCTAGGATAGAAATCACACAAAAAAATTCGTAGGTTGACTAAAATTGTCAAAGAAATTACGATACTAACTTTTCGAGATTTTTCAATCCATTGAACGCAAGACAATATATTGTATCTGGTCGAGAATCTTCATCAGTTGCGCTCCCCTCAACTGATGAAGGTTCTCGACCAAAAACAATATAGTCTTGCGTTCAATGGATTGAAAAATCTCGAAAAGTTAGTATCAAAAGTCAGGTGTGTATTACAATTAAATAAAAATTCAGTTAACAAAATAATAACGAATTTAACAACATACATAGTCATATACTTCTTTTGAAACAATTTGCAGTTTAATTTGAATAATTTACTTTTTCCACACACTGTATCATCGATCAAAGTAGGTGTTTGAACTTCAGTTGTAGAGAGCATAGTACTGTCCAGTAAAAGAGCTTTTGTTAAAGTTCGTTGTCATTGGATTTTCGCAAAACTTCAACAACGGACAGTCTGATCAAAGACTTGCAACAAACTCCAACAGCTGATTGTAATTTCATGAACATAACGAATTTTCGAAGTTTAATTCTGGCGGTTACACACAGCGTTAGTATTGATTGCCTTAGCGGCAGTCAACAAATTCGGAGAACTCAGGGTCGGGAACGATACATTATTCAAAAATGATTTTTTTATTAATGCATGTGAATGAAACGCTACGTAACTGAAGTGATTGATGACTGAAGAGTTGCATAATGATATGAGTTAAATTGTAATCAAATTATAACTACGTTATTGAAAAATATCACTGATGTCAAATAAAAAATAATTCAATACGAGGTCAATTCGGTAAGTTCACGACCCAGCAATAGATAGAAGCTATATAAAAATACTAACGCTTACCCGCGTGAAGTAAAATTATATGGTTATACATGAAATTGTAACTTGCATCATACTGGTTGCACTTGGTTATTGTAACTGATCCGGCTTTTTTAAGTCATTGTTTCGAAATTAAATAAATATTAGTTTTTGAGTATGTGTTTAGAGGTCATTCATAAAATATTTCACGCTAAACCTTTACACCCCCCCCCCCTCCTATAAATATTACGTCACACAAGCTAGAACCCCTCCTATATGATACATTCCAACTAATACTAATATTACACAAATATTAATATAATGCATAAGCATCTATAATAACGATATTGTAGTATCGTCTTCTTTGTTTTCGAAAATATTGTTACGAGAATTCATCCGACAGCTGGTGCAATCGGCCATCAACCAATTCATGGAAGGGATATTATTCCGATAAATTCTGGGAACCCGAAATGTTGGTCTCTCAACAGGCGGACCGCTGCCGTTACTGGGAATTCCCTTAAAGCTTCCAGAACATGAAAGAGTTTCCCGATGGTTCGTGGACGTACTAGAAAATTCCAAGATAAATATATAAATTAGAAGAGCTGGCGATAGGAGGCATTCAGTTCTCGTCGGTCGAATTGTACAGTTAAGATAAAATGTAAATAGTAGTTTCTGTGAAAATAAATTGTGTAAAAGTAGTGGAAATAAATTAGAGTGAGTTGGACTGTGTTTTTAAATAAATCCAAGAACTGAACTGAACCCGAGTGTGAAAATAAAAACATTACAGTGGTGTCAGGTGTGAAGTGAATTTGTGGAACTTTAAAAGTGGAAAATAAATAGACTGACAATGTTTAAAAACGTGAGTTTGGACCAATTGAAAGTGAAGGACTTAAAAAAAGAACTTGAGGAAAGGGATTTAGAAATTAGTGGGAAGAAAAGTGAATTAATACAACGGCTACGAGACGCCCTAATAAATGAAGGTAATGATCCTGATACCTATTTGTTTGAAGTTTCTGGTACTGGGGACATGAGCATGCTATTAAAACAAATGGAAGAAAATTCTAAAAAATTGAAAGAGGCCTTAGAAGATAAATTGTTAGAAAATGCTAAGTCCTTAGAAGATAAACTACAAACATTACAAGATAATTCTCAGATCATGAAAGAGGCGTTAGAAGACAAATTAGTAGAAAATTCTAAAAACTTGAAAGAGGCGTTAGAAGATAAATTAGCAGAAAATTCTAAATCCCTAGAAAAAAATTTGAAAAACATGGTACAGAAAAATTCTGAAATGCTGGAAGAGAAAATATTCGAGAATGAGGCTCGGATGGAAGAGCTAAGGCAAACAATGATCGAAGAGTCAGCCAAAAGTGAAACGCAGATAGAAGAGCTAAAGCAGACAATGTTTGAAGAGTCAGACAAAAATGAAACGCGGATAGAAGAGCTAAAGCATATAATGGAGGGTGAGATCAGCAAAATAAAAGAACAGGTAGTCACTATACAAAGGGGAGAAACTCAATCAAAAACCGTAAGCAAAAACAGTCCAGAAGTAGTGGATTCAAAAATTGGCCTCGAGGGGACAAGGCACAAAATGAAACCTCCCCAGTTTGATGGAAAATCATCATTTATTTATTTATTTAAAGAGTACGGCCCCCCTACAGACAGTCGCAGCTGCCCTATTACAGGGTGGCACAAGTTAACAATAATTGTAACATGAGATCAAGCAAGTACATTTAATTAAATTACAAAAGGGAAAAAAAAAGAAAAACGTAAGGTACAAATTCAAAACTATCAGACTGATCATTGACATAGGTCAACAGCCTGTGATATGTGTTTCCTGACAACCGAGTAACTTAAGGAGAAAATGTCATAACTGGTACTATTATTTTTTTCATCGATCATATTGTACGATCGGTAACATCGTGGCAGCGGCGAGTTAAAATAATAATTGGAGTTAGAGCGTCCAATTGCAAATATTTCTCTATTTCTGAGGGTGTAAGGCCTAGCATTGATTAAGAAATGATTACTTAAATATTCGGAATCAAAGAGATTATTAATTATCTTATATAAGAAAAATATGTCAGAACATTTTCTCCTGAATTCTAGGGATACCATGTTATAAAATTTTAAATTTTCAGTGTATGGATGAAAATGTCTTTCCCTGTTAAAACGATAATTTACAGCGTTTATAAATTTTTTTTGGACGTTTTCTATTCTAACAATATATTTATGATAAAAGGGATTCCAAACTGTCGAAGAATATTCTAATATCGATCTAACAAGACTATAAAATAGGGTGGTGAGCGATCTGGCATTTTTGAAGCCTTTGGTTATTCGTAATAAGAAACCCAACATTTTTTTAGCCTTTTGAACAAGTGATTCAATATGTATTTCAAACGACAGTTTGGAATCTAATACAACCCCCAGATCCCTAACGTGATCTACATACTTGAATTTGTCACCCAGTAAATATGTCACAAGGGGTTCGTGAGTGACTAGGTTTTCTGGTGAACACGATGGAATGACATTTATCACTATTAACAAAGATTCTGTTTCTTATACAGTAATCAGAGAAACTGTTTATCATGGACTAATTATCGTCGCCAATTCGAGGCTGCAGCTAAGCTAAACGGATGGTCGGCAGAGGAGAAAGCAATAGCATTAACTCTTGCCTTAAGAGGGGACGCTACAGATATTTTACAAACCTTGAATGCCTCTGAGCAAGATGACTACGAACAACTGGTCAAACATTTGGAACTGAGGTATGGACAAACCTATTTGGAGCACGTTTATCACTCCCAACTGAAAAATCGCTACCAGAAATCGAATGAATCCCTTCAAAAGTTTGAAGCTGATATTGCCCGTCTGGTTCGCCTTGCCTATCCAGCCACACCGGAAAATGTGATAGAAAGGTTAGCAGTGCAAGCATTTTTGGATGGACTTCGGGACCACGAAGCCAGACAAGCATTGACCCTAGCTCGACCGACTCAATTAGTGGATGCACTGGCTCGAGCTCTGGAATTCGAGGCAGCGAAAAATACCTGTAGAGGTCAGGGCAGAGTCCGAATCATTGAAGGAGAGCCAGAAGACGGCGGATATGATAAGGCCTCTGTAAAAAAGATAGTAGAGGAAGTTCTTACCGAAAAAAGACAACTGAGATGTTGGAAGTGTGGTAAGGTAGGGCACATACGAAGTCGTTGCAAGGAGAGCAACGGAGGCCCGACTTCCGCGTGGGAAAACTAAAGAAGGTCGATGTGAAGGGGCCATCGTCGACCGGTAGCCAACAAGCCCCAACTACCAACGCATATGTCGCATCACTACGCAACCACGTTAAATGTTAAATGTTAAGAAGCAATGTGCAATGCTGCTGGATACAGGTGCGACAAAAACAGTTATAAGTCCCAACATCGTTTTATAGACGATGATAAAACCAACCAAATGGCAACTACGAACAGCGACAGGAGAAACAGCGAAAGTCCATGGTGAAATAGACGTTGATATGACCTTGGGGAAAACAACCTTCCTACATCGGGCATTAGTGGCAGACATCGAAGACGAAGTAATCATTGGAATGGATGTCATGAGCTCCAAGGGATTCCAGTTAAACTTCAAAGGTGGAATTCTGCGAGTGAATGACGAAGAAGTGGTGCTTCATGGAAAAGATGACATAATGCTTCGAGCCATCTTAGCAGAGGATGTCAATGTTCCGGAAAGAGCTGAAATCATTATAGATGCTTGCTTAGATGGGAAAACTCAAGCTGGAACAGTAATGATGTTTGATCCCGAACTTAACGACGGAAATGTAGGCAGAGGAGTCGCACTGGGGAAAACTCTGTTTCGTGCCAGGGAGAATGTTCCAGTAAGAGTAATGAACCAGAATTATTATTCGGTTGTGTTAAAGAAAGGAACAACTTTGGGTCATTGTTCAACAGTTTGCTCTGTAGTCAGAAGCACACAGCATGCAGAAATGCCACCAGGTAAACTATCTGAGGAACTGGAAAGACTCATCACCGATTCATCTAAGAATTTGAAACCAAACCAGAAAGCAAAATTGAGGGACATCGTTAGAAACTACCAGGATATCTTGGATGTAGGGAATGGCAAAAGAGGACGAACTGATCTGGTGAAACATAAAATTAATACTGGGGACGCTCAACCTATTTGACAGTCGGCGAGAAGACTACCCCTTGCTAAAAGAGAAGAAGCCGACAGGATAGTCCGCGAGATGGAGGAAGAAGGTGTTATTGAACCATCCAATAGCCCTTGGGCTTCTCCAGTTGTCTTGGTTAAAAAGAAAGATGGTTCGACTCGATTTTGCGTGGACTATCGGCAATTAAACCACGCTACAAAGAAAGACAGCTATCCCCTTCCAAGAATAGAAGATTCCTTAGATACGTTGGCTGGATCGAAGATGTTTTCCACCCTGGACTTGAAGAGCGGGTATTGGCAGGTGGAACTTGCTAAAGAAGACCGAGAAAAGACTGCTTTTACCATCGGCTCAGGACTTTATCAATTCACGGTGGTGCCGTTTGGACTGTGTAATGCTCCAGCAACGTTTGAAAGATTGATGGAAACAGTGTAAGGGCTTTCATTGAAAACGTGCCTGGTGTATCTTGACGACATTATCGTGGTTGGAAAATCTTTTGAAGACCACGTGAGGAACCTCGAGGAAGTATTTCGGCGACATCGAAGTTCCGGACTAAAGTTAAGCCCGAAGAAGTGTCAGCTGTTCCAAGAAGAAGTGCAATATCTTGGACATGTAATTTCCGCACAGGGAGTAGCTGTTGGCAAACAGAAAATCAAAGCCGGCCAGGAATGGCCGTTACCTAAAGATATCCACCAGTTAAGAAGTTTCCTGGGGTTATGCACGTACTATCGTCGGTACGTCGCCGGATTTCCCAACATCGCCAATCCACTTACTAGACTCACAGAGGGGAAGGTGCAGTACCAGTGGGACGAGGAATGCCAACGATCATTCGAGACACTGAAAAGAGCATTGACGAGTGCCCCCGTCTTAACTTATCCTTTGCCAGATGGGAACTTCGTTTTGGATACCGACGCAAGCAATGTGGAATTGGTGCGGTGCTTTCGCAGATCCAAGACGGTCAGGAGAAAGTCATCGGCTATTTCAGCAAGACCTTGAGCAAGCCTGAACGGAATTACTGCGTTACTCGCAGGGAACTCTAGGCTGTGGTAAAGGGGGTAGAACATTTCTACAAGTACCTCTATGGTAAAAGATTCCTCCTGAGGACTGATCATGCAGCACTGAAGTGGCTCCTGCAGTTAAAAAACCCCGAAGGACAAGTGGCCAGGTGGATTGAGCGGTTGCAAGAATTCGACTTCCAGACTGAACATCGAGCTGGAACAAGCCATAAGAATGCTGATGCCCTATCGGGGAGACCATGCCTTGATGATTGCAAACATTGTCAACGAGCAGAAGAAAAAGGGGCTGTTCTCTGTAGAACTACCGCCTTCGATGACCATTGGTAATCTGACGAGATCCAAAAAGACCAGAAATTAGATCCAGATTTGAAAGAAGTTATCCGGTGGAAGGAAGAAAACCGCAAACCTACGTGGCAGGAGATTTCCCGATACTCACCAACCATAAAGTCGTACTGGGCTCAGTGGAACTCCCTCATCCTGGAAAATGGACTTCTCAAGCGCGTCCTAGAAACTCCAGAGGAGGGAAACGACAGACAACAGATTGTAGTTCCCAGAAATAGGAGACCAGAGGTTTTACGAGAACTACATGATGGTACAACTGGAGGACATCTGGGAGTAACGAAAACCCTTGGGAAGTTGAGAGAACGCTTCTATTGGGTAAGCTGCCAAGTGGATGTCAAGGACTGGTGCCGAAAATGTACTATTTGTGCAGCAAGTAATGGGCCTCAGAAGCGTCCAAAAGCTCCCATGAAGCAATATAACGTGGGCAGTCCATTCGAAAGAATAGCCATTGATGTTGCCGGTCCATTTCCTCTATCCGACTCTGGAAACAAGTACATTGTGGTGGTGATGGACTATTTTAGTAAATGGGCCGAGGCGTATGCCTTGCCGAATCAAGAAGCCTTGACCGTTGCTGATGTCCTTGTCAAGGAATGGATCAGTCGCTTTGGTGTTCCCTCGGAGTTGCACTCAGACCAAGGTAGAAATTTCGAGTCTACTCTTTTCCAAGACGTCTGCAAACTCTTGAAGATCAATAAAACACGGACCACAGCATTACACCCGCAATCCGATGGAATGGTAGAACGGATGAATAGAACCATTAACCGCCATTTGTCAAAGGTAGTCTCTAACCACCAAAGAGACTGGGACCAGTATTTGCACTTGTTTCTAATGGCATATCGTTCGTCTGTGCACGAGTCCACGAGTCAGACCCCGACCAGTATTATCATGGGACGAGAATTAAGACTAGCATGCGTTTTGAAGTTTGGATGTCCCCCAGGAGAAGAGACCGCAGGTGAAGACTATGTCAGCCAGCTACGTCAAAAGATGAATGAAATACAGCAGCGAGTCCGGTTAAACATCGAGAATGCCAGTGCCCGAATGAAGGAATCCTACGACATCAAAGCCGAGGGCGGAGAATTCCAAGTTGATGATATTGTTTGGTTGTATAACCCGCAACGTCGTTGTGGATATTCGCCCAAGCTACAGAGGTCTTGGCAGGAGCCGTACCAAATTGTGAAGAAAATCAACGATGTTGTCTACAGAATAAAGAAGCTACCTCGGGGAAAACCAAAGGTCGTACATTTCAACAGGTTAGCCCCTTATGCCGGAAGTCATGACAGCGAAGATGACCAAGCCCAAGTCCGCAGCATCCAACCACCCAATGACGAGATGACCTTCGAGCAGTTTATGGCACTATATTCTGATGGGCAGAAAGTGCAGCACGACGTAACGAGAGGTAACGAGAGAGTAACCCCGAGACCTGTTTGAGGTGCCCATACAATATGCCCTGGCTCATTGTGTAGCTCCACATCTCCGGATGTCCAGAGGAATAGCCAAGGTGTTTGCCAAAAAGTACGGCCAGTTCCAGAAGCTACGGGAGCAAGATCCAGTGGTAGGGAAAGTCCTTCATCTCGAAGACAAACAACCAGTGGGTACCAGAGACATCTTTTATTTGGTAACGAAAACATTCTCGCAGGACAAGCGAACATATAGCGATCTTTGGAAGACTCTGGTAGAATTGAGGAATGTGATGATGGAGAAAAATCTGATGAAATTGGCGGTCCCAAAGATAGCCTGTGGGTTGGATGGACTGAATTGTAGGGTGGTGAGAAGTATGATGGAAACAATCTTTCGAATCTTCCTACCGAACCGAATTTTCCAATAAAAGTATAGTAATTTTAACTAGATTTTAATTTATTTTGTTTATACACAGGGTGTATTATAATAAAGTGCGATAAAGTAAAATCTGGATACGTACACCTTGTATACTTTCTGTATACATTTATGGCTACAAATGTTACCACCCAGTATACTTACACTCAATTTACTAACAGCCTGTTTATTGGACATTTATTCTTGTCAAATATATATCAAAGGGCGTTGACCAACGCTCTTATCCCGAATTTTTTCCATGATCTTTAAAAATTTCTCTTTTGTATTGGTGCGTATACTATGTACACCTACACCTTTGGTGCTAATCTATTTACTAATACCAGTGTACTCATTGTTGACAAATATTAAATAATATCTTATTCCAAATCACCCCAACCCAGGCCCGTGGCCACCGGGGTTTGGCCGGGGGGCCCCTCCCCCCGAAATTTTGGGTTTCAAGACTCAATTTTAACCAATTTATTATCTTTTTCATAAGAATAAATTTTATATTTGTTCAATTTTATATATCCTGGAATTACATGAACAAAAATATAAATTTTGCAGTCCTAATCAGCCCATCACCAATAAAAAAACACTTATCCAACCCACCCCGTAAAAATTCCTGGCTATGGCGTTGACCCAACCTTCAAAATTAGAGGAAGTAGTTTCGGCTGTGACGTTGATTAAGATTTAACTCAATTAGTAATTCAGAGCTGCTATTTTTATATGTATAGATAAGATACTTTTTCGTTCCCGAGAAATAGTGAAATATCTCAAAAATACCCCGCCTACCCCCTATTACCCTCTCTCTCTTTTCGAGATACTAAACTGATGTAAAAAATATAGTGACCCTGATCCCCACATCCAATGATCCAGTTTACGTATTTATTCTATTAAAGAATGAAATCACCCTCTGATTTTTCATTCCTCTCATAGATTTGGATACCGAGGAATAGTAAAACACTCCCCTCTGCCCCCCCCCCCTCATGATAGAATTCAGAATTTTACAAATTGATTAATCTTGTTTTTATTTATTTGGGGAGAAGAGTATCTAGACCGAAAGAACTTCATGGCTGTAACACTTCTGTTTCCGAGTTATTGATTTTTTTTAAACAAAACAAACCGCTACTGCAGTAATTAAATATTTTATAAAGGATAAAATATTGTCTATGCTGTTCATGTACGGTATAGATTTCAATTAGTATCCATTACCAACGATCAAATTTTACCTGTTTATATACTCACTATTTTATCGCGAAATGAATTCCGACATCCAGGAGTTTCAGGAAAATCATTTCGCGATAAAATATTAAATTCAGTTATATGTACTATATACATAAATAATTTAATCGGTGGAAGGGAGCGCAACTGATGCAGGTTCTCGACTAGAAACAATATATTGTCTTGCGTTCAATGGATTGAAAAATCTCGAAAAGTTAGTATATACTCACTGACAAAGAAATCGCAACACCCTGAGGAGATGTTTAAATTTAAGATTATGATCAAAAATACATGCTATAGTAAGGAGTAAGTAATTAAAATTTGAATAAAAAATACCAATATGTTTAAATTTTTTTATTATAAGTTTGTTTATAATGTTTGTCCACCGCGGTTATCTATACAGTCCCCAACAAGTCTTGACATTTATTCAATAAGGTGGTCTATTTCTTCTTGAGGAATACTATCCCAAGCTACCTGTATTTAATTTTTTAGAAACTCCAAAGTCCGGGGGGCTGGGGTAAATTGCCGAACCTTCAAACTATCATATCCCAAACAAGTTCTTTTGGCGAAAGATCAGGACTCGGGGCCGCCATGGCAAGAGATTTACATAGGTAGCTTCAAAAAAGTATAAATTAACTCGAGCAAGTAAGGGAGTACATACGGCTCCACTACTTCCTGAAGATAACGTTGCGCTGTCATGTTGCCTCGTACAAAGACTAACGGTGACCTACTTTCATGTGCAATAGCACCCCATACCATTTAAATTTCTATATTTTTATAGAAAGTTTATGTGACATTTGTTGACGTTTACAGAATTTACATTTATTTGTTCAATTTTGTGGAAAACGGTTATTGTTGCAAAATCCTCTCTGTGGCCCGAAAGTATCCTGTAAATTTCACGTCTCTGTGTACAACAGTTTTAGCTCTGTGCTGATTATGAGTAAGTCAATAAGTTCGTCAAAACATTTTCTTCTATGTATATGGATTTACTCAGTTGAAAGAAGAGTAGTCACTTAATGCAGGCGGATCCAGGATTGTCGTTTGGGGGAGCCTTGACCTCGTTAAGGGGGGGGGGGTAACCACACTAAGGGTAGGTATTTGCACAATACACACTAAAAAGGCATACAACTCATAGGTTTGGTGGGGGTCTTGAGCACCTTAGCCCCACGCCTTTGTGCTGCTTCAGTTTTAGCACTGTATGGCTCTCTGGCCCCGTGTTTGCTACTTACTGACATTTATGTCACCAAGGCATATAAAATGCATATTGAGAAACTTGATAAATATGTGGTAAGAGGATACTCTGATGTGGAGAAATCATATCTTTCTAATACAGTACCAAATGTTCAAGTAATACGTGATAATCAATGTTTTATGTCAGACAATTTTGACTTGTTCTTGGGAATACCCCAAGGGAGTGTGATAGGCAGTGGCGGCTGGTGGGTTATAAAACTGGTGGTGCACTTTACTGGTCAAATATTGGGATTCAAAGATGCAACAAAACAAACCATAGCTTTGCTCATACTGCATTTATTTTTTATTAAATACTTTTTTCGAAAGTGAAATGTTCAATGACCTTTTTATTAAAGTCTGGCATTTATTGAATATATTCTTTCAATACCAAGCATAGAAAGAGCATTTAGCCAGTCCTGAGACATCGTACTTCTAAGAAATGTTTTAATCCTTCAGTCCAGTTTCTTGTCATAAATAATACAAGGAAAATAAAATAATGTATTGATGCGATCACATCAACACAACCATTTCTTTTTATTATAAATTTAACTTTTAAAACCTTGCGTTTAAACTTTTTTTTTTGCCTTTTGCACTCTTGTTTTCAATTAAGATATGGCTTAGGCGGAATAGCTAATTTTATATCTAATTTATTTTGAAACGATTTATTGTTTTTAATAAATCAATGTTAAAGTTGATACTCACTTTTACAGTAATGTAAACACACACGCACACTCTGTATATTAAATATTCTTTAACAGACTACGAGGACAAAAACAAAGCAACCACTAATTAAATCACAAACAAAAATTTTAATTATTGAAACGCTCGGATAGGTCCAGTCACAGCTCGGTGTCTCCGTGCGGCGTACGCGAATCAGCCCATTACTCCATATAGATTGCATTAACTATCTTCTATCTCACGCGCTAAGCGTGTTATAATATGGTATCTCATAGAAGCTATATAAGTTTTACGGTGCACTAGCCGAAGTGCACGGTGAAATATTGTTTCAAGCGAATATCTTAATACAAGTTTGGATTACAGCTAAAATTGTTTTTTGATAAATTCGTTGTTATTGAAATGATATTTATTAAACATTTTGTGTTTATTTTTAACTTTATTAAAAGCTTATTAAATTTGATGGTTCAGCGCACGAGTGCACTTAAGGGACAGCCGCCCCTGGTGATGGGACATATTCTATTTGTAATATATGTAAATGGCATGGCATACTCCATGCCTGATGCTGAGGATCATATGATGTAAAAAAACAAATGTTGGCAATAAATTTTATTGTAACTACTTCAATACAATTATCAGAACGAACAAGTGTTGCAAGACATGAATATTGCAGCAGGCAAATATATTGCACACTTACAGCATTATGTAAAATGATTAACCCGTAAAAACAATTGAATCTAAAATTTCGTAACGATCTACTGAAATAAACTATCAAATTGTAGCCAATTTAATGCATGAAAATTTGTACTAAAATATTTTGATCTTTTACAATAGTAATTGAGTTTAAATATATCTATCGTTGATATCACATATTACAACATATTTACAAAACAGAAACAATTAAACGCAAGAGTCCCTTACTATATCAAGAGGAAAAATAATTTATTCTAAACTGTACACAATGCAAATGAATGATAACAAATTGCTAGTCTGGTTTGTAAATTGGTATTTTCGGTAAAAATTCTATTAAAATCACATACTCCATCATTGAAGACGAATCACAATGTTGCTTGCTTAATCGCCAATGCAGTCCTAGTTTATGATATAAATAACTGTTCTCCCATTCTAAAAGTTTCTTTAATGAATGTTGGGTCTGTAACAATTTAAAGGAAAATAAGACAAAATTAATCATCAGGGTAATGTTAATATTGCTTTAATATTGTTTATCATAAATGTAGGATTCTGATAATTTCTAGTTGGAGCTGCTTGAATAATATTTTGGTATCATTTGTTATCTCATTCTGATGATAACTTTTCTTAAACTTGTATGTTAGCTTGGATGAGACTGGTAAGTATAAAGTTGTAATTTATTGAAAACGATTCTGGAGCAATGACGTTTTGACGTGAAACATTTTTAAGCTCATACTGAAACATAGGTACAAGGTCAGAAAACTAGACTGTAACTTCAAGGTCTGTATCATCTTTAAGATGAATATGTACACACAGGTGGCTAATGATGAAATAATGGTTATCATTTAGTGCAATATGATGATATATGTTTTTTACAAAGACCAAATCAACATATCATATACTTCTATCCCTCAAAATTAATCTATGTTAGCTAATGTAAATCTTTCAATTTTGCTTGTGGAATAGTCAATTAATATAGAAATTTTATTTGTACTCCAAGAAACCTAAAAGTTGTAATGGTCTCAAGATGCCAACACTTTTAAACAGACAAATCATTTATTCTGTTTTTGTTTGTTAACTGTGTATTACTGAAATTAAGTGTACCAGGCTGCTAGTTGTCCAAATTTATTGTTTACAAATAAGTATATTGTATATTGTGTATACTTTTCTGTGGTGGTGACATTTCAAGTCAAACTTCAATTGAAACCTCTTTACAAGAGCTAGATATACACAGAGGTCAATTCACTTATTTGTTTTCAGAAAAAGTGGTAGATCATATTTTTTTTTCAGAACAACTGTGAGGAAGACTTTACAGAAAGTCTTATCTTATCTTTTACAGAAAAGATAATCAGAAATCTGGTCAATTTGTTTCACATACTAATATTAGCTGTTACAGAAAAACAGAAAGAGAAAGTTGTAATGAACAGGGAGAATAATCAGGGAATTCTGCAACAATCACTTGAAAATTATATGATCTAGTGATAACTCTTTTTAAATTAATTTATCATTGTAGTCTTAGATTAAATTCTAACTAAACTTACCCTCTTACTAAGGCAAATAACAGGCCACAAGGAACATCCTAAAGTGCAACAACAACAAAGGCACCCACAAAATAGCCATTTTACATTTACTGGAAGGGTTTTCTTTAGCACTGCATTTATTCTCATAACTGTTTCTTTAAATTCCTCAGGTGCTACTCTGGAAACCAGGCCACTGGGGAATTCTGTATTGAATCTATTACTTAATCCAAAGCTAGAATACATAATATAGTAACTGAATTTTTATAATCCTTAAAAATATTTTGAAAAAATCAATAAATTCATAATTATAAAAAAATTAATGCTTTGATATTTTTTAAAATAATTTAATACATATGAATCAAATTATGGTCCAGAAGTTGAAAAATAAAAATTGTAAAAAAATTATTAACACATGTCAAAAATTAAAAGGATTATGTAATTTGTGTATAGTCTATTATCTCATCTGCATTTGTCTTTGGTCCTGTTTCAGGCACAGGTCTCCCTCATTGTTTAAAATTTGACATTTTGTGTCTCTTAGATTCACATCAGTCTGGTAGAGTCATTATCGGTAAATTAAATAAAATTTGAGTTTAAATATGACTTTGCTTTTAAACCATGATATTAAACTGATGTCAGTCAGGTTCAATTAATAACATGAGGTTAGAAAGAAATCTACAGATAGTGAAACTACAAATACATTAAATTTGTGAGATAGATAAACAAAAATGGTGAATTTGTATCAACTACAAAACTACAACTTACACAGTCATATTTCCAGCACCACGAATTACAACTGGATCAGGTACAAGAGAAACTTCTCCTGGTACACTATCCTCATTATTTACAACTTCTTCTTCATAATATATAGCATCAAATCCTTCCATGGATCTATAACAAAAAAGAATAGTCTACAGTTAAAGTCACAATAAGCTAAGAAGAGAAACCATAAATTAGATGTGATTATTTATTATTAAGTCATAAATGAAATATTAGTTGGAAAAATAGATTTAATATGAAAATGCACAAACAATAGAGAACTTAAAGATGTATTTGTATATAACTGGAGAATGTAAAAACTAAAAATTTAAGTTGCACACAAAAAAAATTAAACTGACAAGAAATATCACTTGTAAATTATTTTTAATCAACAATTCTATACAATCTGAGCAGTATTAAAAAAATGAAAACACAACATAATATTAAACATAATATATTTTAATTATATTTTACATAGTTGGTTTGATGATAAATTATTTTTTCTTGTTATAAAACCAATTTTAACAAAGGTCTGATGAAAATCTCATCAGGCTACAATCTATACTTTTTATATTTCATATGTTTAAAAGCCATGCATTTTCCTACGAATATCACCCATCTGTTAATAATAACTCCTGATTTGCAGTATTGATCATAAAAATTTCCACTTACCATATTAGTTTGATCAATATAAAACTTCTGATAAGGCAATAATAATGAAAAATTGAATAAAATGTTGATCAGATTTTTGTAATGTTAAATTTTCAAAAAGGTTTGCTTTAATGATATATAAAGATTATCCCTCCTAACATATTAAATGTTTAAAATGTACTTACTCTCTGTGAAGCTATTTGGTACAATAAATTATACTTTTAGCATTAAATGAATTAAAAAACACAGTTTTGCACCCTAACACCAAACCTTTATTTTATACACTCAGCACTATTTCAACAACTAGGAGTTATTGAAATGGCGTTAGGTGTTTAAAATAAAGGTGTTAAGGTGCAAAACTGTTTTTTTCATTTGTGACACAGCAAAGGTTCCACAGCATTTTCTTTAAATGAGCATAGGCATGACAACTTCAAAGTGTTTGAAAATAATTATAAGTTATATATGACCAAAATTCTTAATTTCTCAAATCCATAAAGGTTTTGAAGGTCTGCATAATTTGTTCACTACTCTGTACAAAATATTGGAAAAAATTCTGATCTGTTTTAAATAAATGTATTTCAAAATGTTTTTAGTAATAATTACATCTAATTCAGAGCACCTGATAATCATTTAACACATTAAGAGCCATTTGTATCCTTTTGGATACAAGTAACCTTGATCATTTGGGCCACCTGTATTCAAATGGATACAAAGGACTACTTTCACTTTAGGCTGGCTGAATTCAAACAGATGCAACATGTGTGTTTAAATGTATAGGGGACTTATAAAGCATGACCCATTGGTCCAAAATTTGGTTTTGGCCTGAGAATTTTTTTTGGGATAATAAAATAATAATTTTTGAAATAATATATACAATATATTTGAAATACATAACACAATATTTTTTCTTTTTCTAAGTGCTTTTACAAATAAAATTTATAGAAACTCATATTTAATAAATTAATTCTGATTTATGGGCATTAAAAACCAGTTCAAACAATAAATTTTTTTTTAACAAGCACTACATTTGTAGCAAGTTTGTGAAGATTTAGTTTGGGCATATTTCCAATCATGATTGTTTTTTAATCTTTCATAGTAAGCTGAACATCTCCATTTCTAATTATGAAATCAATACAAGTGGCTAAAAATGTTAATTCATTTGAACACAAGTTTTTTATAAAAAAATAACACACAAATTATATAAAAACAGTTTAAAAGAGCATTTTTCATATATTTTTACTAAGTTTAAACAGTGACCCACTGGGATTTTTTATAGTATGGTGGTGCTTAATGTGTTAATACAGAAACAATTAAAAAATGTGTCATACCACATTATAAACTGATTTAGCAGAATATATATTTTATAATTTACAGTGCATGGGTAATTCAAACTGATTTTTTTTCTTATTACAGGATACAAAAAAATCTACTTCCCTTTTTCAAACAGATTTCGTTATAAACATAGACAATTTTTCTTTGATAAAGCAAGGGGTACTCAATTCAATATATGAAATAAAACCAAATATAATAATAATTTTATACCCAATTCTTTACAAATTAGTAACATATATCCGTACAATCAATTTAAAAAAACATACAAACTCAAATAAATGCTTAGGACAATAGAGAAGGAAACAAAGCAGGTTATTTCCAGATACAGTGAATAAAAATGTTAATGGTTAAATAATCCTACTTACGGGAAACTTACATCACTTTATAAATTTTAAACTTAGAATTGGTTGATTTATTTCCAAAGATAAATAAAAGCAATCAATTTTTGTTAAATAATTTTTGTGTTTACAAAATGTTTTAACTCCTTACTTAAGACATAGAAAGCACAAAACACAAAAAGGTAATGACAGTTGTGAACGACTTGGCTTCAAGATCATACACTCAAGATTCTACTATTAAACGATGGGGACGCACCGTGGGGACGCCATGTGACGGTTAGTTTCACAAACACACTTGTCCACAACATAAGTGCCCTAGGAATTACAAGACCTTGAACTTGGTGAGGGGCCTTTAATCTTGTACCTACAAATCCCGAAAGAGGTGTTGGTGGGAACTTCGCTTCATATCTGTAAGGTTGAAGGTGAGGGTAGATGGTAAGAAGTAACTCGCCGGAGGCAACCTGCTTAAAAAAAACGGAGCTCACAGCTGTAAGGTGGACCCTGCCGAGGAGTGGATGACCATACGGAGTTGGCTGAGAAGGGTACCTTTGGGACTCCTATAGATCTCCCAGTGTAAGACGCCCAAAGGACATGCAGGCAATAGGCTCGGCAGATGACCTGACCATTTTGGCTGCGGCAAATAGTGCTGAGGAACTGATGGAAAATAAATAAGCATCGCATCAAACAAGATTATTGATTTGATTATCTAAAAATTGCACAACGTAACTCCTTTAATATACGAAAAGCATACCATCTAAAAATGACGTAGAACTATCTAGGGGTAATACTTGAGGATTGTACGACACTCCACGCGGCTGAAGTCACGTTGGACATTTAGCGTGGATGATGTAACCCATGGCTAAGGACCCACACCCGACAGAGGACAAAAAGATATACAATTGAGAGTCATTTATGCATACAAAACAGCATCAAGCACTGATTATGGTTATAAACAGTGTACCTAAACTTGCACTCTATTTGCTCATTACAGCGAAAGCCTCAGTTAGTAAATTTAATATTAAAAGAGGTCATCCTAACTCCAAAAACCTAGAAGACTGTAACTTATATTTGTTTCAACCTTAGAACGACTATTTTTAATATAATAACCTAAGAAATCTGGGTATAAAATTTTATGTAGGAAAATTTAGTACAGGAGAACGAAATTGACCCCCCCCCCCCCCCGAAGTACGTGCCTGGACCCGCCCGTGAGTGTGGCCCATGCATACTATTTTTTTCTCCCCTCTATAGTACTAGTTTTCCTTTGTTTCAGAAAATTTAAGATAAATGAGGGGTATTCCTGTGATGAACTGCGCCGGTTTTGTTGATACTGTTCCATATTCACAATTACTCTCAAGATTCGCTCACAATTTCACTTGTATAAACAATTTATCAGAAAAAGCACGTGGACAGAAGGGAACAACCAAATACGAGTGCTTTGGTGATGCATTTGCAAATTGGGACTGTATAACCAGAATACACCCAATGTAAAAACAAAAATGAATAACTTCAGAGATAATGATTAATACAAATCATACACAAGCTGCAGTAAATACAACTTATACAAAAGTTCAAATACTCTATAAAAATGACATGCAATAATTTTCAAATTCTTTCATTCATATCTTGTTTTGTAATTGATTTATTAAGTCACGAGGACATTAAGAATAGTTTTAATGGAAGCTACTTTGTGAGTAACCTCATGCTTAAACTACAAATGTTATGTACCTCACTAGGAGTTTTAATGAAGCAAGATCTAAACTCAAACACTGGTAATATGTTTGTATTTTTTAAACAAACACAAATATATCCCGGATATATAAAAGGAAAATGCCCATGAATTTGAAAGCACTATGTATATACACCAAACTATTCAATAGGGAGTCTAAAATAAAAGTTGGTATGTGACTTAACCTACCTCAATTTTGTAAACAAATAATTTTACTTCGAAGTCCCTACAATTTTCTCGTAAAACTTTTCTTCCATTTCCCCCAATGACACAGTTTTCATTTAAAAAATACACTGGTTAGCAGGCAATTAAATACACAATTTAAATAAAAAGCCGTATATTAAGCAAATATACAATAAAGAAATTTAACAAATTAATTGAATTGTTCAAATCATTACGTTTACACCTCAGTGTAAAGTGTATCGTTCATAATTATTAGCGTTAACTTACAAACTAAAATACGTTACTATACAATGATAAATAATAATAGTAGAGAAAAATTTATTATAAAATATCCACAACTTCTTCATACTACTAACAAAGGATTCTAAATGAAAAATTTTAGAACACCAATTCCCGATAAACCCATAAACTGTTTGTTAATCACGTCCATTCATTCTGACAATAGCTAAAAAATATCGGAGCAAATTTTATTGAACACACTGATCTGACGTGCCCGGCACTTGATGGTCACTGGCGGATCCAGATGGGGGCGCTAAGAAGGTAATGTGAACCGTGACATGACATTAAACAAATAAATTAATACAAATCACCTCATCATTTTCATCGTTTAACGTCATTATACAATACAAAATAAAAAGGGATACATCTAAATAAAGAAATATTTTAGGTTTCAATTGCAATTTTTTCAACATATATGAGTTGCAAGTGTGTACTTAAGTTTATATATAAAATGATGATACATAATAGACATGTGAAATAAAATTCTTAACATTTTAATATTTTTATTTTAGCCCTTTGCTGTCTAACGGGACTTAGAAGGTCCACATAATTCAACTAATTAAAAACTTATATGTTTAAACGTTTACGCCTGTCATCTAATCTTAGGTAGGGAAGACGGAGTCTAGGCTTCCTTTTTTTGCGCAAAAGAAGTTATAATATTGCAAGAAATCTGAAATAAATTAAGTAAAACATGTGACGTCACTAAAATATTGCTAAGGTTCAGACCAACTGTGTTTACGCCGCTAAGTTAACGCTATTAATCATTCAAAATGAGTTATTATTTTTATTATGATGCATACGTCAATTGACACGTCTACAAGACGAAGAAGTGCTGCAAGGAAGAAATAATAAAGTTATGGAATGCAGCGAACCTCTTACGTTCCTGACAAACGAAAACCCTATCACTCACGTTGGTGCAATAAGTGGCTAAATCAGAGCGAGGTTGAAGAAGCAGATGATTTTACTGAAAATCATCCAATAGTTCTTCACACCACACAAGAGTCCCATTCGACTGAATTCAAATGAATATTCTTTTGGAAATATTAGTAGTTCCCATTTTATTGTTCAACTATCTCATTGTGTTTCAAGACTATGTTCTAATGCATCTCAAAATAAAATAAATAATTATGAAATAAATCTAAGGAAACCAAGCACATAAAAATTGCCTCACGCAATTTATGTACACCCCCAAATATGAGAACAATGATGAATCAACGTCCCTAGGATCGCGAAAATAGATTATTGAGAAATTATAAAACAAAAGAAGATTGACACAATCACTTTACCATGATACAAAACAATTTTATCAATGAATCTGATGAACACAGTCGGGAAAAAGCAAGTAATCGCATTAACAGACGAAACCATTCGCATAACAGAAACAAAATAATCGAGCACTTCACCAAATTGTATAGGGACCTTTACAAAGCAACCGCAACTCCAAATTCTATAGGGAACGTTTTGGAACACTAGATACTCTTAAAATATAGATGGCAGAAGAATCATCTGAACTACTTGTGGAAGAAGTGGAGTCAGATGATTTGAGTAATGCACTTATTACAAACTTACACTTTATTTAAAAAATTGTGACAATTGTTTCGCGTCCGATGGAGCTTAATCATACAATAGTAGTACCTTAAGAAATTCAATCCATCGGACGCGAAATAATTGTCACAATTTTTTAAATAAAGTGTAAGTTTGTAATAAGTGCATTATTCAAATCATCATGAATTTCAACTTCCACCAAGTATCAGCCACCTCAATCCAAAGTGGAGTCAGAGGTCAAAGGCATGTAGACAGACACCTGTTAGAGAAAGATGAAAACGCCTGGCCAAAATCTCCACACAAGAAGTTTATTTCAAAAAGTCGAATTACCTGGTAAATATAATTAAACTTGCTCAAGGCACAAGCTATGAAGTATGTTTCATGTTCAATAAAATTTTTCAAGATATTCAGTTTCCAAAATATTATTTTTAATACATAAACTGCCAAATGTTTAATCACTAAAAGAATGAAAACAAGTTATGTTTGAAGCAAAAACTATCTAACTAAATATGAGTCAAGCAAAAACATTTCAAGAGACTAACAAAAAGTTTAAAGACTTATGTTTTATGTAATTTTCCTGAGATCTACTTTTACACTCCTTGTTTATTTGAAGTTTCACTCCCCACAACTATTTGTTAATATAAAGAGTTTGAAATTGAATTTAAATAATCGCGTAACTGGGCAATTTCGAACACTGCCTTAAGTTGTCCTTTACAAAGAGTCTTCTTCACAGATGGTGTAACAGAAAAAAAAATAACAAAAAAAAAAACGCCAACCAAAATACAAGAAAGAACAAAGAACTAATAAAGAAAGTGATCAACTGTAGACAAAGACTCTCTGTTCAAGGCAATTAGTAATATCTATACAATGATTTCCAAATTGGATATTTTTAATTTGTAACAGTAAATATAAACGGTAAACCAATAAATTAGTGTAAATTATTTTCAATTGTATCATCATTATTAAACAATAGCAAAAAAGAACCATAACAAATTAACATTTTGATTTTTTTGTACAAAAGATTAAAATAAAGTCAAAAATATAATAAAGGCCAAAAAATACTCCATTTAATTTGGAAACGCAATCCTTGAAGATATATGATTTTTTGTAAGCAGATAAATAACACAATAAAATAATATGAAAAGAATTATTTGTCCCAAAAGACTGCCCATTAAAATGGACAAGGCACGAGTTATAAGGTGTTTTTCGAGTTTCAATATAGTTTTATGAGGTCCTGAGGAACAATAGCCTGATCAGTATAAAAATTAATAAATACAGGAAGTTAAATTAACAAAGGAACTAAAGTACTAAGTAGCACTTCTAAAGTAAATGGGTAAATTACTGGGCATTTGTATTTTTAATTAATGTCGAACACGATGTCAATTATGATATACATGTTTGCATGACACATCTAATGTGGAGGAATTCAAATATTTACAAGTCTGCAATCCACATGCATCATGCAAGTATGAACAAATATTTTAAGGTTCTTGCTTAATCAACTTTTTATACTAATTGTAAATAATATTCTATTTTTTTTTTAAACAAAGTAATCAGTTCTTCAGAAGAGATAAAGTAATATAAAGTGTTTTGTTGTGTAAAAAGATACTTAAGATCCTGTGGGAGATAATAAAAATCATTCCCTTTAATTTCGCTGTCCAGTTAGTTTTCTTTTTCAGTTAGTTCTTGATAACGGGCATACATCATTTTTTTCACACAATCCTTATATGATTCTCCAGCTAATGCTGTATATCCAGGAAGTTTATTGCCAAGGCCTACATTACTAGAACGCTGCTCAGCCTAAAAAAAAAATTATTTACTAGTAACCAAAAATGCCTTCATTTATAAATTCAATTACAAATACTACTATATAATTTATGACAACAGTTATAGATATATATCCTCACTAAACAGAGATGCTATAGTAGGAAGTAAATGATTAAAATTTGCGTAAAAAATAGCAAGGAGTTTAAATTTTTTAAATTAAGTTTGAAATAATGTGTTTGTCCACCACGGTTATCTATACACTCCCCAATATGTCTTGGCATTGATTCAATAAGGTGATCTATTCCTTCTTGAGGAATACTATCCCAAGCTAGCTGTATTTCATGTCTTAGAACCTCCAAAGTCCTTGGGGGCTGTGGTAAATATCTGAGCCTTCTACCCATCATATCCCAAACAAGCTACATGGGCGAAAGATCGGGGGATCTATGCGGCTATGAGCCTCGACGTCGTCGAACCTATATACTTAATACTAATATATTGCCATTGTTGCTAAATGATTTGAGCAAATTTCCGCCCTCCCTTAATGTCTAGATGGTTCCTTAGAAGTAGATGATGGGACACTTGAGGACAAAAACACTTGGTTTTAAAATGCGGGGGCACTTGAGGACACCTAACCTCATGCTCGGACCTGACGGCAAGGTGGCTGACGCTGACCGGGTCTAAATTTCGGGAGGTGACCCGGTATCTAATTTCGGGACTTCCGGTCCGTAGGGGGTGCAGGGAGCGGTCAGTCGAAATGGCGGTGACGTCATTGGTAGGGAACGCGGTACATAGGTCGGGGATCAAGGAACGGTAAGTGTTAGCATTGGGAAACGATCAGGGATAGCGGATGAACGAAAAAAATGTTAAGAATACGGCGGTCCTGTGAATTACATAGTCGTGTCCGATAATTTTGAGTTTACGTCGTAGAATAAATCGAAGACTGATAAATTCTAAACAACGGTCATATGGGCGAGAAAGGCAACTCTTCGAGTCTCTGCTTTCGTCGGATAAATCAGGGCCACGAGGTCGTCCAGTCCGGGCGTTAAATCTCTTAATATAGAGAATTCGGCAATTTTAAGCAAAAAAAATGTACCGAAAATGCAAATATAATAAATAATCAATATTCCCAAATATTTGGTAATTAGCATTTGATTATATAATTAAAATAATTCAGATTCGCAATAACAAATGATAAGAAAATACGAAACCGCAATTGCATAGAAATTATTTCACATGTTGGTATAAATACCGATAAACAAGCGAAACTCGAGCAAGGACACTGATTGAATAGAACAGACAGGCGCGGTGGCTAGGCGATATAAATTCTAAGCAAGAAACAAGGAAATGTTATATGGTGGATTGTTCAGATAAGTAGATGCTGGTTTGCATTGAAAAGTTAATGAGTGTTGGTAGCTAATAATGTAAAAAATAAATTCGTAGATGAGGAATGGTAATTAATTGCGACTGAGTTTGAACCGTTGGATTTCGTAGGATTTGTAATGAATACTAAAATAAGTATCGAGCAAACAGAGGGGGTGAGTTGGTACAAAATGGGAAAGATATAAAAAATTAATACCGTTGAGAATACTAAGAATGTTCATTGTAACAAACCGTTACAAATGGCTGTAACCGCAACAAATGCTAGAAATGGTTGAAGCAGGAACGTTGCAAAGGGTAGAAACGGTAGGAAACGGGTACAAATGCTAGAAATGGCTGGTACAGGGACGCTACAAATGGTAGAAATGGCTGGAACCGCTACAAATGCCAGAAATTACTGGTAAAGGACCGTTACAAATGACTGGAACCGCTACAAATGCTAGAAATGACTGGTACGGGTTTAAATGGTCTTACTGCACATCGTGTCTTATGCGCATGTTCGAAATTGCCTCATTTTTCACTTCTGTCGTTGGGGTTATGTTTTCTCTCTGTTTGATCTGTGGTTAGTGGTTTCCCATCACATTTACATACTCTCAACAGAGTCGCAACGCTTGCGCACAACGTGTCAACTACCAAAAAACGGTACCACATTCCAATGTTGGCGTTCTCAGCACCACTGCAGTCGCTGCCGTCGATGCTCAGCAGTCAGAGGTAGCACTAGATGGGGTCGATAATGCTGCAGTCCAAAAGACCTTATATGGCGGTAAACCGTTCGGACACTTACAACGTACACGTACTGTATTTAACATTACTAAACATTGATTTTGGATCCCATCAAACAATTTGTTTTTTGGAAAATTTAACAAAAAGGCAAAAACGATTACAATATTAATTGATAAAAAAAGTTTACATGAACAAACATTCACCAAACTTTAATCATTTACTCCTTACTAAGGCATCTATGTTTTATTTACCAAAACAATATTAAATTTAAACATCTCCTTCTGGGTGTTGCGATTTCTCTGTCTGTGAGTATAACTTTTACAAAATCAATTCTTATTCTGCGAGAGTAGACCAGCAGATATTAGTTAAAACTTAAAGTTGGATTTAATGAAAAACAAACTCACCTGTATGATTGTTGTCCGACCCTGATTCTGTTTTCCCAGTCCTTGCCCTTCAGTCCAACCCATTTTTTGCAACAACCGGTTACCGACATTTTCGGCACCGATCGGTTCGTCAACCTTCGTCACAGTCATTGACATTTCAACTTCTCTCGCCTTGAGATATTTCTCCTTCAACTTACTAGGCTGCGGCTCATCGGGGTCTCCGTATTTCATTCTTCTTTCTTTCGCCCTATCACGGTAAATGATTTTCTCCTTGTCTGCGGATTTTTTCTTTCTACGAGCTTCTAGATTTTGTTTGTGTAACACAGATAGTTTTTCGTGTTTGGTTAATGCTTCAGGAGAATTGAGTTGACGTTTGCACAAATTACATATCAATTTGTTATAATCCAAGAAATCTTCGGGGTCGTCCTCTCCCGACGATTCGCTTTCACCGCCATAGGCTGCTACAAGAGGAGCGTTGCTATTAGGGTCAAGTGCTGGAGGTTCCATTGGCATGTCTTGTTTGAAATATGAAGTAGGCACAGATGGCATAGTTGCGTTGTGCTTCTTTTCGAGAACTGAAAAACCAATGTCGGCCGATGCGCTGTTTAGAGCCGAGTAAGTATCAGATGCTGTTTTTACATTTAAATTGTCCTTCTTTTGATTCAAAGTTTTCGCCCATCTTTCCATATCTTTCGCTATCTTTTTGGCAACTTTCACTTTGTCTTGTTTATCCACTTTGTGCTTTTTTTCAGATTCAGGATTTCCAATAATTTCTGCACTTCTAGACACAATTTGATTCATGGAATTACTGAATGAAGGTGCCAACATGTATGTGAATTTATCGTTGTCCCAGTACAGATATTTCTGGATTACGCTATTCCAGTAATACGTGGATGTTGGATCATAAAATAAACCTGTCGTTGGATCATACTGATAGCCTGTACTTTTGTCGTCAATGTATTTTGTTACGTCTGGTATTGCTGTAACAGAAAATATCATCATTAAAATTCATTTCTAATATACCGCACCTTTTTCAATTTCAAAACCAGTAAATTCCTATCCTAAACCAGAACTAAATAAATTACAGTTTCAAAAACTAAAAATTCACGCTCTTATATTGAACTGAACTAAACTTTATTTTATTCAACAGCGATAGAGATTCTGATTACAGTAATTTGCACTGAATGAATGTATGCTCTTATGTCATACGAGTATACAGGGTGTAACATAATGCAGTGCAGATTTTTTTTTGGAGGTGGTAAATATGGACTCAAAAGTCTTAACAATTATGTATATACCTTACATAGGTCAAGACCTATTTGATTATTAAGTTTTTGATAATTTCAATATATCTGGCACCGTGTACTTGTACGGTACGAAAATACTATACTAAAAAGTATAATTGTTCTAAGTAGAGAATGAAAAATTGTAAAATAAGCATTGTGCAAAAAGTCGAATTGGCATGTTCACACGAAAAATCGGAATATAAAAGTAGATCTAAATACATTAAAAGTATACCCTAGTATTCCTAATTGTGAATTATTCCAACACAAACAAAAACAAAAGTAGGTCTACGAGTTCAAAGGTTATTTTTAATTTTTGCATACAGAGCCGCAAGTCTTTCTAGACCGTTTTAAATGGGCCTCCCTATGTATTAATACTTAATAAAGGCAAAAATAGAAGAAACTAACAGTCTGTATAGAAATTGGTAACGGGAATCCTACAAGGCACGTAACTCTATTAGTTTACTACTCCAGGGTAATTCTAAGGATATGACAATTTTTGGAAAACCGGTTTCTTCCGATACTACTGCGCGAACGTTTTTGTTCGACTATAACAATATTATTTTAGAATAATTACATACAGGGTGTCCCAATGAAAATGAGCCACCTGCAATATTTCTCAAAATACTCATTATTTTGAAAATCGCAAAAACACGTCAAAAAAATTACGAAGGGTGGCATATTTGGCTATACTAATCGTTGATTAAATTGCAGGCTCATCACCCCAGCGCTAGCTACTCATTTTTTTCTAAATGGAACCCTACCATAAGTGATACCTCGTTTTAAATCCTGTTTAAAAAGCAATTCAACGTGTTGTTTTTGATATTCCATCAACATTGAAGGAATATGCGAATTAAAACATGATTCCTGGATATTTCTCTGAAGTTATTGACGAATAATAATTAAAATAGGTATATCGCTTATAATTTTAAAGAGTTTTTGCTATTATGACAAGGGCAATGAAACTGACAATGAATATTAAATCATTGTCATTAGTCGGCCACATTCTTCATGGTTATGGTGTCTTAGATTATGTAGTGACTCTGGAGGAGTAGCATACACGCGGGTCCTTAAATGTACCTGAAGAAAAAATCCAGAGGACTCATATCTGGCGACCTTGTTGAGCAAAGGTACCTCGTTGTCCAATCCATCCATCCGAATTATCGATTATCTAGAAACTCTCTGATAATAAATAATGTGGTTGGGCGCCGTTGTGCTGAAAAACAAGTTTATCTCCTACTAGACTACCATCTGCCTCCAAAATTTCAATTATTCTTGGCTCTACAGGTATTGCAACTAAGTCTAAATACTTATCTACATTAATAGTGCCATCTACGAAAAAGAGTCCAACAATATGATCTCCTAGGATGCCTGCCCACACATTTAACTTCGCTGGGTATGAGTCTCTCTAAATAACTGTGGATTAATGTTACTTCAGTATCCGCACTTATGACGATTTACCTCACCATTTAAATAAAAGGAGGCTTCGCCCGAAAAGCAAGTATTGTATAAAAAATTGGGATTGTTGTTAATGTGACTGGACAATGTTTCACAAAATTCTATTCTTCTGTCAAGTTATTACGTTTCAGAATTCTGTGAACACCTGACGTTAACGCAAATTGTCTTTTTTTGGGTTCTCTTACAACATGTCCTAATAATGCTACTTTAACGTCATCGATTCTTCTTGGCTCACGTTTCTTGTTAACTACGAATCCAGTTACGTTGAATTTGCTCTACAGTTCAGTAATGTATTTATGCTTTACGAGTCTTCCTGGATGCCTCTCATTGAAATAACAAGTTTCTAGCTCAATTATTACTCTGAACATAAAGAACAATAATTTAAATTTTTTCCGCTATGGTAAACTATTTTGTCGACTAAGAATAATAACGAAGTAAGATTTAACTATACTGAAGCTCCTATGGAAAGAAACTAAGAAAATACTAGCAAAAAAATCTTTTCTGATAAAAGAAGTTATTCTAATTTTTGTTAAGTGGAAATAGTACTCGTCGTCAAACAGGCTATATAATGGAGACCAAATCGAACAGATGTTATAATAAAATAATTTAAAATCCATTGTCAGATTCATTTTCCTTGTAATAATAGCAAAAGACTACAAAATTATAAGCGAATTATCTATTTTAATAATTATTCGCTAATAACATCAGAGGTCAGAAAAATATCCAGGAATCACATTTTAATTCGAAAATTCCTTAAATGTTGATGGGTTATCAAAACCGACAAACCGTTAAATTCCACAAGGGTGACTTTGGTAGGGTTTCATAAAAAAAAAAATAGTAGGTAGCAGTGGTGGCTGGTGGGTTACAATACTGGTGGTGCACTTGACTTGCCAAATATTAGAATTCAAAAATACAATAAAACACAATATAATCCGATTTGCAGCGATCTACCGGTTATAATTGTTCCTAAATGGTTTGAACCAAACACATTCTAGCGGTTTTGGTTAATACCAATGACGTCACAAATCAGCCCTTAGTTACGTCATTGCTTGAAATATCTTCAGCCGGTGATAACCCAAGGCAGAACTTGTTTTTGATTATCTGTCTCTTTCTTAAATGACATTTGAGATTAGGTATTTACTATTTTACATTTTTACGTATACATTTAACAATAAATTTTGATCAGTCTTGTAAACGTAAAAAAACACGTAATTACCACTAAACAACCACATAAATAAGAAATTTATAGATGTGTATAAAATTTTAAATAAACAAAAACAAAACAATTTAACATATGATTTTGACGTTTTCTGGTTGAACTAAATTACATTCTGTCGAATCAGTTTTGGTTCTACTTTACTGGTGAAAAGAGATATGTCAAAGTACAACCGTACAACCACTGTCAACCAAGGGTAGAACCTAAGTTATAACCGGTACATCACTGCAAACAGGGGGTGGGAACTCAGATAAGCGAGATTGTACCACACTTGGACGCGCCCTCTAGAATTTTTAAGCGGCCCTAAATATGATGGTTGCTAGTACTCGTCGGTTGTTATCGCCGTTATCGGTTGTCGTCGTTGTCGTCCATTTTGTCATGATTCGTTTGTGATCAATTGCGATTGTAGTAAATATTAAAAAAACATATGCATCATACAAAAAAGCCTTATTATGCTAATATTGAAGCATTTATTTTATTATTTATTTCTGAATGTCTCAATCAAGCGTCTAAAAAGTAATGAATTACAGTATTTACAAGGTAATTTACTATTTTTTTAGACAGTACCTATATTACAACTAAATAGCAAAAAATATTACTTCAGCCAATCAACAATGAAAAACTGTATTGCAAATGCCCGGCTTTGGTAATTTGTGAAGCTCATTTTAAGGAGGGTGCATTGGGGAGGATAGCAAACTACTGAGAGGTGCATTGTGCATTGGCAACATTAAATTTACCAGTATGTTCACATTTCTCATATATTCTTGTAGTTCATATATTATTTCATTTTAAGTAATGAAGAACTGTGGAAGACAATTTTGTATGGTTTTCACCAGAAAAAGTTCTGGTTACCACTTGCAGCCCCCAAATGTTAGTGAAAAGATAAGAAGAGGCTTTTCAGTAGATTTTTAGAAATCACCATGCATCAGATTCCACCAGTTTAGAATGTCAACTTATACAAGGATTCCATGGTAAGCAATTTAATATTGATTTTCAAATTATTCATAATTTCTTTTTTTTGCAGCACACAAAAAGGTAGTGGTAAGAAAGAAGTTTGTACATTTAGTAGGCAAGAGTTTGAGGAGTGAAGTATCAAAATGAAAGAGAACAGCCAGGAGAGCCACACATTTGAACACTGACACTGGGTACAGCACTTGTATAAGAAAAAATGTAAACTAAGGTATTTAAAAAATGTTAACAGTAGAAGTCAAATGAGAAATCAACAGTTAAAGCCAAAGGGCAGATGCTTTTCATTGGATGATAAAATATTTGCTTTACTTATCAATATATAAATAAAGTGCCAAAAGTTATAAATATTTCTCAACACTTTTTTATTTACTACCTTACTAAAAACTCTTAAGTAATCTTGTAAATAGCATTAGTTCTAATTGTGGTTATAATGAGCATATTTTTCAAAGCATGTTACAATTTTTTGTGAACATTATGTATTTTGATGTGATTTATTATATGAGTTTTGTACAGTGCCCTTTTTTTTAATATGTTCTATTTCCTTAATATTTGTTGGTATTTTGTGGGAGTTGAATGTATATTTACTAATATTTTGGTTTATCATTTATACTGTATTGTATAGTGTCAAACTACTCTAAATGCACGAGGCAGAAAATAAAAATTCAATTTTACATTTTTTTGTTGAGGTTCATCGATGTTTTTTTTTTAGTTTAAGTTGTCGATGTAACCGTTAACCTAAAATTTAAGCAAACTCCCATTTGTATTTTTCGAATGTAATATTGGAAGTTTTTTCAAAATCTTACCTTTGAAAATATTAAATGCAAGTTTACCGAAGCGATAAGTTAACTTTTCATCCAGACCTTTGACTAAAAACACAAATGTATACTGGAAACAACAGGGAAACAAATATTTGTAAACTGTTAATGTTATGTTTGTACCTTTTTGTTATTTTGTATTTGTAATTTATTTTATAAATAAAATCAAAATTATTTGGTGATTTTTATTTCGTCATAGTATTTTTTGGAACGATAAGAACTAGCAGAGAAATACACCGATTAGATAGTGTGCAGATTCCTCTTTTTATCGGCAGTGAAATTCATACAGATGACTGTAACTCGAAATACTCAAATACACATTTTTACTATTTTTTGAAAATCATAGATGGCGAGAACTGTCATTTTTTGAACACAATTTTTAACACATAGTTTCCTATCTATTGTATGATCTGTGGCTGCAAATCGGCTATAGATTTGCTAATACTGCATATACTTTTATAAATTAAAATAATCGTAAACTTTTTTCGGAAGCGAAATGTTCAATGACTTTTTTATTAAAGTCTGGCATTGAATATATTTTTTTCAATACTGAGCACAGAAAGAGCATTTAGCCGGTCCTGAAACATGGTATTTCTAAGAAACGTTTTAATCCTTCACTACTGTTTCCGTCAAAGTTGATTTACCGTCATAAGTAATGCTATGAAGACAAAATAATATTTTGAGGCGATCACATCCGCACATCCATTTCTTTTTATTATCAACTTCAATTTTAAAACTTCGCGTACTTTGATTTTCCTTTTGCACTCTTGTTTTGAATTAAGATATGGCCTAGGTGGACCAGCCACTTTTGTATCTAATTTGTTTGGAAACGATTTATTATGGTTTTTAATATAGTCAATGTTAAAATTAATACTCATTTTCACAGTTATTTAAACAAACACAGACTATGTCCGACTCTGCATATTAAATATTCTTTAACATGATAACAAAAACAAAGCAACCACTAATTAAATCATGTACATGTAAACAAACATACTAGCTAACGCAAACTACCCCATATAGTTTGCATTAGCTATCTTCTATCTCACGCTTTAAGCGTATCTCATAGAAGCTATGTAAGTTTCACCGTGCGCTAGCCGAGGTGCACGGTGAAATATTCTTTCAAGCGAATATAATTCTTAATACAAGTTTGGATTAGAGCTTAAATTGTTTTCTGATAACTTCGTTGGTTTTAAAATGATATTTATTATACATTTTGTGTTGATTTTTAAACTTATTAAAAGCTTATTAAATTTGTTGGTTCAGCGCACGAGTGTACTTAAGGGACAGTCGCCCCTGGTAGGTAGCGTTGGGGGGTGATGAATGGTTAGTGAAGCCAATTATGTAACCATTCGTAAATCTTTCGAGGTGTTTTTGCGATTTTCAAAATAATGAGTATTACGGGAAATATTCTAACTGGCTTTTTTTCGTTGGGGAAACCCTGTATAAATCTTCTTAATCTACAAGAACTGTTGAAAATGACTACCTCCAGGTAAAATGAAAGCATCCAATCTTCTCCTTATTGACTGCCGAACTGTTTCAAAAACATCCCTAAAGTCATTCTCACCCACTAAAATGTAATGACTATATGCTTTATATTTTTTCATGATGATCATAATTGCCTTTCTGTGTCATTCTTTGCTTTAATGTATTCCTTATTCGTCGACCAAGAGTGAATGTGCTGATTTTATTGACAGAAAGATGATTGATTTTTTTTCTAGGGCGATTTTTCTAATAATTGTGATCTTAATTATTTTACAATTTTGTCATTTAATGCAAAATAACTGATAAAAGAGTTTTCCATTACAAAACGCTTTTTCTAGTTATTTTATGTATTCATTTTGATGGCATTATAACAGTCTTCAACTGAAAAAAAATCACAAACTCAATATTAATTGACAAAAAATAATTTTACTTACGATATTTCTTCCCATCGGTGCCAGTCGGAATGGAAATGTGCGTATTGTCATAGAAAGATTTGTTCGCGTTCATTTGTTGAATAGCAGATTGCGCCACAGCCGCTGCCGCGTTCGCGGCATCCATTTGATTTTCCTGATGTAACGTTATGGAATTACCAGCGCTGATTTGCTGGGTGAAGTAGCTCCGGTAATATTCGATGTAGTGCATGTATTCCTGAGGCGTTTTGGCGTATCTACGTGCGGCGTATTCCGCTAAACTGTCGACATCGGTCATGGCGTATGTGCTTGGCACTCCGGCGTTTGGAAAAGCCTCGTGGTCGGCTTGGGAGTAAGCTTTTCTCGTGTCTCCCATGTTGTATTTACAATACGATACTATCACTGAAAGAAATGCGACAGTTAGTCGTGATATGTAATAATGGTAATTCAAAAGGGCTTTACTAATTTGAACGCAAAAAATATGTTTGGATGCATAATGGAATGAGTCACACTGACATATATGCTATGTAAGGAATAATTGATTAAAATTTGAATAAAAAATACCAAGGACTGGGGTAAATTTCTATCATAGCCCAAACAAGTACTATGGGCGAAAGATCTGGGGACCTGGGCGGCAATGGCAACAGATTCACATGGATCTCTCCAAAAAAGTTTAAACTAACTCAAGCAACATGAATATTATCTTGTTGAAATAAGGGATCCATGAGCCGATTAAGGTAAGGGAGTACATCGGCTTCACTACTTCCTGAAAATAATGTTACGCTGTCATGTTGCATCAAAGAAAGACTAAAGGTAACCAACCTACTTCCGTGTGCAATAGCACCCCATAGGCTGCAGACTTTTTAAAATAAAATTCCCTGAATTTTCCAGGTCTTCCAAAGATTTAATTTTAAAATTCCTTGATCAAGTTTAAAAATATTCGATTATATGTATGGTTAATAGACAACTGTATTTAAAGAATATAAATCTGAAAAATTAACACTTTTAGTGCAAAGAAGGTAGACAGCATATGTATTACATATATACTCTTTTATTTATCTTATAATTATTCATGTATTCTTTATTATTTTAATTTTATCTATGGATTAAATATCTTGACGACTAGTTTCGATAGAGCTTTCTTTTGATCTAAAAGATTTTTCAATTGCTGTTTATATATTTATTTTTAGCATCAAGGTCATCTGATTCTTGCATCTTTTTTTGATTTTTTTAAATTTTTCTTCATAACGGCTTCTTGAATTTTTAACCGACTGAATCAGACTGTTCGATATTTTCAATTCCAACATTTCTCAAATTTACCATATATTAATCTTTGGGCGATAAGTCAATCCTCGTTCAAGAAATGAAAAAATGTAAAAATATTTTTAATGTATTTGGTCAATTCTTTAAAATCATCATAATATTATCTAATCACAAACAATTAAGTTTTTTTATCATCTTGAATATCCAAAAAGTTATAAGCATAATAATCTTTCTCACTTTTGTAGGGATAAGTTGCTCAATGATCAGCTGGTATTTTTTTCTCCAATGGAGTGCATAAACAGATGGTACCTATTGAACAGTACAATAAAAAGTACACTAGATGATATGACAATCGCATTCGGGCCAATTATTCAATCTCATTCGAAAAAAAAAAGAAAAAATTCTAGTATTTAAATATTTTTATATAATCCTAATGGAAAAATTCCATTTTTCTAGATTTTTAGAGAAATGCCCCGACTTTTCTACTAAATTGAAAATTCCCTGACATTTCCAGGTTTTCCAGTATTGTGGCCACCCTGCCATACCACAACGCCTACTTTTCGGTGTACATGTCGCTCAACATCAAATTGAGGTTCATGTCTTTCTCCTTGACGTCGTCTAATCCTTCGTCGGCCATTAGGTCCACCCAAGCGAAATCGAGATTCATCAGAGAAGACGACCTGATGCCATGCCACATTCCAGTGTTGTCGTTCTCTGCACTACTGTAGTTGTAGCCGTCGATGCTTAGCGGTCAGAGGTAGCACAAGATAATGCTGCAGTCCAAAAGATCTTATACGGCGGAAACTGTTTAGACACTGACAAAATGGCCTTGGTCTCCTAACCACTCATCAGCTAAATTTCGAGTTGTCAAAAATCGGTTTCTAAAGGTCAAAAGTCTTAGACGTTGATCTTGAACTTCATTTGTCTCCCTACACGTCCGGTGCCTAATCTTCTCCGATTTTGGGTATTATCAAATCACGCTTGACAACATCTCATACCAGTAGTTGGATTTCTCGAAATGAAAAAACGGCCTCCCGTAAACCTTTCAACTTCACTTAGCTTCGGCGTATACGTACTCTAGACAGTTTAAAATTACTAAACCTCGATTTTGGATCCCATCAAACAATTTGTTGTTTGGTAAATTTTAAAAAAAGCAAAAAAATACTATATTAATTTATAAAAAAAAGTTTACATGAAAAAACATTCACCAAACTTTACTAGATTTTAATCAATTACTCCTTACTATAGCATCTATGTTTTAACAAAACAATATTAAATTTAAAAAATCCCTTCTGGGTGTTGCGATTTCATTGTCAGTGGGTATATTTTAATTCAATCAATCCACACAATAGTTTAGGAAAAATAGAACGAAAAAATAAATAAATATATATTTAATTTTGGTATATTTTCGTTAATATCTTTTTAACTATTTGCCCCCCAAAATTAATATTAATGGTTTCTCCTTATTTTTCCTGTAAAGTTCGGGCAACGTTCTATATTTCCCAATTTTTTCACAATTTTAAGCTGAGTAGTTTCGGAGATCAGGGGGGGAACTCGATTTTTTTTGTTTTCCCCCCCAGAAGTACCCCTAAAATCAAAATTTCTTCTTTTACGATATTTACTCCTGATCGGGTCACCAAACTATATCCTGATACCAAATTTCAACCTCTTCCGTCCAGTATTTTAGGAGAAAATTGCTGTAATGTTACAGAGGCAGAAATCCGGAGTGATATTATAAGGGTATCCGTATATTGTATATACGGAACCCTAAAAATTAAGTCAAAGAAAAAATCCGATAACAGCAGGATAACTCTATATAAATTTTGGCAAAAAGACCCTTAATCAAAAATATGTATAAAATTTTTGTAAAGAATTAAATTAATAAGGATGTAGCATAAAGAACAGAACAATATGAATTTAAATGAAAACAGTAAAAGATACAGAGAGGATATTTTCCTTAATCTTAATAATTACTTCACTGTGCTACAGTTACTATTATTGATGTACATTTTGATGAATTTGGAAAAGGAAGTTATTACTGAATAATTTAAACAAATTACTTTCACTAAAAAATCCTTTTTACTAATTAGATATTAATATCCCTGCTGAAATCTAGGGACATTGTAAAAGAAGTACAATTACAACCATGTATTTTATACATACCAGTTTTACCGTCAATACTAAGTGGTGTTTTCATATTGTTCAATGCTCCGTAAATAGCGAGGGCATCAATAGTACTTTCGGTGCCAAGGTAACACAATCCTCGGGATGTTGACGTTAATGGATCCCTTCCGATACAAACCGCTGACACTGACTTCACCAAATCTGGTATGGCTGTGCTTAATGTTGCCATGACTTCGTCTTCGGTCGTTAATGCGTCAAGGTTTCTCAACATTAGTGCTACAAAACAAAACTCAACGGTATAAAAATTGTAATATTTGTAAATTAAGGATGTCTTAAGACAACTGAGAAAATAAGAAAAAATATAAACTGATACTGTTTGATTGTTGAAACAATACCAGAGTGTAATATTCAATTTTAGCTTCTCACAGTTCAAGGATTAGGATATTAGTGCTACATATCTTCACTAAGAATTAACTAATCATTTAAGAAAATCTGTTACCTAAAAGTTTTGAAAACTTTTTTTAAACTAATCAACAATTTTTTTATCAATCTAAACCAAAAGAACACTTTAGGAATTACCACTTGGTCTTGTTGCCAAACAGCAAAACCAAAATAATGGATTAATAACAATATTTCTTTGTTGAATTTTTGGAGGTTAACTCCACACAAATGTAACTAAATCTGTTAGGGTCGTTTTTATATTGTCTAGGTAAATTTTACGATCACCCAAACTTGATCAGAAATAAACAGCTATTTTAGAAAAATTAGGAAACATTGTTACAAAATCTCCTTGACAAGTGTAAGTTTTACATCCTGACTTACACAAATTATAATGAAAATGCGTCAAAACTTACTTTTAGTTGCATAGCTGCATATTTCATCACTACCACTTCCTCCTTCTTCACTTTCAGTTCTCGAAGCATGACATTTAAAGCAATTGTCCCTTCTTTTAAAATTTTGTGCACCACACTAAAAGCAGAGTAGGTAAGTAAAAAAAAAGAGTCTAAAGTCTACTCCAAAAAAACTAACTTTTATACAAAACCAATCAGCTGACGCTTTGTATGTGGGCGGTTTTTCGTTGGGTCCTAACTCCTTTGGTATGCTATATTGCATTAACGCACGATACTGGTCTTGAAGCATCAAAACTCCCTGAAAAAACAAAAACATACATTAGTCTCTACACCTAGGGAATCAAATCCCCTCTTTTCATAAAGAGACCTTTATCGTAGTATAGAAGTGATCGATTCTGTGAGCAGTGGAGTTATGTTCCTCCCATGGTTTAAGTAAGCCAAATCCATATTCACGATTATCAGTCTATGTATGATAGAACCATGATTTTTTAAATGTCCCGAGTAACGAAAACTTTTATCACAGAACAAAAACGAAAAATAATCATATACTGATTACAATAAACATTAGTACACTAGTTCTTAATAAACAGATGAACAAACATAAATGCTTTATGCACTACCACCAACCTTTATTTTAACAGTGGATGCAGGTTTAGCTGCTACATTGTCATCATTTGTAGTAAACTGTACATAATCGTAAAACAACTGTAGAGTACTTAAATTTATAAAATATAAACCCTAAACCTACAGTTATTAAAAGTTACTAGTACTTAGTTCTCAGAAAGTATGTGTGAACAAACCAGCTAAGTCGACTTTGAAAAGATTAATCAACAATTATACAAATGCATGGCCTTTTTCAAAATTATTAAATATATTATAAAAATGTTAACATAACTGGCAAAATAAAGTGAATCTCTGTTATCATCATCTATTCTTTATTTAATCATTAAAGAAATTAAAGTTCAATAGATTAGGTATTGAAGTTGAAATCAAAGATGAGACCATGCCTAACACTCTGTTTCCATTGTCTAGATGTTCAGCTTCTTGTATTTTTATATTCATAAAAAACTTATGATTTTTTAAAAATATTTATTTGTAACATTAAACCCGTAACAAATATTTATTTGTTATTTGGGATGTAGAGAACCTTTTTTCATGTGTTCCAATATTAACTTTTGACCAATATATTTAACAGTAGAATTTTCTGAAATCCGTTTACCTTTAACTTAAAAATATGGTCCTAAAATTGTTATGAAGTAAAGTAAAAAAAAAAAAAACTGTAAATTGGAGATAGAAAACTAAAATTTCGGATGATTTGTACAAATTTACTGTTAAAACTGTAGGGTTGGCTACACTTATGAAAACTGATGACAAGGTAGTTGAAACGTGCGTCGTGTGTTAAATATAAAGGCTTAGTGTTAGGTTATAATCCATTATATTTATTTATCCATTCGTTACAAACCAAAGGTTTCACAACATCTCCAGTATAGTTCTTAATAGTAATCTAATTTTCTCCATTCTTATACAGATAATTAATGACTTAAAAATTGAATTCAGTATATCTAATCACATTCAGTAGTAACTCAATTTGATGTCCATTTCTACAACTATAATCTCAGTTTGCATTATCAAAAATAAAACATTATAAAAACTGAACTTGATTGGCCAGAAGTTACTTTATAAGGTGAAAAGTTGATCATAGACAAATTTTTTTTGTTGTCAAACCAGTTTCTTGATGAAAATTGAATGTGTATGTGCCATCTGTGGCTTCATAGAGCCAATTAATGTACCCATGTCAAAATTTTAAAACTCATATATTTCTGGACGTAATATACTGCATTGCTTAATATTATTATACTGCAAAGAATTGGAGAAAACCAATAACATTTCCTATCAACCAACAGCTTTTAAATTATGCATAAACTATTTACCATATGAAAAAGAAAGTAAAAAATTCTGGCCAAACGAAATGTTATTAATAAAAATTTATACTTATCCAAAAGCCGGCTATAAAAAAGATTGTACATAACGTGTCTTCTGTAATCTAAGATACCTGTTTAACGTCCATCCATCGTACTGCCTCACCCAGTGTGGCGAACTCGACAAAGGCGAAACCGCGGGAAGCACCTAAACAGCACAATAGATACCAATGGCATTACCCGACCTTATGACGATAGATATTCACAAATAACGACCTAGGAATGTAAGGACGCTAACCTAGTTTATTACCTGTATCCTTCTTCCTGATCAGTCTGATATCCTTCGGCATCATTCCGCACTGGATAATATCCTGTCGTATCTGCAATTAAAAAAAAATTGTATGCCACCACAAACCACACTAATATGGATAGGTGCTATTCAACTGAAATACTTACGTCGTTCTCTGTGATATGTTGAGCAAGGCCTCTGATCATAATTGTGTTGTTTGGCGGCTGACTTTTGTACCCAATAATCTCTGATCCACTTGCCCCGATGAAGGCTCCATTCAAGCTGCGTTCACTGTCAAAATCATAATACATAATAAATGCACAATGCCAATATAAAATTTAGAACCATTCCGTAAATCCTATACCTATCACTGTCTTTATCGTCATCCCGATATCTATCCCATTCACGAGCCTTTCTCTCTTCCCGTTCCCATCTTGAACTGTTGCTTCTCGATCTCCTCCTGGATTTGTGTCTATCTCGGTCCCTATCTCGACCCCTGTCACGATTTCTGTGAAACCTGCTGCTCCTGTCTCGGTCACGGTCTCTGTCTGGGCTGCGCATTCTATTCTTTCTTTCCTTTTCAAGGTGATCTCTGTCACTATCATAGTCGCTCTCCCGCCTATCACAATGTTCACTGTAATCTGAAATCAATGTATGTATTAAGTTGCATGATTTACACATTAAGTCATGTTAAACGAGAGACTTGAAAACATCCAAAATTAAAAGTAATAACATTTTCTCATTATTAAGAATGTGTTTCACATTATAAACAGAGGCAGTCTTATTTAGAAAATGGTGACAAAAACTTCAATTCTGAGCCTCTAGAATTCTACACTAATTTTTAATAAATCATTTACTATTTCTGAAACAGATTGTTTGGTATGCTCACTATTTTAGTTCAAATAGCATACAGCAAATTGGTCAGAGCACAGTTTCCAAAACTGATTCATATTAGTCCAGGAGCCAGTGACAGAATTAAACGACCAATTTCCTCTTGTTCAATACTTCATGGTATGCTCTCTTTAGCTATCCCATGAACACCATGTATGTCTGCTTAAATATTTTGCGCTGACGACCCGATATACAGCCAGCTGACACTATTTTTTGTTTAATTTTAATAATATAAACAATCACCAAAAAAATTTCAAGTGAGAGGAAATGACTGATTTTTTTTTTTATTTTATCATGTTTGTATCAGCAGCTGACAAGGAATCCACCATGTCGCAGCCAGCTGAAGTTTTTTTTTCTATTAGAGTATTGTTCCAACTTTTGTTTGACAAATTTTCAACCAGAAGGAAATCAATTAAAATAATTTTTTTACAGGATTGGGGCCCATGGGCCAGCTGACGTTCACGGCGCTTCATGGGGTAACTATTTAAAGCTTTTCACAAAGTATTGGAAATGATTGACCTCAAAATGTCACTGGCTCCTGGACTATATTTGGCTGTTACTTGGTAGTAGTCACAGGCTCTATTTTTGTGACAAATAATGTCAATTCGTTAAAACTGACTTCAGAACCTCAAAAATTGAAAGGGCTAGATTAAACCTCTAATCTCTCTCCTAGCAATGGCCTTGCACACTTACACCTTACTCACATAAAAATGTGACAATTGTTTTGGTGTCACTGTAGCTTCTTATGCCAAGAAAATTACAAATGCGAACAGTTTAAAGAGACAGTTTAAATAATTATTCATATATTCTTGAAAGTATTGACAAATATATATGAAACAGAAATTAATTTAATCCTTGAAACTAACAAAAACCATCTATCCCAATAAATAGATGCTGACAAAAAGTATTTCATTAATGCATGACTGATCCTTTACTTGATAGCATGGGGGCAATTGAGAATGACTGAGAAGAATTATATATAAGGTTGTACAGCAGCAATGGGGTTCAGCAGATAGCAATGTTGTGGAACAGCTGATACTGAAGTGATATATATATAGGCTATGAAAAGTAGTTAGCAAAATTTAGTTGCAAAGTTGTGAGAAAAGTTCTAAATAGAATATACTAAGAGTTTATAGGACCAGCTCTAAGGTTGTTGTTTTGGTTCATGCAGCCAGGTCACAATATATATTTACTTCTGAGATACAATTATAAAACTGGGGCAGTATATATCACCAAAAAACTATAAAAGCCCATTTCGTTTCCCACCTCTACTTTGAAATTTATGAACTTGAAAGAATTGTTGATACAAACTCTTAAATTTACTTACAGTTCTTTTTATGAAATGTAGATCTTGTATGGCCATTGTGTCGTTTATGATTTGGCGACTTAGATTTAGATCTGCTCTTCAGTTTAGATACTGAAGAATCTTTATTCCGTCCTGGTTCTGGCGATATACTCATACTTTTCCCACGTGGAGATAATATTTTGGATCTAGAAAAAATAATTTATTATCTCAGAATGATGGAAACAAATCTTTAATACCTCATTTCAAAATTGTACTATTGCATTTACAAATTTTACGTTTTTAAAATTAGTACACAACACAAAAACAAAATGGCAGCCAAAAATACACTTTTAAGAACTATCACGTTAACATTATTTACAAAAGAAATAATCGTTAAAAATATGACAAATTTACATATTGCTCGAATAACCGCAACAAATTATAAATACTATAATTATAATGTGTTACATATTTTTAAAAACTTTCATTTCTTTCAAATGATTTTAAATGTCACGAGCTCAAATTCATTTCTGTTACTGTCATTTGTCAATTACAACACCATAGAAAAATGGTTAAATCATTGTTCTATGTACAACACTGTCATCACAGATCATACAATAGACTGTCATTAAGCACAAGCACAAATCCGCTGTTTTCCAATTAGCGCACAATTGAGTACAGTGCGGTACAGTGCTAGCACTGAGTGTTCCAATTACAGCACTGGCTCGCACAAATGAGCACAAGAAATAACTGTGCCTTTGGGATGTTTTATGTATGTTTACTAGGTAAACATAAAACTTTATCATAAAACATGAAGTATGTTCCAATTAACGCCCGAAAATTACGGTAAAGGGCGACACAAAAACACTTTGTGGTCTAGTAATTGGAAAACAACCATTATTGAATTATTCTGTAAATAATTTACGTACACATAAACGTCAATTGATAACTTATGAGTAATACACTTTTAACCTTATGGTGATCAGTGTACTCTACCGGTTGGTTTTAAAACGACCATGTTCCAATTAACGTCCTAAAATTGCCGCACTGTGCGGCACAAAATCACTTTGTGCTCTGGTAATTGGAAAACAGCCCTAGATGGTAAATGATCTAAGAGCCAAGGTTATTATTATTCAATAATGGCTGTTTTCCAATTAGCAGAGCACAAAGTGATTTTGTGCCGCACAGTGCGGCAATTTTAGGACGTTAATTGGAACATGTTTTTTTCAAAACCAATCGGTATAGTACACTGATCACCATAAGGTTAAAAGTGGCTTGACGCAGGCTCCGTACCCGTACGGACGGTAGTTGACGTTTCACGTTATAACATTTAAGAATAGTGAAGAAAGGATTGCTCGATAGATGTACGTAAATTTTTCCGAAACCAGATACATATCAGATTAATAAAATGAAATAAAACCAGAAAAACTGCTTAACTGTCAGTAGACAAAGCGTCTGGTTTCCGGTTTTATCCGAAATTTTTTAACATTGATCGAACAATCCTTTGTGTACTATCCTTGATAACCGTTCCGTTTTGACTTTGACATTTAAATATTTGGGTGTAATTTTTGTGAATGACACATGGTTGTTTTCCTGTAATTGTAATGTCAAGAACTACACCAAATGTTTTTCTAAAACCGTACCATTCCATGAATATTGTACAAAATCTATTCCACAAATAATTAGTAATAAAGTAAATATTTATATTTTCTTTAAAATATTTTTTTGTAGTTCTGAAGCTACGGTACATAATATTGAGATAAGGGTGAGTATTGAAAACTACTTGCTTTACTTTTGTTGAGAAAAACTTTGAAGTTTTCTCCATTGATTTTTGCAGCCATATACCTAGTAAAGAATAATTCAACTAGAAACTTTCAAATCTGTATGTTGATTTTGTTTTCTTGGTACTTTCCAAAGTTCTCCCTGTCCCTCAAGTAGTGATGGAGTACTTTTCCTTTTCATATATTTCATCAAAATGTTTAAATTATAGTCTCGTTTTTTGTTCATGTTTATTTTGTTCTTGTGTATGTATACCCTTTATAAAACCTTGTCTCTTTTAAATCAGGTTATATTATAAGAATTTTTATATTAAAATTTATGGGAGTATTAAAAAATAAAAACAGAACTTTAGTCAAATTTCTTATTAATTTATAGGTGACACATGATTGTACTTTATAAATTGAGACAATTGAAAATTCTATCATTCCAAATGATGCAGGCTCAATGAAGAAACAGAACTTGTGTTAGACCAAGGAAACCATAAGGTAAGAAATAGTGTTACTGATTGCTAAAATTATTTAAACCTTGTTTACTTTATTTTCTGTTTGTTTCATTATAATTTACTGATTAATAAACTGCATAAAATTCAAGAAACATAAAATTTTAATTGTGCATTATTTTTTTATTTGAATTTTAACTTATTTAACTTGTGCAAATGTAATACATTTGTTTGTAGGTTCTGTTTTTAGAGTTGTAGAATATTCAGTTTGATATTTTATTTGTAGGCATAAATTTATATGTTAATACTCTTTATGTAGTTTCAAGGAAATTTCAAAATAAATAATTTTATTTTTAAAGCCATTTCAAAGTTGACTGTTTTATCTGTGCTAGTTGTTAATGTAAGTTAAGGCTAATTCAGACTACGCTAGTAGTTTAGTCGAGTGGCGAGTTATTCCAATGATTACTGCCACAAAAACATTCATACTGTGGTCGAGTGCAGTACACAAGTTTATTGTATTCTGCAAGTGGAATAACCTGCAACTTAATATTCCATAGCCACTCATATTCTATATATTTGAAAACAAATTTTAAAGTTGTTTCTTCATTCCAAAGAAACGACATTTTTACAATACCTAACCAACAAAATGGTAGCTAATAACTCCACAGCTCAAACAGTAGTTGAACTCGACTTATTGAAACGTTCGGACTTGTTTAGCTGATGAACCAGTGAGCAGTGACGCGTGGTGGGGGACGCTACCCGACCGAAAAATAGAACAAAATGGATCGGCTAGACCAGGGGTCGCCAAATGGCGGACCGCGGTCCGCATCCGGACCGCCGACCCATTTTGTGCGGACCCGCGAGAACACAGTAACTGACACTAAAGACTACTTCCGATATAAATAACTTTCGTGGCCCCAAAAAGATTGACGCGAGCTGTACGTAATTTAATAAAAATGTATCCCCCACATTATCTTTGTTGACGTTAATTCGAAAACAGCCGGGCGAAGTAACGAGCGAGCGAGAAAGAGTTCGGCAAGGGAAAGCTGGTATGCGAGCTCATGTCAGATGTCAATAGTTTTTCTCGAAAACCTGATCTCTTTATTAATGATCTTGGAAATGAATGCTTACACTTCCCCAATTTAAATAAAATAATCAGCAGTGACAACGAGACTGACGTTGGCCAATTCAAGATGTTTATTACGGATCTGAAATCCGAATTTCAAAAAAGGTTCGCAGATTTTAAGAAAATTGAGAATGTGGTAGAAATCCTCAGCAGCATTTACTCTCTGCGTCCTTATGGTGAATGGAGCAATGAAGCTGCAATTGTTTTTGGAAGTGATAAAGCTACTCTGCAGATGGAAATGATCGATTTCCAAGAAAACACAGTTTTAAAACACAAACAATCGGAAGTTTCCAGTGAAGAGTTCTGGATAAAATTTGTGTGTGGTAACAAATATCCAGAATTAGCTTTGAAACTTCTAACTTTGTTTGGTTCGACATATATTTGTGAAGCAGCATTTTCGAAGATGAAGTTCATTAAGAATAAATTTCGATCTCGACTTACTACTGAACATCTCCAGGATTTAATGTCAATAGCTTGCACCAATTTTACTCCGAACTTCAGACAGATAATTCGCAACAAAAAATGTCATTTTTCCTTAATTACATTTGTTTAATAAATATTTTTTCTTATAAATAAAATGTGCGGCCCACGATGGTCATTTCATTTCTTAAAATGGACCCCGAGCGAAACTAATTGGAGACCCCTGGGCTAGACTAAATTGCTTGCTAAACTACTCAACTAAATTTTCGTTGTTCAGACACGGATAGTTACTAAATTACTCGCCACTTGACTAAATTACTAGCACAGTCTTTTTAAACAAACTTGATCTGCCAGCAAAGTGGAAAGTTAGACCTCTATTAGATAATAAAGTTCTAATTTCATTATTTTCATTTTAATACTGGTATTGAACATATTACAAAGTATCTCTAAGAAAACTAAAGTCTACTTATATCTATACTCTTTAACAAAAGTCATTCTATGGACAAGTACTCCCAATTTGAGGAGAGCACTAATTGTTTCAAGGTCATGTGCTCTACTAATTATTTCTATGCAAGTGAAACAGATTTAATCAAAGTGTTTATAGTATATGCCTTTCTGAAAGTGTTTCCAAAAATTTGTGCACCATTGCCTTGATAAAATATTATGTTTTTGATTTCATTGTTTAGATATAAGGAGTCAATACTAATTAAAGAGTTTCATTAATTTTGTTGGTCCCCCTCACACGTGAAGATTTTCTATACAAGTTTTAATTAATTGAATTTATTTGATATGTTAGCTTTAATTGTTAATGCTGATGTCTTGTATTCATCATTTATGGTGTAATTTCTTGGTAGGACAGTGATGACAGCAGTCATAAATAAAGTTAAATTGCTTTTTGGTGATCTCAGAAAACTGTTTACATATCAACTGCTCTGCCATATGACTATATGTATGTACCCAGATTAGAGAAAATTAGAATATGCAGGTGAAGATCAGTCATCATTCAGATATTGAGTTTTGAAATTATTTTTATTGAAATGGGTGCAACTTATCTTTTCATTTATTCCAAAAACCTTATAATAGAGGTTTCAGACCTTTTGGTCAAGTTCAAATTTTTGAATACTGCAACTAATATATTGGGATGAAATTCATGTTGGACAGTTGTCATTTTTTTAAATAAAATTTACAAAATTTCCTTTCTTTGCGCTGAAATTTGACAAAATTAATTAAGGCTAATTCAGGACAACTACTCTCATAAAACAAAGGTCTTTGATATCTAATTAATTTGTGAAAAGTAAAAATTCAGCAAAAAAATAAAAAATTTGAAAATACAATTTTTTTCTAATAGTCAAAATTTTGTAAATTTGTGGGCAAATAACTAATTACATAAAAAACAATCACTAGTGGTATTTAGTAATATGCATTACAGAGTACAACTTTGCATAAAAGTTTAATTTTGTAATTTATCCCAATGCCGGAGTTTTTTTTTTAATTAACTTTAGTGGCACTTGTTTCAAATTGGGAATTCCAGTGTTACCCAGTTTTCATATTGTCCGAGCCCAGGATTGATTTGAAATACAAAAAACAACAGAATTAATATTCTCCTCCCTTTGGAATCAGTTGAAATGCTTAGATGATAATAGTAATGAAAAAGTTTCATCTGAGATTTCTATTAACCTCCACCTCCATTTAAAATAGATTTGGTGAGAGTTTGCCGGACTCCTACCCCCCTCCATTGGGTATTCAGGTAATTAATAGCCGCGCGTTTACTATTACATTTGATTTGGACTTGTGTCATTTCTAGTGATATCATGCTTTCTTTAGACCTTGAAAATCTGTAGGTAAATATAAACTAGAGAAATGACACAAGTTTCCTTCTGAAAAACTATAGTCTTTTTTATTTTACCTCTCAAATGTTTACACTCTGAGGCATGTTTATACAAGATTTTAATAATTTGATCATTTTACATTTTTAGGAAGAAGTAGATATTGATGACACTTTGAACTTGATTCAAGGTACAGAAGAAAATTGTTCATAACAGAAATAATAACAGGCGACTTAAAAGCAAAAAAATGATAGAGGAAAATCACGAGTTGCTTAAGGAAAATTCCGAATTGAAGTTGCAATTAAATGCTGTTCAACAAGCTAAAGCAGCATTGGAATTGGAAATACGGCAAAAAGAGGAGGTCATCATTAAGGCCCAAGCAGAAATGCTAAATCAGGAGCAATCACATAAAATGGAAGTAAAGGAACTTAAAGAAAAGTTGAAAGAAAACTGCGAAATCGCTGATAATGAACCATATAAGAAACTGGAGGAACAGCTTAAAGAACTTAAACAAAGTGAGGGAAAGCTTAAAATGGAACTGAATCAGAGAATTAAAGATGAACTGAAATATCAGTGAGTTGCTTAATTTTTCTTATGAAACTATTGTTAAGATTACCAAATCTTCTTAGGGAAATTATGGAAGGGTTTGAAAATTTGATAATAAAGGAAAAATCTGAACGAGTATCGCTTCTAGAAGAGTTCGAAGTAACGAAACGTCACTTAGCTAATTTGGAACTTGCTTTTTCTGACTTACTTCAGTAAGTATGTTTGTATTTAGTACTGATAAATTTCTTGTTGATGTTAGGAACACTCTAACTGCAGTGGTGTATAATGATATTACTGAATTGATCTGACTGATGCTTAATATAAATTGCAGGTAATGATGAATGAAAATAACAGGGATTTATACAAATTTCTCTGACATTAAGTATCTCTAATATGTTTTTGTTAATTCGCCTTTTTGCCTTTGTTCTTGTTTGTTTAGAATTTTGTAATTCATTTTGAAGTACCCGTTCTATGAACTAGAGCCTTGAAACTTTGCACATAGCTCAAAACTTAACAAGATTGTGAGTGATTTAGTAGCATTATGTATGCTTCTATTATCTATTGGAAGTGGTAAACGTTTTTTATCTTACAGTTGTTTTCGTAGAGCTATTAAAAGGCACAAACTTAAATAATTTTTAATATCCTGTTATAAAGATAATAATAAGTATAAAACATTAGTAACTTTGTTAGGTTTTTTTCATTCCGTTTCTAATACTTGTTTACCTTCTATATATTGCATAAGCAATGCAATATACAAATGTTGTTTGTCTCTTAAAGCTTTGGTGGGTGCAGCAGCACCCAGACTAGCTCTCAAAGGAGGTCCAAAATGGGCATAAAAATCAACATTATGAATCCAATAGTTATTTATTTTTATTATAGTAACATTCTTTCAAATTTTTTTTATAGGAAATATGAAAAAACTAAAGACATTTTGAAGGCGATGAAATTAAATGAAGAAGCCTTACAGGAGGGACTTTCTATAGCCAATCAAACAAATTTAACCCAAGAACAACGTTATGAATCGTTAAAGGCACATGCGCGTGCCCAATTAGAAAAGTAAGTTACAAGTAATGTTGACATTTTTATACTAGGCCACTATTCCAATAGTCTTATAAAATTGTTTAAAATTACGGCAACTATGAATATTATTTCTTTATTGATGGTAAACAATGTTGTTTAATGCTTGGAAATTCTTCGGACGTCCATTATTTTTCATTTACGTAATTTCACAATGTTTCAATAAATTTAGTTCTTCTATCATCATCAGGTGACTGATGAGTTAGTGATCCTATATTAACAACCCCCCGCGTAGTTGATAACTGATCCCTGCCGGGATCGATGGTAAAATGACGACGTTTCGGCAGAGTCACATCTGCCCTCTTCAGGTCGGTTCGCATAATTCTCGTAGCCTTCTGCTTTCGCTTCTAGTTACTCGAATACTGATATTTTCAGGAGCGCGCACGGTGTTATATAGTCGCGGCTCGGCGCCTATTGGTTGGCACCGTGAACGACTGCGTGTGATTGGCCCTGGGCGCTCAGTGGGAGCGCCTCCCGCCTGCTGATTTGTTATTTCCGGTTGAGTTGTTATTGGACGGGTCCGGGCCGGTACGGTGTTTAATAGAATTTTCCAACGATTCGATAAGTTCTGGATTTCATTGCGTGCGTTTAGACTGTGGTGTTCTCAAAGTCTATTCGGTGTGACGTCGTGGTGGCGTGTTCAGCAATGGATGTTGTTTTTTCCTGCTTTCTTATAGCATTCTGGTGTTCATCACGTCTAGCTTGAATTCTTCTGTTAGTTTGCCCCACATAGGTTTTATGACAGTCTGCACATGGAATCTCGTACACTCCCTGTTGTTCTAAAGGAATCCTCGTCTTCGGAGTCCTCAACACCGTGCTTATTTTTCTGTCTGTATTGAAAATAGTATCGATATTGTGTCTCCGTAGAATTCTTGCAATACTGTCCGTGGTACCCTTGACATACGGTAAATAAGCCTTGGTTATTGGTGTCTCATGCTCCTCGTCTGTTCGTCTCGGTTTTGACTTTAGGGCTCTTTGAATATTTCGGTCTGTAAATCCGTTTTGTCTCAGAGCTGTTTTTAAACTGTCCATTTCCTGTTTGATGTTGTCCTGGTCAGCTAGTCTTTGTGATCTGGTTACTAAAGTTTTGACGACGGCTTGTAGTTGGGCTGGGTGGTGATGAGAATTAGCATGAAGGTATCTGTTGGTGTGAGTTGCTTTCCTATATACTGTATGGCCAAGGGTTCCATCTTCCTTCCTATTTATGAGAACATCAAGGAATGGCAGTTGATTATTGGCTTTAACCTCCATGGTGAATTTTATTTTGTGATGGATGCCATTAAGGTGGTCTAAAAATGTGTTGAGGTGAACTCCACCTCGATTGGCGTGTTGGCTAAGGGATTCAATTACGCTATTGCTCCCTCTCACATACCAACAGAGAGCATAATATGTGGCGTGGAAACAGCAGTTTCAAAATTAGATCCGAACACCGCTGAAATAATTGGACGAGATGTGTCACATGTTCTAAGAAAGTCTAAACCACCCAAAAGGAACCTATCTATAGAAGAAAATGAGGCCTTTAGACAACTTGCCTCAACAAGGACATTGTCATTCTACCTGTAGATAAAGGAAATGCGACTGTAATTTTAGATACAGCGGATTATTCAAACAAAATTCAAACATTGCTACAAGATCCAGCATATAAACAAATTACTACCGACCCAATAACTTATCTGGAGAAAACAAAAAAACAACTAAGGCCAAAATCCAAGCAAGTAGGATCGACAAAAATCTGCAACTGCAACTCATTCCGCGTGAAAAGTCATCGAGATGTCCGAAATTCTATGGGTTGCCAAAAGTACATAAAGAAGGTGCACCTTTGAGGCCAATAGTAAGTTCAATTGGATCCCCAACACAACAGCTAGCCAAATGCCTAGCCCAACAACTTCAACCGTTTGGAGAGGGGGCAGACTCATATGTCAAAAATTCGACACATTTCATCGAAATACTTAGAAAAACGGTTTTACAACCTGAGTGTCTTCTGGTCAGTTTTGACGTAGTGTCCCTTTTCACCAACATCCCTATCGACGAAGCCTTGGATATCATAATAGAAAAATACAAACCATGCCACCACGACGTCACACCGAATAGACTTTGAGAACACCAGAGTACTGGCAAATATAGAACACCCGAAATCAAGACTCGTAAGAGAGGCAATTAAAATAGCGAAGAGGCCTCACAGTCTAAACGCACGCAATGAAATCCAGAACTTTCGAATTGTTGGAAAATTCTATTAAACACCGTACCGGCCCGGACCCGTCCAATAACAACTCAACCGGAAATAACAAATCAGCAGGCGGGAGGCGCTCCCACTGAGCGCCCAGTGCCGGTGCCGTTCACGGTGCCAACCAATAGGCGCCGAGCCGCGACTATATAACACCGTGCGCGCTCCTGAAAATATCAGTATTCGAGTAACTAGAAGCGAAAGCAGAAGGCTACGAGAATTATGCGAACCGACCTGAAGAGGGCAGATGTGACTCTGCCGAAACGTCGTCATTTTACCATCGATCCTGGCAGGGATCAGTTATCAACTACGCGGATGAATTCCCGGAAACCGCCTAAAACATTTAGTGCCCGCGAAAACTTAAAAACACACACATATATATATATATATATATATATATATATATATATATATAAAATCTACAAAACTATCCTATTCTAATCTTAGACTTACTCCAGATACATTTATAACTGAAAATTAATTAGCTTTTTTTTCCTTTCAGAGCAAATAGTGAACTGCTATTGTTGAAGAAGGACTATGAAGGTGACATCTCCAAATTAAAAGCAGTCACCAAAAGACTTGAAATAAAGTGCCAGTCACTACAGACTGCACTGTCACAGAAGGAGGGTGAATGTAGTCAACTTTCGGCATTGTGTGAGGAAATTATGGGCAAACGCGTATAACTAATTTTATTGTCTTGTAAAAATTAACGATTTTATCTCCACTGTGCATCAGAGCCACACTATGTTAATTCCAAAACAGTAGGTGTTACTTTGCTAAGAATGTGATTGATTCTGGTTTAAGATATAGATTCACAAATGACTCACTACCATCAAGTTTTTTAGTGAGTGTCAGCCAGAACAATTCACTAATTTCATTATACCACCCTGCAGTTAAGTAACATCATTATACTCTAATAAAATAGGAAGTTCTTTAGGTCAGGAAGAAATTCGAACTGAAAAAATAATCCACATAAAGATATAGATATATTTACTGAAGCAAGTCCGAAAACGCAAGTTCTAAATTCGCTAAGTGACGTTTGTTTATTTAGAACTCTTCTAAAAGTGATACGCGTTCTGTTTTCTCTTTAATTATCAAGTTTTCGAACCCTTCCATAATTTGTCTAAAATGTTTTGGTAATATTAATAATTATTTCAGTAAAAAAATAAGAATAACTCACTGATATTTGAGCTCATCCTTGATTCTTTGATTCAGTTCGACTTTAAGCTTGGCTTCTCTTTGTTTAAGTTCATTCAGTTGTTTTTCAAGTCTCTTACAAGAATCGTTGTCAGTTCTTCCCGAGTTTTCTTTTAATTTTTCCTTTACCTCAACTTTATGCAATTGCACCTGATTCAACAACTCGGCTTGAGCCTTAATAATCACCTCCTCTTTTTATATAAGATATACTTACTGAAGCAAATCCGAAAACGCAAGTTCTAAATTTGCTAAGTGACTTTTGTTTATTTCGAACTCTTCTAAAAGTGATACGCGTTCTGTTTTCTCTTTAATTATCAAGTTTTCGAACTCTTCCATAATTACTCTAAAAAGTTTTGGTAATATTAATAATTATTTCATAAAAAAAAAGAAACTCACTGATATTTGTGCTCATCCTTGATTCTTTGATTTAATTCGACCTTTAGCTTGGCTTCTCATTGTTTAAGTTCATTCAGTTGTTCTTCAAGTTTCATAGAAGAATCGTTGTCAGTTCTTTCTGAGTTTTCTTTTAATTTTTCTTGAAATTCTTTTACCTCAACTTTATGCAACTGCACCTGATTCAACAATTCGTCTTGAGCCTTAATAATCACCTCCTCTTTCTGGCGTATTTCAAGCTCTAGCGCTGCTTTGGCTTGTTGAGCAGCATTTAACTGTAACTTTAAATCCGAATTTTCTTTATGTAATTCGATATTTTCTTCAGTCATCTTTTTTGCTTTTATGTCCTCTATTATAAGCTTTTTTTCCCTAATTTAACATTTCCGCTTGGACCTTAATGACCACTTCTTCTCCAGCTCCAACGCTGCTTTCGCTTGTTGAACAGCATTTAATTGTAACTTTAATTCCGAATTTTCTTTATGTAATTCGTGATTATTCTCAGGGTTTTATGGCCTTTCGTGGTACATGATTTGATTTAGTGGTGAATTTTGTTGTGTAATTTAACTCAAATTCAGAGTCATCAATATCTACTGCATCCTAAAAATTTAAGATGTTTGAATTAATATATTGTTCATGTTCAGAGAGTTAATAGAACACTAGTTTTTCAAAAGAAGAATTTGTGTTATATTCATATCTGATTCATGATATAAAATCACAAATGGCACATTACCATGGGGTGTTTTGATTTAACTAAAATTTGCCATTTTACCTTTTTAATTTATTCACCATTTTCACCGAATTTAGCAACAAACAGAAGTGACATCTCAAAAATATTTCATTCATAATCTACAGTTCTATCAAATTTGGGCCTATTATTACATCACATTAATGGAACGACTGGTTATTTTAGCGTTATATGTTTGGTTGTTTGATAGAATTTCAAAGAAGTGCAAAGTATTTCTATATCATAATATAAAAGATTTCGACGAAAATATAATAGTAATTTGGTTAACAATTTTCAGATTTTACTTGTGAGGTACATTGTTCCATCACTAATTCCGGTGTTTTTCAAATTTGCTGAAAATTTGCACAATTATTCCATATCTCAAAAACTGAATATCTGCAAAATTTTTGAGTCCATATTGATATATATTGATATAGTGGCTCCAAAAAATAACTGAATCATGCAATTTTCCGAAGAATCCAATGGCGCGTTTGTTAGTTCAAAGATTTCCTAAAAAACGACTTTCCTAGAAAATATTTGGAAAACAAAGGACGCCATTGGATTTTACGGAAAATCTGATTTTCGCAAATAAAACAAATGCTCCATTTTGAATTTCAAAGGCTAAAAATTTGCTGTTCTTAATTTTTTTTATCTAAAAGCAAAATTTTAGGCACATCAAAATATCCTACCAGAAATCTGACATCTACTGGTTCTAAAATTTGGATATATGGTAATTCAAAGAATTAGGAACTTTGACCCCATCTATAAATGCATTCCTGAACCTGGGTTAAAATTTGCTTTAACAAAAAAAAAAGGGTTTCATTTGTGCATACAGGTGCCAGTTGACATTCTGTTTTCTTTTAAGGATATCTAATTCGCAAATATGTCCGATATCAGACTTTAAACAAAAATTTCTAAATTGACATTTTATCATGGGCAAATTGTGCAATTTGTTCAGAATTACGTCCAGAAAGGCACATACTACACACACTTAAGACTTTGAGATTAAATCTGTGTATCCTTCCTGGTATGTAAGATTGGTACAATGTGCAGTACCAATCTTACCTAATTTTGAAAATATTTTAATAAATCCAATTATCTTGTAAAATCTTTATTTTTACCATCTTGAAACTATATAAAAAAACTATGTTTTAAAAATAAGTCAAGTTATTCATCACATATTATTGGTATTTTTACCACCCTTTCCAAAATTGTTATTTATGTTTCTGCACCACACAAATATTTTGGGGGATGAAATTTTTAACTAAAAACAACAAAAACTTGAGACATGTTCTGGCTCTGAGGTTCAAATATTTATTTTAAATTAATAATTTAAACCTGAATTTAATATTTTATTAATTTTAAGCTTACATTATGTGGTAAAGAATTTTGCAAAAATATATTTTTTAGAAATCTATAGTGTGATACTTAGTTTTACAAATTCCATTTTTTAATATTTAATACTGTAAATATAACATAAGTAAAAATATTAACAAATACCATATATTAGTTTTTTTGCTTTACCTTAAAGTATTATTTTCTCATAATCTATGGAAACCCTCTTTGGATTTAATTGGCATGGATCTGTTTTGGAGTAATTTATAAGTTAATTAGAAGGAATTTTTTCAGTTACTAGAGTTAGGGGTTGTGACTCATACAATTTTTTATTTTTTTACTGCTATCACATGTCAAACGTAGTTAAAACCCAAGAGTAAAATTAAATCTAATTAAATTTAACCAATAAAGAAGAAATGACAGTTTACCGACGACATCGACAGAATATGTACATCGGGAAGATAAAAGTAGCACAAATAGTTTTCCTAAATTACTTGAACAACAATATACACTTTTTTGAAATGGAGGGGGTTGATTTTTCATTTCTGACAAATACCAGAAAACGGAGTGGAATCCAGAAAACAGTTTAGAGGAGAGCAGTACATATAACATGATATGTCAACTACAACTCTAATGATGCAACAACAAAGCTGGCATTGTAGGAACTCCACTTAATGGATACTCTCTTCGAGGTGTCGGTCTTTATACCTCGCGTCTTCAAATCCACTTAATAGAGCCAAAAACCATCTGTGGCATATTAGACAGTTTTATATGAAAAAGTTTGGCTCAAAGAGGACAGATCTACTGACGAATGGACATGCTGCAACCTTCCTCAATGTATTTGAGTAATTTGACAAACGTACAAGGCAAGAAGACAAAGTGGAAAAATTCGGTTTGAAAATGATTACAAAATTGCTATGCAGCACATATTTGGGATTTATTTAAAAAAACATTTTCAAAAATGTATTGTGTGTTGTCTATACATTAGAATTTAAATAGTTATTTCTGAAAAATGGTATATTAATGTTACGAAGAAGAAGAGGAGTTCTGTAGTTTTCGATGTCAACACAAGAGCGCTGTAAGCAGAATTCGTTAGTTTTAAATTTGAGTAAAGAAGTTGATAAAAACATTACAAAGATTTTTTAATATTTAGTGAAAAAGTTGGTGTTGATAAATTCATTTCTCATTTCAGTAGTTTGCACCATCGAGTAACCTTACGACATATTCAATTAGGAAAATGTCAGAGGTAAGTTTTTAATTTCACTTTGGTAGTTTTTCAGAAATACATTGTCCATAGATGAAAAAGTTTTAGAACAGTAGAAAGGATCCTGATTGAACACTAAAATAAAATTATATGATGCCATTATACAGGGTTTTTTGTAGAAGGTTCGCCAAACATGGAGGGCAGATAGATGAGCATATGTGCTATATTATGTAGCCCATATAACATCTAGACTTTTAGATAGCTTACGGTTTTTGTTCTTTTTTTAATTTAATTTTTTCTTAATTCTCAGATTTTTACCATTAAACTATTGTAACTTTTTTATTTTTCACAGTATCTTCACTGAATAAACTTAAATCGAATCTATGATGTTTGTTTGCTCTTCTGCATTCAATATAGCACATGAGCCCATCTATCTGCCCTCCATGTTTGGCGAACCTTCTACAAAACACCCTATAGTTTAAACATATAAGTTCGTTCAATTTTGCACTGTTACTGAATAAATAAGACAAAGAAAATAATAAAATAAATTGTTGTAGAAAAAGTTTTCACATGTAAATAGATTTGTTTTCATGACTTTTAACACTTTTGTATCCTTAATCTTTTTAATGTCAATGGAACAGTAAAATTACACATTTTGACAAACTTTGTGCATATTATTTGAACATACAAAACTATGATCACTTTGGTAAGTTTGGCAGTATTAAAATTAAACTTTTTATGTTGCATTGCTTTAATTCAATCTTGTACTTCATACTAGTGGTTCTGGACCAACGGAATATTCTCTGACATTGACTTAGAGAGTAATACAAAATATGTTACTGAGCATTTTACAATTTCTCACGATGAAGCCTAGTATTTTTGGCACTTGCAATTTCACATTGTGATCTGTTTAATGAACATTAGATTAGACTAAGGAAAAGATGCCTAAATCTTTAATGTTTAGTAAAGTTTCCAGATCTGTATCCTCAATGGTATAGATAAAAGCAAAGTGTGATTATTTTCTGGTATAATAAATTACATTACAGGTGAAAGCCTTTAAGCACAATTCACTTAATTTGCACTATTTAGTTAACTTTACTATGCCACTTCGTAAGCTAATACAGTCCCAAACTATTTCAACTTTAATGAAAATATTTAAATCATTAGCAAATGCAAACTTTTGTCAACCTAATTTTTCTGTAAATCAATTGTAAATAATGAAAACCATAGGGTCCACAAAATAGACACCTCCAGAAATGTAGAACTTGCAGTTTACCTCGTTGATTGGCATTCACTGTATTCAGAATACTGTGTGTGTTTATCTAAATATAATAATAAAATATTAAGTAAGTTCATCAACGCAACAAGTATTTAACTTTTTGGAAAACAATTTATGGTTTGTGCAATCAAATAACTTTGTGAACTTGAACATAAATTGAACAAGTGCTACTAGATTGGTTACTGTCAACTTACCTGTCAAAAATCTGTGTTGTATTAGTGGGAGACAGGGGGCTCTACAGCTCAAATCCATAGACAAAAAATTCTTAGCATATTTGGTCTAGCAATTTTTTTTAACAGGTTTAAAGTTATAAAACTAAATTTTCCCAAACGGGTTTTGGTTTTCTTCACAAACACATAAAGCTATGGCATTATAGTACAAAAATTAGTGTTTTATATGTATTTCCAGTTTCCATCATGTCCACATGTTGAAGTTAGCCTCATAGTATGTTGTGAAACTGAAAAATTATTTTTTTTAACAAAATATAGGACAAAACATTACAGATTTTTTTTTAAGAGAAGAAAATATTAATAAGTCATTCTTCTTATGTAAAAATAAATTTGTTTTCTATACAGTTAAAAGCAAGTTAAAATAAGCGTTACTAAAATTTTTTCAGATAGAATTTTGAGATATATATTTTTTTAAGTTTGCAGCTGACATCAATTTTTCTTGATTTTTCTAGTATAACTTAAATTTATTCGTAATTTGTATTAAAAAATTATTATTAAATATTATTGTTATAATAAAACGCATTTTGACAGTACTTTTTAACAGTAACTGTTTTTTTGTTGGCTGGTACACCAGTCTCACCACAAATGAAAGTTATGTGAACTTTATATGTGACATATGGTTTTCGATGTATTTTTGCCTCGAATCCATACTGAGTTTTGCATCATCACACTTCAGTTCTTAAAATTCGCCATTTTTCTGAAGGTTTTCAGCGAAAACTGAAGGGTAATGGAACCAAACTGACTATGGATTCAAGTTCAGGAGACAAAAATAAATCGAAAACCATACAACTAAAGTTTACATAATTTTTTTTGTTATCGTCGTTGCAATCCATTCTGCATTGCACAGATATTTAACAACGAAGTAAAACAGAATTAACTACACAACACACAAACCCGTCAACAAGCGACCCACCCGACACGATAGTGAAGGGAGCGGAGTTACTCACGAACGGATGGAACATCCGTTAAAGCCTACGACTAGATATATATAAAACTTGAGTAGGTTCCGGGTATGAACCACGTCTAAATTTGTAAAATTTTCGACGTTTCGGCTTCTACTTTAGAGCCATTCTCAAAATGCAAAGAAAAATAAAATTTCAGATTTACAGAGCGTAGCTCGAATTCGGGGTCTCAATTTGCATGGTTTCCAAGCCTCACTAAACGACTGATAAGTTTTCTAGATCGATCTCGCCCGGGACCTAGTCGAGTCATAATTATAATCCCGGAAACATCTCGGAACATTAATATATAAAGTTGTGTATGAATAGAATAAACTTGTTTATGAGGTTTTTTAAAAATCACGGGTCGTGCTTATGTTGAATACTTTTTATTAGAGATATCCGCGAGTTTAGGTATTAAAAACGTTTTGCTCTTTTAAATTTTCACGAATGCTTAGTTGCCAAAGAATTTACGAAGACAGATGTGCTGTAAAAAATAATCTTATGGCTCCCTTATGTTCAAACCGTTTTCAAGTTTTATGTGTTATATAAATAGATTGGAGTTGATTGGAGTCATTTTAAAATTGTTCCTCTGTAAATCGTGTTTGTTGTGATACTGTCGATCTTTTCTTCCGCCGATCTATTTTTCACTCGATAAATATGAGCTTTGTTCAGCGCATATGTATTGCTTTTGAAATGGGGATTCCTCAAATATCCATAACTTGATTGTGGTGAAAATCATGTAAACATAGTTGGCTTACATTAATTCGTGTTCTCCTGGACATTCGGTGAAATATTTTGATTTACACGCACATCTAAAGAATGGAGTTTGTAACCAATATACTGAAAAAATATATACAGGTACGCTATTATTAATACTATTTTGAGTGTGTTGTTGCTAAGTAGCTTAAAAATAAATTTTGGCACATTTGCAAAAAATAATGTTTGTCGCTTTGATTAATTATCGGCATAATAAATTATCGGTATCTTTATTTACGGTGATGGTGAGTGTCTTTTGCTCCCATAATATTATTAACATTAAGTTAAATGCAGCTAATAATATTCAGAAGAGTTTTTACTGGAAATTTCAGAATAATTGTGAAATAATATTTGAAAAACGATTTCTTGGCAGTATTCCCGTTCTTTGTTTTGAAAGCATATTAACCTTTCAGCATGAAGGTTAATTATTTTGATTCGATTTTAAAGAAAAGGAAAGAGTCAGCATGAAAATTGAGATAATGTAGCTATTGTCTGAATATATTATTTTATTCAATATTTCGACAAAAATACCATTTTTGTACAACATTTTTCATAACGTACATCCATATTTCATCTTAATAAATGACAAAAGAAGTTTATTTAAAATTCGATGCCATGATCGATGGTAAAATGACGACTTTTGGACAGAGTCGTAATTGCCCTCATCATATAATTTTTTTTTGATCGGTGATGGCTGATTAGGACTGTAAAATTTATATTTTAGTTAATGTATTTCTAGGGTATATAAAATTGTATAAAAATAAAATCTATTCTTATGAAAAAGATGATTAATTGGTTAAAATTGAATCTTGAAACCCAAAAGTGCAAAATTTCGGCGGGTAGGGAGTTTGAAAACCCCCGACCCTCCCGCTGGCTACGGCCTTGCACATACAATTATTATATCGTCAAAACACTTTTTTTCTAATTAATTTGGCTTTTATTTAAACAATGTAAATACTCGTATTTAATGCTCTTATCAAAATGTTTATTATGTTAAAGAAGAAACAACAAAGCAAAGAAGATATTTTTAAGCGTTAGGAAATAAAAACTTTACGTTTTTTATCTTTATGTTAGAAAATAATGTAGTTCAAAATTTAAGTAATATTGAAGAAAATATAAGTTGTGAATTGAAAAACGTTTTTGTTTCAGCCCAATAGTAATGAAGAAGTGCCTATGGGGGAAACAAGTAAGTTTTTTCAAAAATATAGTACTTGTTATAATATTTTTACTGTCAGAATTAACAAGAATATCGCTTTTTGAGCAGAATGTTGTAAGATGTTATAATCTTTAAGAAGTATTCGGATACAAATTTTTTCTTGGTTTCAGTCATTTATATTTAAAGATTTTTTAGGACTAATTGAAGAACAAATACATAAATTTCAAAAACATAATACATGGTAGAGTTTTTTTACAGAGTTTATCTGTGGTGTCCTAGGCTCCACTTGTTGAAGGATTCTGTCTCAGTAGCCACATTAAATTATTAATTTAAAATTTCGAAGAAACTAATTTTTCGTGTGGGGTGTTACCACTACCACCCTCATACACACTCAAAAAAGTTGTCTGAACTCTACATGCGACACATAATTTCTGATGCACGTTTGCTTCCTTTTCACGAATCTGATGTCAGAATTTGGCCTACACTACGCAACTTCAGAAAAATATGAAAGAGTCCGAAATTTTGACGGTTTTCCGCGAGGTAAAAAAACATTGTGCCGTACAGGTCAAATTCTGACACCGGATTCTTGATCGGGAGGCCAAAATTCATGTGCAGTCAAGGGTGTACCCCGCTTTTGGTTTAGGGAGGGCCAAATTAGCCAAAAAATGGTCCCAGAGGGGACAAATAAAAAAAATGTCCTAGAAAGAGGGACAAATCAGAAAATTTTTGGTCCAGGGGGCAAGGCTACAATTTTATGGGAACCTTTAATGACTCATAGCAGGTTTTTCAGGTCCAGGGGGGAGGCAGCTGCCCCCTTCCCCCCTCGGTACGCCCATGTCTGGAGTCATGTGTCGCATGTAGAGATCAGACAACTTTTTATTTTTTGTGTGCTCAGAGCATTCATTTACTTCCTAGAGTTAGACAGGAGTGCATAAATATCGTGCCAAGGCTAGAAAGAGAGGGCAATAGAGAGGATAAGAGGCCATTTCACTTGATTGGGAATTGCATCCAATGAGCTCATTGACTGCATCTACCAGTCCAGTGAAATAGCCTCTTGCTCTCTGTTTCTATTATTGACACGACATTTGTGCATTGCAATCTACCACCAGATGGTGTATGCTCTAAGGGTTTAAACTACCAGTCACTAGAGCAAATTGTAGGGCATTTTAGAATCCACATTTAACTGGCGTGAAATGTTGTCACTATGGTGATAGGACTAATGGTGTGTTTGCTTTCTTTCGGCGTTTTCAGTTTCTTCTTCACTTTATTATTGCACTATTAATATTTTCGGCCTGGCAGTTACTGGAATTTTCTACCAGGGAGAGAATCGAAACAATCCATCCTTTGCATCAAGTCGCCTTTATGTGGATAGAACGGATCGAACTAACATGATCAGTAAAAATATGTATGCCCACAACAATCAAAAATAAAGGTGCAGTACATTCAAGGGCGGATCCAGAGATGTGGTTCCGGGGTGGCGATTTCAAGCTTCAAAGGTGGGGGGCGATCTTGGACTATTAGATTAAAAATAGTCCTTATGTGGTTTAAACCCATAGAAGTGGCCATCATCTATGCCTTTGGAGTTAAGATTACCTCGTTCTTAATATTAAATTTATTAATTTTGAGACTCGGTGGGGGCGGTTGCCCCCTCCCCTGGATCCGCCCATGAATACATTCATAAAAAAAGACCAGCTAGAATTTCTTTTGAAGAAGGGTACAAATGAATGTTGGCCTGGGCTGATTAGCAGGCCATGTGAAAGCACCATTAGGTGACCTAAACTTGAAACGCGGTATTTAAATAAAAAACAACTTTGCCTTGACACAGAAGTGACGAAGTGACGTTTCATGTTTTGACCGGTGACTTTTGACATTTTGTTTGTAATTTTTATGAATGACTCATATGTTGTTTTACTATAAACAGTGTGAGGCACTGCACCAAATGTTTTTCTAAAATTATACCATTCCATGAATATTATTCAAAATACCTACAATATGTTCCATAAACAATTAGTAATACAATAAATATTTATTTTTTCTTTAGATGACTGCGAGCCTCCAAAAAAGGTTAGGCGTTCTGTATTAAGAGCATTTGATCCACTATATCACAGGTAATTAATTAAATAATGCTTTTTGTTTGATAATGAAATTATTTTTTTTAGTCCTGAATTGAATATAGCACTCAAGGCGGAAATAAAGGTGAGTATTGTCGATATAATTTTATGTAATAGCCTTTTTCTTAAATATAAACTATCAACCGTCTACTCTGACCCGGTTCAGGGTTCAGTTACCTGCAATTTTAGAGTTGAGAATAACACAGCAACTTATCTACTAGACAAAAATCGCAAACACAAATAAATGAGAGGAAAAAAATAGACAAAAAAAGGCATTTAAAAAAAAATCAAAGTCCAAGCTCTTGGAAAAGGTTAAGTTTGGAATACTGTGTTTCGGTGTCAAATGAGTCAGGAGTGAAGGAAACTGCAACCTCATGGAGAACCTGTAACCCTGTATATACTTATACATATGAATTCTCCATCTAAAATTTATTACAATTAGCTAGCTCAGTTATGATAAAATGTTAATTTAAATATTTTTATTTACAGTCTGATGAAGCCTTCATAGAAGAAAGTAGTAGTCAGCCTGAACTTACACTCATAAGTGAAACCCCTTCTACATTAGTGGAAAACCCACAATTATTGGTAAGCAGAAAATGTCTTGCATTCTTAAGTCTTTCTGGTAGTTTTTGCAAACAATTAAATCATGTTATTCATAATATTATCTTAGTTTGTTTATTTTTATTTAAAGGTTGATATTGATGGAGTTTTTCTAGAAGAAAATGGCAGCCAAGCTGAACCAAAACTCCTAAACCAAACCCAATCTACAGTAGTGGAAAACCTACAATTACAGGTAACCAATATACATATCTTGAATTTATAAGTCTATTTAGAAGTAATTGTTTAGAACTAGCTGATGTTATTGGTAAGATTTTAATTTAATTCTATTTATTTAAAGACTGAGGATAAAGTTTTCATAGAAGAAAATGATAGTCAACATGAACCTACACTTCTAAACAAAACCCATTCTACACTAGTGGAATGCTCACAATTACAGGTAAACAGAAAATGGTGGCTCAGTAAATCTTGAATTTTTAAGTTTATCTGGAACTAATCGTAAACAATTAACTAATTTTTTAAATATATCTATTAAATTAGTAATTTTTATTTAAAGGTTGATGATACAGTTTTAATAGAAGAAAGTACAAGTCAACCAGAATCTACACTCCTAAATGAAACACATTGTGTAGTAGTGGAAAAACCACAATTACAGGTAAGCAGAAATGGTTGACTCAGTATATATACCTTTTTTAGTTAATTTGGAGGCAATTGTGAACAATTAGCTCATTTTATTCATGATTCTATTTCATTTTATTTAAAGGCTGATATTGGTAAAGTTTTTGTAGAAGAAAATAGCAGTGAACCTGAATCTAGCCTCCTAAATGGAAGCCATTCTACTGTGGTGGAAAACAATAAATTTGAGGTAAGCGACAATTGTTAACTTATATATATTATACACACATAGAAGTCTATTTGGAAGCATTGTGAACAGTTATCATATATTATTTTATTTAAGTTTTTGTATTTAAAGGCTGATATTGGTCAAGGTTTAGTAGAAGAAAATAGGATTCAACCTGAACTTGCAGATCTAAATGGAACCCATTCTACTATAGTGGAAAATCCTCTATTACAGGTAAGCAACATAAAAGTCTGTTTAATTCTGTTGAATATTGTCTTGATGTTTCCGCAAAATCTTCTATGGTATTTCAAAAGGTACTACATGTCACTCTATACATAAATATAAATCTGATGTTTCCTTTCATGTTGAGATTTAATCATAATCTTCAGAAGTGGAAAGAGTGTTCACATAGATGCTATAGATGTAGTCGGGCGTCCCCTGAGCAACAGTTTAAATTTTCTGTAATCGGCTGATCTTTTCAACTTGTGATTTGCAGTAGGTTTTCCCCAAGACCAAAATTGACGGTAACAATAATAAACATTGAACACTTATCGACCACTAAAGAACTCCTTCAAATGATGTGTATAGATATAAATATGTGCATAAAAAAACGTTTTATGTATATAAGAAACACATTATCCAATGAAGATTTATCAACACAAAGTTCTGTACCCTACCACCAAACTTTTATTTTTGCACTCGACGCACGTTTCACTAGCGAAGCTGTCATCATGGAGCAAACCAAAATCAAAACCAGTTTTGGTTTACTCCATGATTATAATAGCTGTTGAAAGGTGCCTCGAGTGCAAAAATAAAAGTTTGGTGTTATGGTAGAAAACGTTGTGTTTATGCATCTGTGACACACTAAAGGTTCAACAGTTTTTCCAGTATCCAATGAAGATCAAAATTAGCATGAAGATTGCCATTGAGAGGTCACACACGTCATTTTTGAGCTCTGTCTTTAACAAATGAGAGGGGCATGGAAATTTTAACGATTGAAGTAGTTGTACAGTAGCATTCATTTACAAATGTCCTAATGAAAAATTTAAGTTCAGACCAAGAAAGTTTTCAAAATCAGTATATCCGTTTCACTGTAGGGGATTGTAACAGCCACAGTAGTGGGGGCTGGGTACTGAAGTGGGCTTTGAGTGGTGGATTAACTCTAATACATTATAGCAGGCTACCACCATCTTTTAATCAACGCTGGAAAAGATGGTACAACCTCAACCTGCTCTTTTAGTGACATCTTCGTCTGTCAACAATGCGTAAAAATAGCTACTATGTAACTTACCAGTTAAGATTTTGGCCAAACATCAAGCAAGAATTCAGCAGAATTCTACCATCTGGAAGAATTGTGAAGAATTAGCTCATATTGTTTTTGACAAAATGTTAATTTAAGTTTTTTTATTTAAAGGCTGGTATTGATGAAGTTTACATAGAAGCAAATAGCAGTGACCCTGAAAATACATCCCTTAACGGAACCCAATCGGCTGTAGTGACAAACCCTCAATTAAATGTAAGTAGAACATGTTGACACACATTCTTGAATAGTCAATGTATCTGGGAGTAATTGTGAATAACAAGCTCATTTTATTCATGATGTATTGTCAATTTAATTATTTTTATTATTTAAAGGCTGGTATTGATGAAGTTTACATAGAAGCAAATAGCAGTGACCCTGAACATACATCACTCAACGGACCCCAATCTGCTGTAGTGAGAAACCCTCAATTAAATGTAAGTAGAAACGTTGACACACATTTTTGAATGTTTATCTGGAAGTAATTGTAAAACAATTAGCTCATTTTGTCCACCATTTAATGCCAATTTAATTATTTTTATTATTTAAAGGCTGATATTGATGAAGTTTTCATAGAAGCAAATAGTAGTGAATCTGAGCATTCAGCCCTGAACAGAACTCACCCTACTGTAGTGGAAAAACCTCAATTAAAGGTAAGCAGAAAATGTTGACATATTCAATTTTTAAGTCTATCTGGAAATAATTGTGAATAACAAGCTCATTTTATTCATGATGTATTGTCAATTTAATTATTTTTATTATTTAAAGGCTGGTATTGATGAAGTTTACATAGAAGCAAATAGCAGTGACCCTGAACATACATCACTCAACGGAACCCAATCTGCTGTAGTGAGAAACCCTCAATTAAATGTAAGTAGAAAATGTTGACACACATTCTTGAATGGTCAATCTATCTGGAAGTAATTGTGAACAATTAGCTCATTTTATCCATGATGTATTGTCAATTTAATTATTTTTATTATTTAAAGGCTGGTATTGATGAAGTTTACATAGAAGCAAATAGCAGTGACCCTGAACATACATCACTCAACGGAACCCAATCTGCTGTAGTGAGAAACCCTCAATTAAATGTAAGTAGAAAATGTTGACACACATTCTTGAATGGTCAATCTATCTGGAAGTAATTGTGAACAATTAGCTCATTTTATCCATGACGTATTGTCAATTTAATTATTTTTATTATTTAAAGGCTGGTATTGATGAAGTTTACATAGAAGCAAATAGCAGTGACCCTGAACATACATCACTCAACGGACCCCAATCTGCTGTAGTGAGAAACCCTCAATTAAATGTAAGTAGAAACGTTGACACACATTTTTGAATGTTTATCTGGAAGTAATTGTAAAACAATTAGCTCATTTTGTCCACCATTTAATGCCAATTTAATTATTTTTATTATTTAAAGGCTGATATTGATGAAGTTTTCATAGAAGCAAATAGTAGTGAATCTGAGCATTCAGCCCTGAACGGAAACCACCCTACTGTAGTGGAAAAACCTCAATTAAAGGTAAGCAGAAAATGTCGACATATTCAATTTTTAAGTCTATCTGGAAATAATTGTGAATAACAAGCTCATTTTATTTATGATTTAATGTTAATTAAATTATTTTTATTATTTGAAGGCTGATATTGATGAAGTTTTCATCGAAGCAAATAGTGAACCTGAACATACATCCCTAAACGGAACCCACCCTACTGTAGTGGAAAACCCTCAATTAAAGGTAAGTAGAAAATCTTGCATTTTTATTTTGTCGCAAAATGAATTTCGACATCCAAGAGTTTCAGGAAAATCTAGCTCACAGATGTTGAAATTCATTTCCCGGTAAAATATTAAATTCAGTTATATGTACTATATACAAAAATAATTATTCGAGAATTCAATCAGTTGAGGGGAGCGCAACTGATGAAGGTTCTCTACTAGAAACAATATATTGTCTTGCGTTCAATGGATTGAAAAATCTCGAAAAAGTTAGTATTGAATTTTTTTGTCTCTCTGGAAATAATTGTGAACAATTAGCTCATTTTATTCGTGATGAAATGTTAATTTAATTATTTTTATTTAAAGGCTGATATTGGTAATGCTTTTGTGGAAGAAAAGAGGATCCAACCTGAACTTACAATCCCAAATGGAACTACTACTGTAGCCGAAAACCCTCATTTACAGGTAAGCAGAAAAAGTTGACTTACTATGTATGTATAGAATATATAGAAGCAAGAGCAGACGGATACGGTAACAAGACGAACAGACCTAATGAGGGTTGTCATTTCACGATTGATCCCAATTATCAGCTTAGTTAGTACCCACGAAAACTTAAGATTAATATGTATATATATATATATCGAATGTTTAAGATTATCTAATTTGTGGTAAAATATAGTAAAAATAATGGTAAAATATTAATTTTATTTTTTATTTAAAGGCTGATATTGATGAAGTTTTCATAGAAGCAAATATTGATGAAGTTTTCATAGAAGCAAATAGCAGTCACCCTGAACATACTCCACTAAACGGAACCCATTCTACTGGGGTTGAAAACCCTGAATTGGTAAGCAGAAAATGACTCTATGCCTACAGGGTGACCCATTTCAACTGGTACCACTCCTGTAAAATCTTTATTAGTTTACCGAGTTTGATGGGGCTTTTTTAATTAAATGGCATATAAATGTCTATTATATATACAACTTTGAATGTTCAAATTAGAAAAGCAAAGCCTATCAGATAAACTTTTCCTACAAAAAATGTTATTCAACATCTTAGTATTCTCAGCTTTTTAAATTATTTTTTGCCAAATTTTAAGGATTTTGCTAATGATACTTAAAAATCAGTTGGAAATATTTTATTTAATTCATGACAAAATAAATAATTTAAGAATTTCAGCATTTAATTATTTAAATTTGTTCAAAGTCTGTTGTGCTACTACAGTGTCCATTAGAATTTTTTGTATCATATTTATTTTATTACATGCCTATGAAAACATCCAAGTCTTTGCATAAAATAGGCCTATATATGCCCTAAATCAGTATACATTACGAACAATTTTATTCTTGGTAAAATTTTGATTTAATTATTTTTATTTAAAGGCTGATATTGATAAAGTTCTCATAGAAGAAAATAGAACCAAACCTGAGCTTAAAACTAAACTAAATGGAAACCATTCTACAATAGTAGAAAACTGTCAATTACAAGTAAGCAAAAAATGTTGCTCTACTATATGTATTTTGAATTAGTAAGTCTCTCTAGAAGTAGTTGGCCCATTTTACTAAACCTAAAATGTTTTATTGTCAAACATTAATGTTAAATTGTGATTTCGATATTTGTCATTGTGAATCTTCTTAATTTTTTAATTTTTTGTGCATTTTATATTCATACCATTGAAAACGAGGTCTGATTTAGACCTTGAAACGTTTGGACTTTTGAAATATACAGACTTTCAAGTTTATGTGGTAGTTATGTCCAAAGAACTCAGAAAAAATAAAAACTAAAATGTTAATTTTATAATTTTTATTTTAAGGTTGATATTGATACAGTATTGGTAGAAGAAAATAGTAATCAACTTGAACTTATACCCATAAACGGAACCCATCCTATGGTACTGGAAAATTCTAAATTACAAGTAAGTAGAAAATGCCCAGCTAGTCTAAATTTAAGGTTTAGCTATTTTATTACAATTTACCTTAAAAAATACACTTTTGAACAACTTACTTTACAACTAACATCGAAAAGTACACTCGTTAAAATAAGATTTTGAAAATAAAAAATAAGAACAAATTTGATATTTATGATTTGTTTTCATTTTAGCTATTATATAACAGTTTATAATTAAATATATTGAGCATGCAAAATCTGGTTCCCTAAAAAAACCTTTGTATTAAATTTTATTCAGACACATTAGTCAGCTGTACTCACATCTATCAGACACATTACTTTGACTGTGTTCAGTTTTTTCCATCTTTATCAAATAGTACACAATAAACTAGAGATATTTATCAACTGTCCTTAACACTTTCCCATAAAATTTTCAAAAATATTAAAATCAGCACTTGACGGTTTGGACATGACTGCAACAGCGCCATTTAACTCTCAAGAAAAGAAACGGCAATATTTTGTGATGATGCCTCTCAGATCTGGGTGAATGGAGACGTGACTCATGTGCCTGAATAATCATTTAATGTGCGACATTTTTGAAAACTTCAGTGTAGCACTTCTTAAGTACTTGGAATACATACATTTAAATGCATTTCACGTAACCAAATATCGAGATGGTTTTACATTTCTGGCTTTATATATGAGAACCGCGTCTAAGTTTAGGAAATACTGGATGTTTGATTTATGACTTTTTGTGTCATAAATCAAACTTTCAATTTTGCAATTTACATTTTCATTAAATATTTTAAAGCCATTGACAACGAAGTCAGAATCGACTTTAAAACGTTTGGTATTTTCTTTCAATATACAGCTTTTTTAATTCAATTGTGGTGTTATTCCCAAGAAAAGTTAAAAATAATGAAGAAGGGGTGTACAGTACATTAATAATTCTTATCATTTTACATTTTTAGGACGCAGTAGATTCTGAAAAAACATATTCACCAAAAAAGCTTACAATAGAGGACATAAAAGCAAAAAAGATGACTGAAGAAAATATCGAATTACATAAAGAAAATTCGGATTTAAAGTTACAGTTAAATGCTGCTCAACAAGCCAAAGCAGCGCTAGAGCTTGAAATACGCCAGAAAGAGGAGGTGATTATTAAGGCTCAAGCCGAATTGTTGAATCAGGTGCAGTTGCATAAAGTTGAGGTAAAAGAACTTCAAGAAAAATTAAAAGAAAACTCGGAAAGAACTGACAACGATTCTTCTATGAAAATTGAAGAACAACTGAATGAACTTAAACAAAGAGAAGCCAAGCTTAAAGTAGAACTGAATCAAAGAATCAAGGATGAGCTCAAATATCAGTGAGTTTCTTTTTTTTTATGAAATAATTATTAATATTACCAAAACTTTTTAGCGAAATTATGGAAGAGTTCGAAAACTTAATAATTAAAGAGAAAACAGAACGCGTATCACTTTTAGAAGAGTACGAAATAAACAAACGTCATTTAGCAAATTTAGAACTTGCTTTTTCGGATTTGCTTCAGTAAGTATATCTATTTGGATTATTTTTTCAGTTCATATTTCTTCCTGACCTAAAGAACTTCCTATTTTATTGGAGTATAAGTGTAATGATGTTACTTGTGGCTGGCTGATTGTTGTCTACAATCCCCCATAATGATAAATGAAATTGATCCTAATTTACTTGCTTTTGTTTAGTTCCTTTAACTTAAGTCATTCGTGCAGAGTTGTTACAGGGGGCCATTCATTAATTACGTAAATATCTCAAGGAGGGATCTTGAAATCACTACATAAGATGGATATTTGAGAGCTAAGCGATGGGGAACACAATTTATACATAATTTTATTTTCAAGATTTTTGTTGCTTTGAAGTTTTCAAAATTTTTAATGTGCCCATTTTTACAGATTTTAAGCTTTAAATAAAAATAAAAATTCTTTTCGTATTTTAATCTCGGGTTAATTATTAAAAAAATACTTTTATTGTCACACAATAATGGCAGTGAATGATTAGTTACAATTACATATCATTTTACTCTAATCTAAAATAAATCTAATAATAAAATAATAGTATAACCTAAATTATCTTTTTAAATAATTTGGTCAAGTGCGAGTTGGACTCGCATACTAAGGGTTCCGTACCACCTTCCAGATTCTAATATTCCAATTTCAGACAAGCAGGGAATGAGTGCATTTTCTTATATTTACCCTAATATCTTTTAAAGGAAGCGTTTTAAATTTATAAAAAATATACACGTTCATTTTCCACACATAGACTTTTTATTTTATCTGCTTCAGGATTCGCTTGATTTTATGAGAATACATACTCGTATGTATTTAATTTTCTAATTTGGCCTCCAAAAAATAACATTAGAGTTTTATTTTACTAATAAACTTTCAGGGAAGCCTTTTATAATCTACTGTCTGAATTTTGAGGCTCTGTAGATTGGAAGATATAGGGCAAAATAGGTCAAGTTTTAAATTATAAATTATTAAATCTGTTATTCAAATTATTTAAAAATACAAATAAAATATATTTTTTTAAGTAGTGTATTTCTAAAGTGGGAATTAAGTCGATGTTTAATATATTTGTTAATATCTTTTAAACAAATGATTTAAAAAATATGATATATTTGTAATTCACATAATGAGCCTTTTATCTGATATATTACATGATGCGTTTGAAAATTTAATTTTTATTTTCCACTTAATTGTATAATTTGTCCCTAAAATTACTATGGGGGTTTTCTAATATTTTTTCTTATAAATTTTAAGTGAGCCCCAGTACCCCTAATTATTTTCAAAATTTTAGGTAGTATGGTTTCGGAAATAAAGCGAGAAATGAGAATTTTTTATATCTTTATGTTAATATCTTGTTAACAATTAATTTTAAAAATATGAAAAATATATATTTTTATTCCTCCTAATAAACCTTTTCATTTGATGTATTGCATGATGCGTTAAAAAATATTTATATTAGGTATTTCTTCGTATTTTTCCTGTAAACAAAAAATTTTTATAGTTTCGGAGATAAGGGATGGGGATGGGTAAATTTTGGTATATTTTCGTTAATATCTTTTTAACTGTGAAAAAAATATATTTGTGTTCCCCAGAATGGGATCTTTCATTTGATATATTACATGATGCATTTAAAAAAAATTTTTTAATTTTCATTTAATTCTATAATTTATATTATATATTTCCTGCTTTTTTCAAAATTTTAGGCTCAGTAGTTTCGGAGATCAGGGGGGGGAACGGTCGATTTTTTTCGTTTCCCCCCCCCCCAGAAGTACCCCCAAAATCAAAATTTCTTCATTAACGATATGTACTCCTGATCGGGTCACCAAACTATACATTGGTTCCAAATTTCAACCTCTTACGTCCAGTAATTTAGGAGAAAATTACTGTGATGTGACGGAGTTGTTTCACTATCCGGCGAAGTCCCTGAGTAGCGGCTTTCATGCCTTCATGGCAACCTCGCAGAAAAAACATTCGAGACAATGCTTTAGAGACCCAGAATCAGCGGCTGGTCAGGGTGGGAAAGCGGGCCCGCAGGTGTCGTCATCATGCGACCGTAGCTCTAGGTTAATAGGACACTTGGCCAATGTAGAGTCCAATGCGACAAGTCAAAGTCCTTGACTGGCCGTGATCATAACCTTGCTTTAACTGGCTTAGATAAGCTAAAACAAACTACGAATTCGGACTCAGGGACCTTAAAAACATAAGCATGCATTTTCTCAAATTTTTTGGTAGAACTCTCTCCATTTGACCTTCAAATGACCTCTGGGAAAAAGCTCAGTCAAACAAACTACGGATTCGGACTTACAGACTTCAAAAACAAGCAAGAATTTTTTCAGATTTTTTGGTAGAAATCTCTGGATTTGACCTTCAACGTCATCAGCCACCCGAAAAACCCCTGGTACCCTATAAGGCATGCCGTATTCCCCCTTAATTCAAATGTTGACCTGTGTAATTAAAACATCAGTACAGTACAGAACTTAATAATCTTCTTCATTGGCACTATCTCTACTTATCATTTTACCATATTTTTATAGGTTTCTCAAGAACCCATTGTAAACTTTTTATCCATACTTTTTCTTTAGAAAGAAATAAATTTTTTTGGGTTTGCTGCACAGGCTACGTAATTTGTCGGCTAGTACATTTAAATTTTTAAATTCTTCATCCTTAAAATTCAGCTTGTAAAAGTCTTTGGAATAATTAGCTTGGATTTGGAAATCATCAACTTTTGATATTAAAAATCATCTTTTTCTATTACATATTTTCTCATTGATAAACGAAATTTTTTCATATTCTTGTTGGATAAATGACTTTTTGATGCCAAGAACTTCTTCTGATGGTTTTTTAGGACGCGCATGTCTCCTTCAAATATGTTATGAAAGGAAGCATACTATTTCAGAAATTATGAAAGTATAAAAAAACATTTTGCATGCATAATTCTTTAGTTGAATCTACAAAATCTAGGTCAGAATAATAGTTAATTGCATGCTTTTTGCTATGAGGATGTGTCATGTGCATAATTTATTAACCTTTCATTATAATTTTCTTTATAGGAAATATGAAAAAGCTAAAGATATTTTAAAGGGGATGAAATTGAATGAAGAAGCTTTACAAGAGGACCTTGCTATGGCTAATCAAACCAACCTAACCCAAGAGCAGCGATATGAATCGTTAAAGGCCCACGCGCGTGCCCAATTAGAAAAGTAAGTACTATTTTATAGATTTTGTTATTTTCTTTGAAAGATATTGACTGACTGATTTTGGGTATTTTTTGCAGTATTAACATGATAAAGGGGATAACATTAATAAACCTTGATTTTGTTTTTACCACAACTTCTTTTAAGGGGTTGAAGTTTTATTTATTATTTTTTCCATGTAATTCAATAATTCCATAATTCAATTTTTGCAAAATCTTAATTTTTATTGAACAAAATAATATAATTAAAAATTGAAAAAATCAAGATTTAAACAACTTAACATTTCTAACATTGTAAGTGACTACCTCCAGCCATAATACACGAATTAATCAATACCTAATCATCAGGTAACCCCAAATGCAAAATCACATGTATTCAATTCCTGAGATCGAGGATCCAGCATTGTGTCTCCCTAGACCTTATCAACATTAAATCCAATTATTGACAAGCTAGTTACTCGAATAACTAGAAGTAACTAGAGTAACTAGAAGCGAGAGCAGAAGGCTACGAGGATTATGCGAACCGACCTGAAGAGGGTAGATGTGACTTTGCCGAAACGTCGTCATTTTACCAACGATCCCGGCAGGGATCAGTTATCGACTACGTGGATGAATTCCCGGAAACCACCTAAAACATTTAGTGCCCGCGAAAACTTAAAAACAAATATATATATATATATATATATATATATATATATATATATATATATATATATTGCTTTATGGGAACGTTATAAGAAGTTTGAATGTATTTATTTTTAATTGAACAGAAATTAAGTTAAGCCAAATAAAAACGAAAATCATATCGGGTTATCAAAAAAAACGGAATTTTATTGTCATGTTATAACTTATTTTATTTATGGACCCATTTAAGTTAAAGTTGACTTGTTTAGTAGACAATTGATGGTGTTAGTCGGCTGACTACATATTTTTAGAAATCCTTTTAATTTTCTTATTCATTTGTGTTAAGTTATACCATTGAAAACGGTGTCTGATTTAGACCTTGAAACTTTTGGACTATTTGAAATAGTTGTATGTGGTTTTATCCAAAAAAAGAGATGTCACAACTATCCTTCAGAAAACAGCAACATTATATGTTGCTAACATATGTTGCTGACTGGAAAAATGGATTAAAAATTCGTAACATTTTCATTTTCTCCGACAAAACTAGCTCTTTTTTAAATGTTGTAAGGCTTTTTGATTTGTTTTCATCTGAACTGTTATTCCTTTTCATTTCAGAGCAAATACTGAACTGGTGCTACTGAAGAAAGGCTATGATGAAGAGATTTCCAAACTAAAGGCGGTCACTAAAAGACTAGAAATAAAGTGCCAGTCACTGCAGACTGCACTAGCACAGAAGGAGGGTGAATGTAGTCAACTTTCGGCATTGTGTGAGGATATTATGGGCAAACGTGTATAACTATTTATTTTTTTAGTCTTGTAAATACATAATGTTATGAGTTTTATTAATTATTTAAAATATTGCAAATATAAGATTACATTTTTTATGAAATCTGATTAATATTTCTTTACCAGAGCCATTGTGTCAAATGTTTATAAAATTACCCAAACTACTTAGCCTAAAATTGTGAAAAAATGGGAATATAGTACGTCGCTCAAACTGTAGAGGAAAATTAAAGTGATATCCTGATATTCATTTTGGGGAGTAAATTAAGAGTTTAATTGAAAAATAACAAATGTAACTGCTTACGAAATACAAATATATATTTTTTATTTTTTAGTAGTTTGTTTAAAAAATATTAAATAAAATCTACAAAATTTCACACATTTTCGCTCCATTATCCCCGAATTGCTGAGCCTAAACTTTCGAAAAAAAAAAGAGAATATGGGATCTCCCTCAAAGTATGTAAGAAAAGTAGAGCGAAATTTCTAAGAGTAATGGGGGGGATTATAAAATCTAATGGAAAAAATATTTTTTTTCAAGCGCATCTTGAATGCATCAAATGATCGTCATAAAATATATAAATATATTTTACTTGTATTTTTAAAATAATTTGTTTAAAATATTTCGTATTTTACAATTTAAAATTTGACACATTCTTCCTTTTAGCTCGGAAACTATTGAGCTTAAAATTTAGAAAAAATATAATTTAGCGCCTCACGAAAGGTGACTGTTAAAATTAACTGAAAATCTTAATTTTGAAAGCCGAATTAAAACATTAAAAAAATATATAAAAATCAAGTGCATTATATAGCAGATCAAACAAAAAGGCTCGTTTTGAGAAATAATTGGTTTTTATAATTCTAAAACGCATACGTTATTGAGTAAATATATACTCATTCCGCTTATCTTAAACCAGAATATTAGAAAAAAAGATATATTATGATTTACTGGATTATAACAACCTTAAAGGTGCTACAAAACCCTTAGTATGCGAGTCCAACTTATTCTGTTCTCCGTTTGAATATTCTAAGAAAACATAAGTTTGAGAACATTTTTTTATTGTTGATAAGCGCTTTTGTTTAGGGTGGGGAAAATTAGAATGAAAATTATCCTAGAGAAAGGGACAAATCAGAATTATTTTTGACCCAGGGGGGGCCAGCAAATTTATGGGAACCTTTTAAGACTTTTTAACATAGCAGGTTTTTCAGGTTTCGTGCGGAGGGGGGGGGCAGCTGCCCCTAGGTACTCCCAAGCCGATGTGATTGTGAATTTTCCTGCATCATTATTTTATGCTTATCATAATTATAATAAAGTATTGGATTTTCTGCACTAATTCAGGCCGTAATCAATGCTTTTTGTTCAAGATTTCAGACAATTTAGGGAAACATCGAAATTTAATTTATATGCTGATTACCGATGCAAGGCCGTAGCCAAAAAATTTTTTTACAGGGTGGATTGGATAATTTTTTTGATTGATACTCTGATTATGACTACAAAATTTATATTTTTGCTCATGTATTTCCAGGATATACAAAAATTGTATAAATATAAAATTTATTCTTAAGAAATAAATGGTTATATGGTTAAAATTGAATCTTGAAACCAAAATTTCGGGGTTGAACCCCCATACCCCCGCTGGCTACGGCCTTGTAGAGATGGATATTCTCGTTCCTTTTAATTAATGGTTACTTCGGTACATAGTTACCTATATTTCATATTAAATGTCAGTAATTACAACGTATATATTCTACAAGTATTCATTCGTATTAATTATACTTTTATAGCACCGACACTTGACGAAAATTCATTTTGACATGTTCTTCCCAACTGAAACCAATAAGTTTTTATACAAAATTATAGTTTGAAAAACAAAATAAAAATTTAACCCTTAAAGGAAATTTAAATCAATATTAATATTAAAACACACTAACAAAATAAGAAAAGTAACGTGAGCGTAAGGAATTAATTTCAAACCACCCTACAAAATATACTGAATTTTAATCTACATATGGCATTAACAGTGGCGGCGCAAGACCTAAACTTATTGTGGGTTAGGTACATTTCGCGAGGCTCTCTGATGGTGCAAGAAGGGAATATATAAAAAAATTAGGCGGGAGGCCCTTTAACCGTAAAGCCCTTTTACAGGGAGGCCGTGGGCGGTGGCCCACACAGCCCACGCCTTACACCGCCTCTGGGTATTAATAACGCCATCTTGTCAAGAAATAGCCCTGTATAATTTCATATTCAAAAACACAAAGAAAGTTTCCCATGTAGGTGTTTGTAAAAGATTGTTAAAGAAAAAATATGATTGAAAAAGTTGTCTTCTGGGGGCGGGGCTTGATCTCGTAGGCGGGGCTTGATCTCGTGGGCGGGTCGGAGGGTTGGTTTTATTAAAATAAACTCAAAAAAGCATACCATAGGGGTGGAGGAGGCGTGAGCCCCTTGGCGCGCCAATGAGTGTACCTACTAACATTACCACCTTAAAGAACTACGACCGCGATACACGAAGCTCAATTTATTATACAAGATTTGAAAATACCCATTTTTCTTATTCTTGATCAAATAGTATATACCTAGATTTATGGTTGTATGCAAAATAAATAGTGGCAACCAACAATACAGTTTTGTGTATGATGTGCCCTCTCATCTCAGTATGGGCTGATAATATTCAAGAATGTTACGAAGAACATAGTGGTCAGTGGTACTACAGATTAACTGTGCAGATTAGGACTGGTAATGGAAAAGTGACGAAGAAATTCGCTTTATTTCTTATTAAGTCAATGACCAGGAGTTTTTAAGGAATAATCCTACATCACTAAAATATACATGAAGTTTTTTGTCGCACCAGTTGTAGCATATAAAAGACAACACAACACTATTAATTATTAACACTTAACTGAAATATTTAGTAAATTTAAGTAAAATACATAAAAATATGAAATAAAAGTATTTAATCAAAAAGTGAGGAAAAATTCAAGTGCCCATAACAGCCTCACACAATGCCGAAATTAGACTACATTCACCCTCCTTCTAGCAGGGGAGCCCAAGCGGGGATTTCGGGATTTACTCAAGCGCAGCAGATTAATATACAGGGGGATACCTTGTACCTGGTTAAGTATTTCCACCAAAGATTAGCCCTATATATAGGGCCGGCCGTCAAGGATAAAGGATCAGATTAGTAAAAAAATTGATCATCTGAAATTCTCGAGCGCCTCGTCGTAGGGTGAGTTAGTTACATGGTAAAACGTTTATATTCCACTAATCTGACTATTCGGGAGTGACGTAGAGAAGGGGGAGGGCAACAAAGTTGTAAAAAAAACGTCATTTCGACATTCTGGAGCGTGGTTATTTTTTTTATTTTACAGGGAATAATTCAAGAATCACGAAAAATATATAATCTGACGATTTCCGCAAGCCGAATTAATAAAAATTCATCGATAAAGTTTAATGTGTGCAGCTACGTGATGCCTATATTCCCCTCTCCGCATTTCTATTCTTCTCTCACTCTTTATCTATTTCTATCTCACTCCGTCCCCACTCTGGTTTCTGTTGCCATGACGCCATAACAGCTGATCACACAGACTAGTTCGTGGCATGATGTTGTTTACAACGTATTTCCAACGTTTTACCTTGTTTTGTGATTTTAATGCAAGTTATGTGAGTTAAAATTTATAAATAATTATTATGAGTGACATTAATATCAAGTGTGTATTTTGTGGTGAAGCTACTTTGCAAAAAAAAAATTAAATTTTCATTAGAAACATTACCAAAATGTATAAATATTTTAGAAAACCGGTTCGCTGATTAATAAGAAAATACTCTAAAAAATTTAATTTTTTATAATTATTTTCTTATAAATACAAGTATTATTTTTTATTTGTATGCTATTTCCTGAGCTTTTCAATAAAAATTAAGTTCAATGACTTAAAAAAATTAAAAAAAAATTTTTAATTCTCAGATTTGGCGAATCCCTCCAGATAATCGTCAGATTATGAGACAGCACGTTCAGACCATATATATGAACCATATATATCTTAATCTGACGCGCTAGAGTATTTCAAAATGGCGATTTTTTTTGCACATTCTAATAATGGCCGCGAGTTGGCGTCAGATCCAAATCGTCAGATTAATAAACAAGAGCTTTTTTTAGGTTCACTCAACACCCCCTTATAAAATCTGACGCGCTCGATTAAATTTTTTTTTTTCATTTTCAACCCTTACGTACGACCACCCCCATCATGGAAACAATCAGATTAACATACGTAAATTTTTAAAAATACGTAGGACGCGGATGCTATCAATATCTGACGCGCTCGAGTATGTCCACGCAACAGTTTTTTTTTAAATTTTTGAAAATTTATAGCCGCTCCCCCCACCGATGAAAAGGTATACATTATATGACATTTTTTTTCCTTATCATCTAAGCTTCGCAATCCAATAGGTCTTTATGACGCTCGAGTAAATCCCGAATTAGCTATGTGGGCTCCCCTACTATTCTGTGCTAGTGCAGGTTGTAGCAACGCGCACTTTATTTGGAAATCTCTCCATCATAGCTCTTCTTCAACAGCGACATTTCAGTATTTGCTCTAAAATGAAAAGTATTTAAAGGTAATTAATTTTCTATATATTAAACTAAGGAATAACTGTTGAGGCGAAAACAAATCAAAATGCCTCACAACATTCTAAAAAGACTAAAGTTTTGTCAGAATGAAACTATTAGGATTTTCGTACCCATTTTTTTCTCTCAGTAACATTCAAAGCGCTTGTGAAGCTTCATACGTATATTCGAAACGGTTTTTATATAATTTATACTCAAACGACACTAATATTGAGAAACCTACATACTATATAAATAATAGCAGGTATGAATTAATTTTGAGTTTCAGTATACATAATTTAAAATAGGTAAAACAATGACACTTACGAAGAAGGTATGTGCTTCTACGATGATACATATATTAGGAAAAAAATGGACACAGCATTTTAAACATTTATTGTCAGAACATCTGATTTGACATATATTGGGTTTTCACATATATTATCATAAATTTAACATATAAAAAATAACAGGAATAGATGAACATCTTTGGAATAGTAACACCTGAAAGTAAAAAAATATATATTAGATGAATGATGGAAAACTGAATTTTAATTTTTATTTTTGTTTAGATTTCAGAGTTGTATAACTCCATAAATTTGTTTGTCATTTGTATAACCCCATAACCTCTCTATCTGCCATTTTTTTATTTTAATCGCTACTCAAAGACAAAAACACATGCAGCCATGAAGAATGCAGGCGGCGTTGGTCGGCCTGGGCATACGAGCTACTGTCATTTCGCAATGTCGTGCAAGTTGACGTGCGAGTCAGTTACGAACTACTTTTTGTAGGTAGATGCAAAAAACAATTTTGTAGTAACTGACCGTCCTGACCGACTCGCCCTTGACAGTAACTCGTATGATGATATCACATGGTGCGAGTAGCTGGTCTGCTTTAATTGCTCGGTTGCACTGTGTCACGAGGCTCAGGCCATGATACGATTTAAAATTAGACGACATTGCATAAACTGATAATGTTGGTTTAATGTTGACTTACCATAATATAAAGTTCTCTCGAAACAGTGACAGCCAATTTTTGAGTTGACATGTACTAAATGAGGTCACATATAGCAATAAGGTTTTAGTAAATTTCTGAATATACTCAAACTCAGAATATTTTATGATACGACATCGAACAGAGAGGTAACAACATTTATATTTTTTAAACATCATTATATGTATTACACAAACAGTGATATTATTGGGTATGAACATCTATTTGGAGGAGCGACTCTGAAGAATTTGAGGAAATTCAGAAAGAAGATAAATTTTACGAGATAGACATAGAAATAGAAAACATCAACAGTAAATATAGTTGACCAATTCAGCCTTTTCTCTATCACACAATCCAAATATATTTTGATTTTGTAAGAAGTTATTAGTTCAAACTCCAACGAAAACCTTCAAAGAAATGAAAGAAAGATAAACAGATATTGCAATCCTGAGACAGTTGCTCAGCGAGGCTAGGGTAATCACAGAGTTAATAGAGATATTGAGAAGAACGTCTTCGGTAAGGTGGGGGCCTCACGAGACGTGGATTGAATGGGCCAAGAGCGGCTTCGTTAGTAGAGGACGCACTCCTGTAAATGGCCATGTGACGCAATCTGCTGCAGGGTCCTTTAGGCCATTTGTGATTCATGCTCCAGTACAGAATAGGGCCGAGTGCTGAGTGCATGTGACCCAGGAAAAGTGTTATTTGCTTGACATATTCTGGGGGATCGCTTAGTAGTTCTTCGTAAAATTCGCAGATTATGTAAGGAAGCCAGCATGAGATGAAAAAGATTGACACACAGAGTAAGCAATTGGCCAGGCGGCGACGACTTCGGAGGGTTGAAGTTGGGGGTGAAGTCTCTTCGATTGTATCTTGTGCAGTAGGTAGTCTCATTTGCTCCCGTCCCTGTAAAAATAAAAAGTGCATTGATAGGGCGTACCAAATTTTGTACTAGGTATTTTCAGCGAAATTATAATCTTTAGCATAGTACAAAGTAAAAATGGCGATATTTGAGAAAAAATTGGGTGTTATTCTCCAAACGTGTAATAGCTAGTATACAATTTGGAATACATTTGTGTTGATTTCTAGGAGTTTAGATTTTTGAAGCTTTTTCTTGCTTGTGAATAAAGTTGAACTCTCAGATTGGCTAACCGCCATTCTATGCCAGGGAGAGGGGTTGTTCCATAAAAATATTAGCAAGTACTGGGGTAAGTAGTGAGCCCATTGGTAAAAACTAAGTATTAGAAGAGCAGTGTTACACCAAATTGGTAAGACCACAGGAAATGTGGTGTTTGGCTTTTAGAATATTTTGTATTTCTCGAATAGATACATTAGTTAATAGAGATACGATATCGACAATTGTACTAAAAGGAATGTCCTGCTTATGAATTTTGGGAGTCCATAGATTTTTGAAAGTTTGGAAAAATTGTCCCGTGTTTTGATGGCCTTTTTGACTTCACTTGGAAGATTGGATCTGTCAATAATTTCCTCAGTCTTTTTCTCTAAGTAGGTGGAGGGATTGCTGTTAATGGTTTGGTAGTCTGGAGTATGCAATAAACTATTGATTTTGTGTATGTACTCTCTAGTGTTTAGAAATAACGGCCGCGTTGCCTTTATCAACAAGAAGAGTGAATATGTCTTCGTTATCAGGAAATAGTTTCAATTTGTTTCTTTCTCTGGACGTTAAGTTATATTTTGAAAGTTTTGCTGCACTCTTGCAATATGCTGACGAGTATATATATACGGTAATAACGGGTGATAACTTTCAAATATTACAAGAAAATATCGGGACGCAGCCAAACTTCTTGCTTGACCTTTCGCCAACATCTTATCTGACATTTGCAAAAGTGAATTAGATAATAGCTTTTGAAAATGCCAGATAAGATTTTGGCGAAACGTCAAGCAAGAATTCAGCCGAATTCAACAGATGAACGATTGTACACTGGAAGAAAACTATTAAGTCAAAAATCGCAAAGCAATAATCACATTCTTATCATACTTTTCATAAAAATGTCGTTTTTTAATCTTAGAATTCAACTTGTGCGGCATGTGGTGTGGAAAGACAAGCAGATTCTCCCTAGTTTTTTCTTCCAATCTTTACATTAAAAAAGTTTTTCATATATATGGATTCTACACATTTTTATACAGAATTGAATTATACAAGTTTAAAGATAATCAGTGAAATTTCAGTAAGAAAGGGCATATCATGCTGTCATGATAAATTGTAAACGTCAAGCAGAACACTTTCCCACAGAGCAGTGAACGGCAATGGCAATATATAATGACTGAAATGGCACCTTAATTGGGTGCGAGACGTTAATGTCAGGAGTTGTGGGACTCTTTATCGACCCACTTGAGGAATTATAACGGTAATAGACCACTGAATATTAGTGAGTAAAAGTGTTTGCTAACACCATACAGAAGTTCCAGAAGGTTTAATATTTCTCAACTTCTGAGAAAGTTAGACCGTAAAATTACAGGGGGTCACATTTGATCTGTCCAATTGGGATTTAATTTTATTGTATAAACTGCAGATTGTATCATATTCAGCGTAGCGTTTATTTAGATCACTGGGAAGATAACTTATATATATATATATATATATATATATATATATATATATATATCTTCAACCGTTTGCAGAGGGGGCAGACTCATATGTGAAAAATTCGACATATTTCATCTAAATACTTAGAAAAACGGTCTTAAAACCAGAGTGTCTTCTTGTAAGTTTTGACGTAGTGCCCCTTTTCACCAACATCCCTGTCGACGAAGCCTTGGATATCATAATAGAAAAATACAAACCACCTCAACACCTTGTAGACTTAACAATTAAGGCACTGTCTGATGAACACCACTCTCACCAGTTATAGCGAACCTTTTTATGGAGAACTTTCAGGAGTTGGCACTAAGATATGTGGATGATACATTTGTGATTTGGCCTCATGGGAGGGAACACCTCAACACATTTTTAGACCACCTTAATGGCATCCATCACAAAATAAAATTTACCATGGAGGTTGAAGCCAACAATCAACTGCCATTCCTTGATGTTCTCATAAATAGGAAGGAAGATGGAACCCTTGGCCATATAGTATATAGGAAAGCAACTCACACCAACAGATATCTTCATGCTAATTCTCATCACCACCCAGCCCAACTACAAGCCGTCGTCAAGACTTTAGTAACCAGATCACAAAGACTAGATGGCCAGGACAACATCAAACAGGAAATGGACACTTTAAAAACAGCTCTGAGACAAAACGGATTTACAGACCAAAATATTCAAAGAGCGCTAAAGTCAAAAAGGAGACAAACAGACGAGGAGCATGAGACACCAATAACCAAGGCTTATTGACCGTATGTCACAATATCGATGCTATTTTCAATACAGAGAGAAAATTTAGCACGGTGTTGAGGACTCCGAAGACGAGGATCCCTTTAGAACAACAGGGAGTGTACGAGATTCCATGTGCAGACTGACATAAAACCTTTGTGGGGCAAACTAACAGAAGAGTTCAAGCTAGACGTGATGAACACCAGAACGCTATAGGAAAGCATGAAAAAACAGCATCCATTGCGGAACACGCCACCACGATGTCACACCGAATAGACTTTGAGAACACCACAGTCTAAACGCACGCAATGAAATCCAGAACTTATCGAACTGTTGGAAAATTTTATTAAACACCGTCCCGGCCCGGACCCGTCCTACAACATCTCAACCGGATATAATCAATCAGCAAGCGAGAGGCGTGGCCAGTGAGCGCCAAGGGCCAATCACACGCAGCCGTTCACGGTGCCAACCGATAGGCGCCGACCCGCGACTATATAACACGCGCTCGCTTCTGAAAATCTTAGTATTCCAGTAACTAGAAGCGAAAACAGAAGTCTACGGGAATTATGCGAACCGACGTGAAGAAGGCAGATGTGACTCTGACGAAACGTCGTCATTTTACCATCGATCCCGGCAGGGATCAGTTATCAACTACGCGGATGAATTCCCGGAAACCACCTAAAACATATATATACGTCTGTCTCAATTTATTAAATGCTCGACGTTTCGACTCCTGCTTTGGAGCCATTATCAAGAGACAAAAGCGAGAAAGAGTTCACTTGTGTCATAAAATAACATAAAAATGATTCCAACTTCACCCTATAACTTAGTAACTCATATAATTGTGATAACAATCTTGTTGAAATAGAAAATGTACCTGTTAAACACAATTATATATCCTGATTGGCTCACGTGTGCAGGCGGCAGCTTGTCATCGGGATTATTTTTGGGGGGTGGGTTTGAGTAATTATTAAACAAAATAATGGAAATGCTGTGGAACCGTTGGTGTATCACAAATATAGAAAAACACAGTTTTGCACCCTAACAACAAATCTTTATTTACAACACTCAGCGCAGTTTCAACAACTCTAAGTTGTCATCTTCAAACAGTTTGGTTTACTCAATTTTTTTGGGGTTAGTTATTACCCATAGGGAGTTGAAGGTGCAGGTGAATAATGTTATTTAAAAAGTGTAGTTATATATTTATAAAAATTCACCTGTTTCAGAATTTTCAATTTACATTCATAATTACGTAGAAAATTACTTAAGGAATGTATATTAACAATAATAAATCTGGAAAAAAATTAATAAAACGAAAAATATTGATTTTTATAACATCACATGCAAATACTCGTTCACAGAGTGATTTTTGTAAAACTATGTAGTAAATACAATTCGTGGTACTACACCTTGGCAACCTATCGGTGTTCCATTAGCTTCAGTTTTGAGGCAAAATTCTAAAATACGGTAATATTGCTTTGTCGATTTGAAGTCTCAACACTGTAGAGACAAAATGACCTTTGGACATCAGGATTATGGAGCACCAGCCTGCTGCTCAAAGAATGAAGATGACGAAGTATGAATTAGTCAAACACGTATGGAGAGAACACCACAAAATTAAGGGAATGAAGAGCACTGGTACAAGAGAAAGTTTATAACGATTACATAATTTCCAACAACAATCATATCAGCATAACTTATTTCAAATTAGAAATATAAGCAGACCACTTCTCGAGCCATTACTGCTACAGCAAGAACCAACTATCATCCAGTGATGACAGTTAAGAGACATACAGCGACGCCAATTGGACCATTTAAGGTGTTTCGTGTTCACTAGTCATGACTGATTAGGTGTCATCTTGGTATACCCGCGTTCTTTGTCGGTGGGAACTTCAGTAACAAGCTTTCGCTACAATTAACTGTTAATTAGTTCCACCCGATACGTATAGAATAAATACGTCAAAGTTTTCCTCAACTATTGTTATTCATTTACAACTTGGTATATTAAGAAATTGTTTTCCCTGAAGTTTCAAATTGTTCCGAAAGGAAATTGTTTCAAATTCTCCGCTTAGATAAAAAAAGATCTTTATTTCACTTGTAGTGGAAACTTCATCCATTATTCTTTCAGTTGTGTCGTCCTCACAATGGAAGTGGAAAAAACTTTTCCATTGCTATTCTCTAAAGATGTTATTAATGTTTATGTTGCCCTTACAGTTGATGCTACACATACAAACTTGCCAGTCTAGAAAAGTTTTCGGCCGTATTTTATCTTCGACGGTAAATTCGTGGGAGTTCTTGGAATTGCTGAATCAATCAGTTCAAATTAGGTGTTGACTTTGTTTATTTCGCTAACCCCAAAAAGATATTGAGGCAGGTTTTAGGCGAATTTCAGGAGCTGAATTTATTTCATTTCGTACATAATTATTAAAAATAGTACATATTGGATATAGTCTATATTAAATTTAATCAATAAATACGAAGAACGTGGTAATTACTTTTATGTTTTTTGGGCAATGACACCACAATAGAAATAAAACGACGTATATTGCAAGAATACCAAACGTTTCAAAGTCTATTCTGACTTCGTTGTCAGTGGCTTTATATTTATTGATGTAGATTGCAAAATGAAAATTTGATTTATGACATTTAAAATTGACATTAGAAAATTTGTTGTTTTTAGATATACAGGTAGCGCAAAAAATTCTAAAGATCATGAATTATAGTTAACCAGCTTTCAAATTAGAAGAATTTGAAAGAGTTGTCTTTAGAATTTATAAGTGGCGTTCCTAGGTACGACTTTGTTATAAGATAGTGCATTTGCCAAAAATGCGATCAAAGAATTCTATTGTTTCAGAGATCCCATTAACGTCATAAGGGAAAACCTAGGAAAAACCTTATGAACTATCCCGATATTGGGTTGTTCAAAAGGAAGTTACCATTAATAATTTCTTCCTTAATTGTCGGTAACCAGATACGATTAAATTCTACAGAAGTAGAAGCGATACAATCGTCTTCATTCAAAAGAATTAAGGCAGACTATTTATTTTTCGTTTTGTGTTATGTTGTTCTTTGTGAAGTATAGTTGAATTGTCAAATTGTATTTTATGGCCTAGGTCCCAAGCATGTTCACAAATTTTTGATTTTTCAAATTGTCGTTTCTTTATGTAATTCTTGTGTTCATTTTTTCGTACGTTTAATGGTCTCGATGTTTCTCCAATATAAAATTTATTGCATTCGCAAGGAATCTTATATATGCAGTTTTTTGAGTTCTGGGTCTGTTGGTTTTGTTTTCGATATTAAAGATTTCAGTGTATTTCTTGTTTGGAATGCTGTTTTAACATTAAATCTGTTGCCCACTCTTTTCAATCTTTCTGACAGACCCTGTATATATGGTATAGTTGTAACTGTAATGTTGTTGTCTTGAGTAGTAGTAGTGTTAAGGGAAGTTCTTGGTTGAGTCGGAAGGTTTGTTTTCTGTTCAAGTCTGTTTAACTCTTTGTTGATAAATTTTGTGGGATAATTGTTTCCAGTGAGAACATTCTTTATAATTATTTTTTCTTTGTTGAATTTATTATCATCAGAACAGTTGTTCTTTGCTCTATCATATAATGACTTAATGACATCTTTCTTTACTGTATTCGGATGATTTGAATTGAAATTTAGGTATCTGTTTGTATGAGTTGGTTTTCTATATATTTGCTATAGAACAAACCGCAAATAAACTAAATTCTAGTGATGCTCAAGAATATAGAATAAGAGCAAAAATTTAACTCGAAAAAACCTGTAAATGTTAAAAATAACCTTACTAATAATGAATTATGTGCGAATACATATTTAAAAAATGACAATTCTATAAAAATTTTACCTGCTGACAAAAGCAATGCAAGAGTAATTTTAAATAAAACTGATTACGATGACAAAATTCAAAATATAATAAACCAAGGACAATACACTAAACTAACAAAAGATCCAACAAGCTCAATAGAAAACAAAATATACCGTTTAGTGTACAACCACAAACATGAATTCACAGAACAAGAACGTAAAGCACTCACTCCACACTATACTAAACAACCACATTTCTATGGGTTACCAAAAATCCATAAACCTAATATTCCTTTAAGACCAATTGTCAGTTCTATAAATTCTCCGTGTAGTGAACTTTCAAAATTTCTTTTAAACATTATTCGTCCTCTTACAGGAAGTTCTGTTTCTCATCTAAAAAACAGTGCACATTTCTTGGAAAAACTGTTTCATATAGAATACAAAAATACTTTTACAATAGCAAGTTTTGATATAGTAAATCTTTATAACAATGTTCCTGTTTCCAAAACACTTCCAATAGTAAAACAGCTACTAGAACGGGACTTTTCATTAAATCAACGAACTCAGTTATCAATTGATACAATAATGGAACTACTAACATATTGTACCAAAACTACATACTTTCAATTAAACGATGACTTTTACCAACAGGATTTTGGCATGGCCATGGGTTCTTGTCTCTCACCAGCATTAAGTAACATATTTATGGAAAACTTTGAACAACAAGTAATTTTATCAAAAGAAAATAAACCTTTAATTTGGTGGCGTTACGTTGACGACATTTTCGTAATTTGGGAACACAATCTTGAAGACCTAGATAAATTATTAAATGACATAAATAACAAAGAGCCAACTATCAAATTTACCCTAGAAATTGAAGAAAATAACAAACTATCTTTCCTAGACATATTAATAACAAAAACAGAATCTTCGTTCGAAACAGAAGTTTATAGAAAACCAACTCATACAAACAGATACCTAAATTTCAATTCAACTCATCCGAATACAGTAAAGAAAGGTGTCATTAAGTCATTATATGATAGAGCAAAGAACAACTGTTCTGATGATAATAAATTCAACAAAGAAAAAATAATTATAAAGAATGTTCTCACTGGAAACAATTACCCCACAAAATTTATCAACAAAGAGTTAAACAGACTTGAACAGAAAACAAACCTTCCTACTCAACCAAGAACTTCTCTTAACACTACTACTACTCAAGACAACAACATTACAGTTACAACTATACCATATATACAGGGTCTGTCAGAAAGATTGAAAAGAGTGGGCAACAGATTTAATGTTAAAACAATATTCTAAACAAGAAATACACTGAAATCTGTAATATCGAAAACAAAACCAACCAACAAAACCCAGAACTCAAAAAACTGCATATACAAGATTCCTTGCGAATGCAATAAATTTTATATTGGAGAAACATCGAGACCATTAAACGTACGAATAAATGAACACACGAATTACATAAAGAAACGACAATTTGAAAATTCAAAAATTTGTGAACATGCTTGGGACCTAGGCCATAAAATACAATTTGACAATGCAACTATACTTCACAAAGAACAACATAACACAAAACGAAAAATAAAAGAGTCTACCTTAATTCTTTTGAATGAAGACAATTGTATCGCTTCTACTTCTGTAGAATTTAATCGTATCTGGTTACCGACAATTAAGGAAGAAATTATTAATGATAACCTCCTTTTGAACAACCCAATATCGGGATAGTTCATAAGGTTTTTCCTAGGTTTTCCCTTATGACGTTAATGGGATCTCTGAAACAATAGAATTCTTTGATCGCATTTTTGCCGAATGCGCTCTCTTATAACAAAGTCGTACCTAGGAACGCCACTTATAAATTCTAAAGACAACTCTTTCAAATTCTTCTAATTTGAAAGCTGGTTAACTATAATTCATGATCTTTAGAATTTTTTGTGCTACCTGTATATCTAAAAACAACAAATTTTCTAATGTCAATTTTAAATGTCATAAATCAAATTTTCATTTTGCAATCTACATAAATAAATATAAAGCCATTGACAACGAAGTCAGAATAGACTTTGAAACGTTTGGTATTCCTGCAATATACGTCGTTTTATTTCTATTGTGGTGTCATTGCCCAAAAAAACATAAGTAATCAAGAATATGGCACAAACAACGTTTAGAAGACAACGTGGTAATTGTGGCACATGGTAAATAATAAATTCTGGAAATATTTTCAGAAATTAGTCGTCATTAAGTTTCAAAAAATATTTATTCTTCAAATGTTACTTAATGCAGGCAGCAGATCGCATGGCCGCAGTCTTGTTAATACAGGACTTCTCTTAACAGAAATATGTATATGCGACCCGTGTGGTGCCCGGGTAAAGAATAGCACCATGGTATCCACCGCCTGTCGTATAAGGCGACTAAAGGTCTACGCTGATCTACTAATTGTCCTTCCCTACCTGTAACCCGCATGTGAAAGACTTGTTTTTAATAAAATCATCTAGGAAATGACAACCCGACAAGTTCGAGTTACCTGGATCACCAAGCTTAAATGTTAATATCGTCCATGAAATATTGAATTAAGAAGTCGACCGCCTCGGAAGAGACTCGCTGCCTGGGGATCGCCAGAGCATCTCTGACAGTATCCGAGATTTCGATGGCAGAATGTTGAGTGGCGGGCCCCTGTCAGCCAAAGAGTTTATAGGCCAATAACCAAAACACCAGTGATGCGCAGGGTCAGCAGTCTGTGCTCAAGAAGAGATCCATTGCTCCTTACCAATCCGCACTACATCAGGCAACAAGTGCAGAACACTGTCAGAACTAGCTAGACTTGTCGAGTTAGATCAAGAGGCAGCAAAAATCAAATGGGATATTATTGGCATGAGAGAAGTTATGAGGAAAAACGAAGAAATAATAATATTTGAATCAGACAACCTCCTATACCAGCACCGAAAATCAACTGGAAAAATTACCGGAGTAGGATTCCTCATCAATAAAAATTAAGCAATAAGATGGTTGGAATTTCAGATCAAGTCGTTATTTAAACACCGTTGATGTCATGTCGAAAAGATCATCTATTAATCTATACTATTATAAAATTGTAGTTGTGTGTTTGTTTGTTTGTTTGTTTGTTACTTCATCACGTAATAACTACTCAACTGTTTTTGCTGAGTCTTTTTTTGTTGTAAAGCTTATAGTTTGACTTAAAGTCTGGTATACATTTTATCTCTCTACATTGACAGAAACGATAGATATAGCGAAAAAACTAATAGCATGTTCGGTAATACACAATTAGTCAATTGGTTTCAGCTCATGCACCAAATATTAGATATTTGCTTTAGCTTAGCTTTTATTCAAAATTCGGAACATGCCAATGTAAGATGTTTCGATTTTAAAAAAATTCAACTGATATGTCAAGTATAATTTTACAGTGTGTTCCATATACAGGATAGGTGAAACTTAGAGCAGAATAGAATTACATGGATTTAAAAATTGTTTGAAAAAAGGTATATAGCAGCTACTTACGGGCCACCTACGTAAGTAGCTGCTTATATACAAGTAGCAGATCGTTGAAATATGTAGCAGAGTATTATTATTATAGCATATTACAACTATACGTGTGGGTTTAAAAAATGTTATGAGAATTCTAAGTATACAGGATGGTGAAAAAATGTTATGTTGGGTGGCCCATAAGTAGTTGCATATACAAGGTTGTTGAAATATAGCGTGGAGCAGAATAATAATTATATAGTGTGGGTAAAAAACTTTAGCAACTGTTTATTATATAGGGTAGAGCATGACCAGTTGCATATATGGAGTTCCTGAAATATGGGGCGAAGTCAAGTTATCGTTACCAGTGTGAATCAAACAAGGTTAGAAAAAGTTGCAAATGAAGGATGGTTTAAATGAAGTCTGGAAAGAAATTATATTTATACTTAAAAATTGTGAAATTGCGTACCTCATAATCAGTTGCACAGATAGGACATTTGAAATATAGGGAGGAGTAGAGTTAAGTAATTTAATATTTAAAAATTGTTACACAGGGTGCCCCATAAGTAGTTGCAGTTTTGGTGAAATTTATTGGGAACTGATGGATTTATATTTATACAGGGTGGTAGAAAAAATGTCAAACTGCACTAGGTGGTTGTAATTGAAAAATTGTTGGATATATGCAACATATGAAACATGGCGAAGTTGCAAATAAGAGGTGAATGACATATAAGATGGAGACAAATTTTATTTTCCAAGATGGTTAAAATTATCTCAAAATTGGTTATTTAGCTGAAATATAGAGTGGATCAAGGTTATATTTAAGTGTTTAAAAAATGTTATATTTGTTGGCCCCTAAGCAGATGCATATGCAGCATTGTTAAAATATTTTGTAGAATAAAATTATGGTTATAAAGTATGGTTAAAAAAAGTTGCATATAAAGGCCGGTTAAAATTATAGTTTACGAAGTGGCTCAAAAATTATCAGAAATAATTGTTATATAGCGTATCGGGTGGAGTAGAACTATATGTAGTTAGGTAATTAAATAATTGTTATATAATGTGGCCCATAAGCATTTGCAGTTTGAATTTGAAATTTATTCGGAATTGGTAGATTTATAGTTATGTTAGGTGGTTCAACAAAGTTAAAAAAATTTCTACTTCTTTTTGCAAAGAATCAAGTAACTAGTCTGCCTTGTAATAGTCTGACAACGCATTGATAATGCCAAGTGAGATCTTGGCGAACCGTTTGCAAGATTCAAACATGAATCAAAATAATGAACGGGGATATGCTGCCGGATAAATACTTCATATATACATATATATATACAATATATATGTCGAGTTTTCTAATTTAGGTCTGCACTATTGCTAATAATCTAATTAATGCGGCAGGATCGATCAAATTAGCAAAAGCAGTGAGTTTTTGAAGTTGATTACGACGGTGAGAAAAGACAATAAAAACAATTAATTAACTGTTATATTTTCCAAAAATCAATGAAAACTTCCTTATTTGTAGTATCAAGTTGAGAAATTAGATGAATTTTTAAAATTATTCCATTTTCAAATTTTGTATTTGCACATTCAAGGTTTATTATTTTACATGTGAAATATTTCCTGAAACGGAAATCGGTTCGATTCAATTTCATCGGGATTTCCCATCTTTGTTCGGCCCTGACGGGTTGTTCGGATTGTAACCAAATCTTTACATTCGTGTGAAATGCTCTTTCCGTTTTCACTTTCTCAATCAACAAAGTAAAGTTTCGTTTCGTGCCACAATTGCATTGTTAAAGAAATCTGATGTTGGGGTTCGATGGTGCTTTTGGAGCCATACTTACGTATTTGTGTAAATGAATGTGTGGAAATTCCAAAATGAGTTCTCTCTGCCTATTCTAAATGTTTGGTTTGGAAGTTCATTGTATATCGGCCAATTATTTCTGTTCCCACACAACATAACAACGTATGGAGAGTTTTTGATCAGGAAAATAAGAATGTGAGGTGTTTTAGTGTGTTAAAAATTCACAGAGGACTACGGGGTAAATGAAATTTAAAATGCTCCGTTTATTTTTCCTTCATCCCTTTGTAAATATGTCTAAGCAACAAAAACATTTTTGTGAATTATGGTTTTGGTGTCATCCGATTCGGGGTGACACCTGGGAACTTTTAAAAAAATCAAGGAGCGTCCAACAAAATTCCACTAGTTATGAACAGTTTAAAAAACTTACTTATGCTTTTGTTAATTAAGTTTGCAAATCTACACAAAAACCTCTGTAATTTTCAAACCATAAACCTCAGATTCACTTTACTTTATACTCCAAATCCATTCTTATAAGCGTTTAAAATAGATCTCAGTGTATGTTTTTTTAATTCCACACTTTTTTATTAATAATTTACGGGTAAAAAATAAAAAATCAGAGCTATCAAAAAATTAAAATGTTTAAATTGTTTGATTTTATAATGCCAATGGAAGACATTCAGAAGAAATAAAAGAGAATAGATGGTGAGAAAATGTTTTTAATAAAAAATTGCAGATAATGTTTCTCGTTGCTAATGAAAAGTAACTTGGGAAGATTCACAAATAAAAGCTAAAGAATTCACATTGGAAATGTTGAAAAATACATAATATGCCTAGGTCACCAAATACAAATAGGACGAGAGAATAAATAGGATACGACTTGCTTGGTCTGTATTTGGAAAACTTGAAAACACACTTCAATACAAAAACAGATAAATAGCTGTCACACAAAGAGCAATGGAAAGGCAGATGATTATCATATTTCTAGCGAAGAAAACTACTAACGCAAAAATGATAAAAATCATTACCTATCTAAAATGGAACTACGCAGGGCATATAGCAACAAATAAAGCACAAGGCTTCTCCAGGCTTGCACCCACGAATTCACCTGTTTACACTGGACCTATCAACAGCAGCGTCACCATAATATTCTTTGAATGGCTCTGAATCTTAGTAGAAGTCATTTGTGCAGTAGCTAAAACCTGGATAACAGCATGCGATTTAACTGTTGGCAGACTAAAAACACATAGCTAAAACTTGGAAGGAAGAATAAAGAGAACTGAAAATAAATTTTGTAGATCAAAAACTCTTATAAAAAGAGCAAAATTGAAGAAACCGATCTGGATTTCATTTATTATATCCCATTTTAGAGATTGTATATTAAGCTTCTCAGATAATTGAAACTACTTCAAACAATCTCTGCTCAATGTATTTATTGTTTGATTGAATCCCAAACTGTTTAAATGGAATCTTTCTGGTCTTATTCTACACCAAGCATACTTGGTTGAATCAGCTTAAATTAAACTCGCACTGAGTCAATGTAACTGATGGGATTACAACCATTTAGATTGCCGCGTAATCTTTCCCAAAGACTTAACGAATGAAACGTGTAATTGCATTTTTGTATCTGGGCAGAAAAATCTTTATATTGACAATCTACTCCCCATGTCTAAGATAATTGAAAGTGCTCCATTTAAAGTTCATTTCCAGCTTCTCGCAATGTTTGATTCAATTGATATTTCTGGCTTCTTTAAAATGGGTTACGCATTGATGGGAAACTGAAACTAATCTCGAAAAAAATCATGACAGTTGTTCTTGTTTTCAGTTTTTCAAAATAAAATTTAGAAGTTGAAACGTTTTTGCAGTGCGACAAAAAAAGAAACGCTGGTTCTTCAGTGTGTTAAGTTATGTGTGTGTTCTCTTAAACCTAATAGTTATTGTTAATTGTTCTTGTTTTTATTTTGCTGTTGAAAATTGTTGATGAGTTTTGAGTGCTAAGGCCTAGAAAATGGCATACAAGTGTCGTGAGGAGATTGTTGGCTAGAGATTTCTGTGTGTTAGCTGTTTCAACATCCCCAAATCGAATGCCAAGATTGCCGATTGGGGCTGGAGAAGCGGTATCGTCAGGGCGGCCAGCCACAGGGATAATAAAAACCAGGACCTGCAGGTGCTTGTAGAATATGACGATTTGGACTGGCGTAGACGAGAATGGATAAGCGTATACAAAGAAGATCTTTTCCATGTTTTTATGGTTGAAGAAGCACTTTTCTTCCTTAATAGATAAATTGGAAATTCCTGTTCACCTTCAACCTGTTGAATTTTTATTAGATAGAGAATTAGCCTTCAAAGATTACAAAACGCTCAAACCTTATCAGGAATGGGATACATCACTGCCAGGCGTGAAAGATTACCCCGAAGTGAAAATGGCTGTTAAACGATGGTGCGAGCTGCAAGACGGTCAACGTATTTTATTATTATACGGGGTGGGTGGAAGAAAATTTCGTCGTTTTTTAAATTGTTTGTATTGTTTATATACAAAGTAAAAAGAAATCAAGACACCCGGTAAAAGCAAGGTTCATTTAAAGAATGATTAGTTTTTTACTCATATTGGTACGTTAGTTTTTGTGTTGTAACCATTTGATTTAAACAATCCGATGAAAGACAACAGAAAGAAGTTTTACTTTCAATAGGCATTTTATTTTCGTACCCGTCGTCTGTAAAGTTGTTCATTTATCTGATCACTATGCCTAAGTGGGGTTTATACAGGGCGAATAGTGAGACAGAGAGAGGTAGAGCAAAATAATTGGAACCTTTTTTATCGAAATTCTGCTGCCTTTAATTTTTGTTTTTTTAAGTGCGTTATTTCTCAGTTAATACGACACAAATATGAAAAGATTTGTCTCCAGTTGTTGGAGGTTTTCTGGACCAGTTTTTTACTAATGTACTGACAGTTTATTATAGGATTTCTGCTAGTATATGAATTATTAAAGATTATGTACAAATTAATAGAGTTTATTCAATCATAGCCAGTTAAAATGTATTTTTTAACTTAGTCGGATATAATCTAATTTTAGCTGTAACTCAGAAATTATGGCCTTTAGGTATAGAGAGTATTACAAGTAAAATATTCAGTACCTTTTAAGAATTTAAAAAAGGAAAAATACAGGATGGTCCCTTTGAAATAACAATGTTCATTATATTTCCAGAAAAACGGAAGATTTGACAACAAAACTCTCACAAAACAAAATTTATAAAAATCCTGCAATCCACATAAAAAAGTTCTGTAGTTTTTTTTGAGGTTGATACCCTATAAAATTAATGCAGGGCTGAAAAAAAAATCAAAAAGTGTGTATTCATTGACAGTAATGTTTGTAATGAACAGTTTTTTTGATTTTGTGGATAGGAGTAAGATTTCAGAGCAAGAACTTAAAAAAAATAAGTAGAATATCGCTCCAGTATTGTGGGAAGTAGAACCATGTGTTTATGTTGTCGAAAAATTTGATGTATCAAATGAAGAATTAGCAGCAGAAATTAGAAAGATAGGCAGCTTCCATGATGCTTACTACCTAAAATGTAATAGGCACATATAAGAATTTAGTAACTGGCAATTCTATTGATTGGAATTGCCGACCTCTACACATGTTGTTGATCAATAGATTTTGGTGAATGCACCGTTACAGACATATACATATAAGTCATTATTGAACGTACATTTTCTTGCTCTTGTCATTTTTGAAATTTCCAAGAGCTTTGAAGATTATTAAATTAAAATAATCTAACCTGGCCGTGTTAGAGAACATACCATATGTAACGGGTGTTTTTTTAGAGATATAGAACTTTAAATTTTCAACACTCTTTTAACCGGCGGCCATCTTGTCAGCTGTCAAGTGATTTATGTTTAGTTTGGTTTGGCATTTCATCATGAATAGACTAACGCCTGAACAACGCTTCCAAATTGTGCAAATTTATTTTGAAAATCGTGGTTCTGTTCGAAATACGTATCGCGCACTACGTCCATTTTACTGTCAACATAATCGTCCATCAGAGCAATTCATTCGATTAACTATGCAACGTTTTCGCACCACATTTACTCTAAATGATAATACGCATCCACAGAGATGTCGTACAGTGCGTACAGAAGAATCCATTGCTGCTGTAGAGCGTAGCGTAGAGAAAAACCCGAATCAGTCTATCCGCCATCGTGCACAGGAATTGGATATGTGTCCATCCACTTTGTGCAAGAATTGAAGCCACACGATCACCTAGCAAGGTGTACATTCGGGGAATGGGCCCCAAACAAGATTGCTGTTGATCCCGATTTTCATAAGCGAATTTTGTTTAGCGATGAAATTCACTTTTGGTTGAATGGATACGTCAATAAACAAAACTTCCGTATTTGGAGTGATGATAATCCGCAAGTTCATGTTGAGACACCGTTACATCCAGAAAAACTGACTGTTTGGTGTGCTTTATGGGCTGGTGGAATAATTGGTCTGTACTTCTTTAAAAACGATGCTGGCCAGAACGTTACAGTCAATAGTGATCGCTATAGAGCCATGATTACTAACTTTTTCGTTCATCAATTGAACAATAATGATGCAAAAGAGCTGTGGTTTCAACAAGACGGGGCAACATGTCACACAGCTCGTACCACAATTGATTTATTGAAAGAAACGTTTGGTAACCGCATAGTTTCACGTTTCGGACCCGTGAATTGACCTCCAAGATCGTGCAATTTAACGCCGCTTGACTATTTTCTGTGGGGATACGTGAAGTCGCTAGTCTACGCCGATAAGCCCGAAACGATTGACCACGTGGAGGACAACATTCGCCGCGTTATTGCCGATATACGGCCACAAATGTTGGAAAAAGATTATCTTTCGAATAAAGTAAATTTCATGTAAATTTAAAAAAAATACTCTTTGCTTAAAATAAGGATGTAGTGATATATATGTATATACATGCAGATGTACATACTAACAGTAGACCAATTTCTGAAGTTATTTTTTTAAAATGAGGAGTTTTAGGATTTAGTAGGCAAGCTACTCAAGGATAAACAAAATTCAGAGTTTTGTACAGTTTGATACAGATCCGATTCCTTTAAAACATTCCTAGTAGACAATTTAAAACCTAACCATGAACAATGTACTCGAATTACTGGAATAATTATAATTAAAACAGATCTAATAACCATGCGAATATATTGTCTTACCTGTGGTAAACCAGCAACAATAATGACATGCGTAGGTCGTCTCATCAGAGGAATCGGCAAAGGTAACTCCCCATGTTTAGCTCGAGCAGTCAGAGATAGAGCCGTTAATTTGGCGTGTACACCAAGATGGCTCATCATCACCGTGCAAGCTGGTATTATATGAGCCATGGTAATCCGTCCGAGAACCAGTCCTTTTTTCCAGGGTTGCTTGTACTTCGACAGTATTTGAAAAGAGGCCAGAATAGAAGCTGAAAGCCAGGTGACGGCAACTGCTACAGTTAGGACTTGTCTGCGGGTCGCAACTTGTCCGATAGGTCTGTAGTTCTTCACAGTGAAGTAGCGGTCGACAGATAGAGCCATCATTGAGAGAGTGCTTGCGGAAACAGGTAGACACTGAAAAAACAGGGATTTATATCAGATTTTAAGCAGTTGATGTAGTTGATAACAATAGGTGGTAAACTAAAAGGAGGTGAATGAAGATAGCGAAAGTTGATTCAAGTTTCAGGTTGTTATACTATAGGCTTTCGGTGAAAATTGACTAACCCTTTTGCCGCGTAAATAAAATTAATAAATCCGGGTTTACTAATCAACAGATTACTGTAAAAATTGGATTAAGAAAATGTTATTTACCCAAACATATTATTTTCCACTTTGTTTTAATAGACTGATTAAAAAAATATTGTGTTCTGATGATGTTAGTGTAGCGAAACAATTGTCAATGAAATTATTTTAGCAGTAGTTGCTTATTTAACAATATTAAGAATCATAACTCATTTACTGTATGTTGACGTTGACTCCAAAAGAAACAGAAATCCAATATATGATAATTAATAAGTCAAATAGAAAACAACCAGGGGCTTTGATGAAGACGCTTTTTAAATTTTAGTTAATATTTGGTTGTTCTTAATATGTAGAGTTTTATCGTAACCAATTTCATACACTTTTAATAATATTTTACTCTTGAGAACTAAGAAAGTTATGCTATTACCAAAAGTTTCCGGCGAGTGCTGCCTTTAGCCGAGTTTTGAAAGGGTCGAAGAGAAAGGGCAGCTCACTTATAATTATCAATTTACTTTGCTTCCTGGCGTACATAACTTTCTCGGGCTTCGATAATTAAGTCAGCTATATTGTTAAAACTGGATAATTGGATATTGTCTATTTTCACATTGCCCTTACCTACAAACATTTCCATAAATAATAATAGTTGAAGGACAGTAATGTAAGAGTTCTGTTTTTAACTTGTTCTCTTGGTTAAACAAACGCACATTAAACGAAAAAACTCTGTATGCCGCGAATTTATCAAGTAAAAGAGGAAGTAGAAAAATATTTGAGATTCATCAATTTCACAGAAGCACAAAGTGATACAGATTTTCAAAATTGGTATGTACATACATAAACTCTTCTCTTCCTCAAATGATTAAAATTGAGGTTAAAAATTTCACTATTTTCGTATGATTCTTTAAATGCATAGAGACGAGATTTTGTAAATATTAAATTTAAGAAGGGGTCGGGGGAATAAAAAATCTGAAAATCTAAAAGGTACAAAAAATTAAAAAAAAAAACAATAGAAGCAAAAATTTCACACATACATAGACAGTCAAACACGACAAAAATGTTTCTAGTAACAAAAATATCGAAGATTAAACGGATCAACTTTACAGTCTCCATTTTAAGTAAAATTTGTATGCGAAATATGCCAGACAGGCCATTTATATTTGAATTTCTGTCCGTTGGCTACATCATTGCTGGAAACTACTTATTTTTCGTCCTTCAGGTTTATCTCCGTGAACAACCGTAGCGGGTAAAGGTAGTTATTTATATTACCTTTCCGTTTAATTTAACATTAATTTAATGTATTGGCCAATTCAATCATTTCGGATTATTCATGTGTTAACCATTTTCTAAAGATCTGGCAATTATGTACATTAACATTACTCATTTAGTGCCGATCTTAAAAGCTTTGGTTTCAATTAAAATCACACCTTAGGTTTCAGTGAATTTCATTTTAACCTGAGCCCTTTCCTTACGTAATATAATATTTATATAATGCAGAATGGCAGCATTGGAGTGGAGTTGTAATTTCAATATATATAGAAGGGAATAACATAATAAGCGGATTTCGGAGTAGAAAATTAACAGCGTAATTTGCTGCTCTTAACAGAAATTAAGTGGAAATTTGTAGATGGAGAAAGGAATCCATCAAAATCGGATATTCAGAGGTTGCTTTCGACTTGCAACAAAATCGCTTTAAGGTTTTACCCCAGAATGTTTATAAAGAGCTGCAAATAAGGATCTTAGTTATACCTTACATAGAGGCCTATTAGCTCATGTCATTTGCGGAGAAAAAGCCCTTTTGGTGACAAAATTAATACTAGAACAAAACTAACATCAATATGTTCTAATGGTAAAACATGACTATTTGACATAAAATTCAACATTTTTTATCGATGCGTTTTTGTTTTTTAACAATAAAACCACAAAAATCGGTAATAAATTAGTTTTTTACCTTTTACACAAAATCCACATATGGAACCGTGTTTGCTACTATGGGCAATGTTGAAGAGAAATGAAAAACCTACAAAATGAGCTACTATACGCTCAATTTTGTTAATTGGCTTCTTAGATAATGAAATCTTTACCTGAAATTCCAAAAAAATAAATAATAGCTTATATATTTTTTTATTTTATAGCTGATACATTCTTATTAATTGAAAGGGTAGACCTTCTCATACTACAATTCTTGTTCTAAAAATAAATACTGTAGCCCCGGTGGTTTTTGAAAAATTGCAGTCAATCCTATGGAAGACATATTTTTTTGAAAGGCCATATTACCTCACCGTATGAAGAAACCACCGGTGGAAAGTAGAAGAGTTGATGTCGAGACCTCTCATCTCACTGTGAGATATAAATACTGACAAAAGTTGGCCATTCTCTATAATTTTAGCTAATAAATATGCGTCTGCTTAAAATTAAAATTTGAGATTACTTATTTTATGGATATAGTTACACAGGTACCACCCCTTAGCAATTTTTCGAATGGACTAGTCCAAATAAAATTTTATGGAATGGCCAAATATTTTCAATATTTATATATATTTATGATTTAAATTTTGGAAAACTGAGATGAGGGATCTCTAGATCAATTCTTCTACTCCCCAACGGTAGTTTATTTATAATGATAATCGAAATCAACTCTTCTACTTTCCATCGGTGGTTTCTTCATAATGATAGGGTCATACGGTGAGGTAATATGGTCTTTCAAAAAAATATGTCTTCCATAGGATTGACTGAAATTTTGCAAAAACTCCCGGGGCTACAGTATTTATCTTTAGAACATGAATTGGGTATGAGAAGATCTATCGCTTTGTTTTTGCTATAAAATAAAAAATATATATAAGGGATTATTTATTTTTTTGGAATTTTGGATAAAGATTCCATTATCTAAGAAACCAATTAACGAAGTTGAGCTAATAATAGTTCATTTTGTAGGTTTTTCATTTGTCTTTAACATTGCCTATAGTATCAAACATGGGTTCATAGGTGGATTTTTTGTAAAAGGTAAAAAACTAAATTGTTACCGATTTTTTGAGGTTTTTTTGTAAAAAAACAAAAACGCATCAATAAAAAATGTTGAATTTCATGTCAATTAGTCATGTTTTATCATTAGAACAAGTTGATGTCGGTTTGGTTCTGCTATTAATTGCGTCACGTATTTTCGTAAATGACCTGGGCTATTTAGGTTACGACAATGCTACTACAAAAATTTGAAAAAGCAAATGAAAAACGCAAATTATACAAATTGCAGGGGTAAATAAACAGTATATTCGGGCACATAACCTTATATCGGATGAAAGGAAATTAAATAAAATTATATTAGATAACGTGAAAAAATTATGGATGAAAAAATTAAGTTATCCATGGTTAAACTTTTTCAAAATTGCTGTGACGATTTATGGGCCATGGTAGTGTGGACGGTGAAGAGCAGTTTCCTCCAATTACCCCATGTATGATGCTGGACTCCTCTGATATTCAACTGTTTCTAGACGTCAACATTTTGACAAAATATCGAATACCGCCCAAACCGTACCGTTTAGGTACTACGTATGATACATAAGCTCATACCAAATTTAGCTTAGAAATTCAAATAAGTAATAATATACAATAAATTCCAGTGAAATTATTTTCCGGTTGCATTTCTCCCCATCGTGATTAGGCAGCAGTTTTTTTTTAAATTTCTATCAGTATAGGCAAAATCTATCGCCACACAGTACTAGCTCAGCGAAATACGAAAAGCAAAACAAAAATGATAGTATTTAAGATTTTATTGACATTCATTATAACCAATAACATAAAATGCTTGCTTCATTTATGGACCTACAATTTACCGAAGGCCTTTTCCAAAAGCTAAATACTATCATCCGTCATCGTAGTTAATTAATTTTAGAACTGTCACAAAAATTGACAAATGACTTCAGTGATTTATTATTTTTTTCAGTTAACAAAAAAATAGTAGCTTTCACAAAATCGAATTCAAGATTTGCTCTCGCATTTTAAGAATGAAGTTTGGTCTCAAAAGTTATATATATATATATATATATATATTATATATATATATATATATGTTATATAAGTTTATACTATGAACTTAGCATGAACTTATATCGCAACGACAATACAACATTCCCAGCTGAGTCAGCGACACGTGGAGTATCAGATTACAAAACCGAGCATCCGTGGGAATCGCCGTGTCGACAGTGCCGATTGAGCACTCATTAGGGTATATATATTGTAAAATCTCTCTTGTTTGTTATTCATTATTACTCAGTTACTCTGTCACTTTATATTGTTATTTTCATTTACATTTAAAGTTATAATTTTTGTATTGTTATTAATAAAATCTTTTTTAAAAGTAATATTGAGAAGTGTGATATAACATATATATATATATATATATATATATATATATATATATATATATATATATATAATATGAAGTTTCTAAATATAACATAACGGATTTGGAAAAGACAATATGTTAAAGACAAAAATCCTCCAGAATTATTGAAAAAGATAAAAGAGTCCATGATAAGTCAAAGACAAAAGACTTCCAGATTTTGTGAAACTTCGAGAAACCCGAGACCGGTATAAGCTTTGTGCCTTTGGGAATTTGAACAGAATTTTGTTCTTTGAAGAATCACTTCTTGAAATACTAGAAATATCAATTTAGGTAAAAGGTCGAAAGCATCCATAATCCAGGTGAAACCTTAACCCAATGATATTTAGGGTGGATTATGGATGTATTCGACCTTTCGGTTTTCATCAGTTAGGCAAAGAACCCCAAGGGCTAGTGGTTTTATCTAAAATAAATATAATATAGTTGTTTTAATTGTTCTATATTTTTTATAAATGCTTGGGGACGTTTAGTGTGCCACAGACGTAAAAACACAAAAGTATTGTACCTACCCTAACACCAAACCTTAATTTTAATATTATGATCATGGTTTATATTGGGCATTAGCAGCGGACATCGAAGACTAAGTCATCATCGGAATGGCTGTCATAAGCTCCAAGGGATTCGAGTTAAACTTTAAAGATGGAATTCTGCGAGTGAATGACGAATAAATGGTGCTCCATGGGAAAGACGACATAATGCTTCCTGCAATCTTAGCAGAGGATGTAAATGTTCAGGAAAAAGCTGAAATCATTGTAGATGCTTGCCTAGATGGGAAAGCTAAAGCTGGAACAGTAATGATGTTTGATCCCGAACTAAACGAGGGAAATGTAGGCAGAGGAATTGCACTGGGAGAGACTTCATTTCGTGCCAAGGAGATTGTGCCCGTAAGATTAATGAACCTGAATCATTATTCTGTTGCATTAAAGATAGGAAAAATTTTGGGGCACTGTTCAAGAGTTTCCTTTGTAGTCAGAAGCACACACCACCAGGTGAACTATCTGAGGAACTGGAGAAACTGATAAAAAATTCTTCCAGGAATTTAAAACCAATCCAGAAAGCAAAAAAACATAAACAAGGTCAACCGCCCTAAACGACAGTCCTGGATCCGCCACTGTTTGGTTTACTCCATGAAGGTGAGCCATTGAAGATCCATTGAGTATAACAAACTATGGTATGGCACAAAACGTCATATTTTTATAATTAAAGCTTAGTGTTGTAGTGGATTGTGCGGTCAATACACCGATAGCTTCCAAGTGATTTTATTACACAGTAATTGCTACATATACAGGAATATCCAATTAATTGTAACTAAATAGTAATCTTAAAAAGCAGAAATCAAAGTCTGTATATTTCAAATATTCCAAACGTTTTGGGGGTAAATGACAATAAAATAACAAAATGAAATTAAAGAAATTGAAAACCTTAAATACCCAGTCTGACAATACTTATGGAATACACAATTTGAAATTAAAATGTTTCACAATATGAACTGACTTACTTTGATACATGCAGGGTAGCACATAAAAAATAAGTAAAGATGATATGAAAATAACAAAACAAATAATAGAATTTTTTGTGGAGCTTCTAGTTTCGACTTTGTTCACATTATCAAAAAATGCGGTCAAAGAACCCTGAATTTTCAGAGATTCCATCATTCCACGTATCGTACGAATTGCAAGCACAATCTGACGCTGAAGCAAAAAAAAAAACATTGAAGCGAAACATTATAATTACAGAGACAAAAACTAGATCAAATTGAAAAAGAAGCAAAGTTTTGGAAAGGAACAGCAAAAACAGCAGTCAGTAAAAGTAATGCTATAATAATATTGGAATAATAGTAGTTTCACATATCAAGCTTACGCTATTTAACTTTGTACTCAACAAACATAAATACCAAATGTTTGGAGAAACCATATGTATCATAAAAACCTGAAATTAGTTACGCTAACCTTAATAACATATCTTAACCCTGACTCAAGCAAACTCGTCATTACGCCGCCAAGAACAACTAAATCCAGCAATCAGCAAAACGTTATTTAATATCTCCAGCCCTTCGTTATTCTGCATAGAACACACGTAACATAAATTAGAAGTTATTCGGAGCAAATTCGAAGTTCAGAGTAAACTGTAGCTGTATTTGCTTACCACATGGTGAATTTCTTACTACTTTCTGAAATCAGGCTAACTGAAGAACCAACTTTGTCTTCGCTTTCAAGATAAATTGTGGGAGATTTGAAATTCAAACATCGGGCTGTTGCAACTACAGGCGAATATTTTGCATAATATTGTGAATATCCCGAATTATACGAGGGCTCCAACATTACGCTTTGTGTATAAATAAAAAACCCAAAATTCGGTGATCATTTATTTTTGACAAATAAATCACCCAAAAATGTTAGTTTGTGTCCGACACAAGTAATCTATTTTGAGAAAAAGTTAATTGCGACACTTTTTTGGGACACATTTTGAATAAAAAATCGGGATATAATAAAAAACGTAAATAATCAGTTTTTTATTACTTGGCATTATATTTGAGTTTCAATTTGTGTGTACACTGATGGTATACAGACACAGAAAATTGTTTATTATTGAAAATAATATAATAATAACAATAATTTTCTGGTTTAGAATTAAGTCTTCAGCGGAATTTTGTTAAGTAATAAATTACTTACCAATTATCTAAGATTTTTAGTTTGAAAAGTATAGAGCTTTTTATGTAGATTTACAAATTGTAAACATTTCTGGTTACCAAATTAAAAGTAGTTTAAAAATTTACAGAAAAAACGGATTATTTTTCGTTCTTGTAACTAAATGGTACTTGAATATTTTTTGGTTCTTTAAAATTGTTGAGAACACCGTGGGTTCAAACAATTTAATTATACGTACAAAATATAAATCGTCTCATAAACTTACAAATATAATTAGACTGCACATTAGAAATTAAGTACCATAACACACTACCTTTCTTAGGTAATTTAATAACAAAAACACAGAAACAAAAACACAGAAAGCCGACTCATATTAGCGGGTATCTCAATTTGAACTCTGATCATCCAAATACCGTAAAAAAGGGCATCATTAAATCTTTATATGATAGAGCAAAACCCAACTGTTCTAATATCAATAGTAGGTAGGCAATATCACCACGAGCCCAAAATCGTCAGCTTTTACATGTAATTTCCCATAAGAGAATTTAAGGTCCCAAAACCACGAAATTGAATCATATTCCCCCTCCACTCCCACTTCTCTAATGTGACGTCATTAGTCACGCCCTCATTCAAGCGCTCTCATTGGCCAGTTACCATGTGCTCTTTGACGTATGTCACAGAACGAGGGGACGGAACGATGGTATGGGGTGTAGACGTATGGCATAGAACGATGGCACCGAACGTTAGTATGGAGCGTTGACGTATGGCATAGAACGATGGCACGGAACATTGACAGCTGACAGGTAGGCCATAGAGTTAGAGGTACGGAACACGAGTGACAGCGGACGCATTGTACTACAGACAGGTTATGGCGTAATAGATAAGCAGTTACCCCTTGAAGCGCTCTCATTGGTTAATTACCACGTGCTCAGCAATACCAAGCTCTCATTGGTCAATAGCCACTACGTGATCTGTTCAATTTAATGAAGAAAAAACATTTATATAAATTGTACTAAATTGTACTAACATTCAATACCAAGCTGCTCCATGCAATACTAATACCCAAGATAATCCCATTACTACCAGAACCATACCATACATCCAGGGTATTTCAGAAAGACTATAAATACACTGCAATTAGTTATATCAAGAACTAAACCAAATAAAGCAACCCAAAGAATTTGGATTTATAAAATTCGTTGCGATGGTACAAAATTTTATATTGGAGAAACCTTTAGACCTATAAATGTTCGAATAAATGAACACAATAATTTAGAAATAAACGGCAATTCGAGAAGTCAAAAAATTGTAAACATGCCTGGAACCTTGGTCATAGCAAACAAGTTCAATATTCAATCATATAATACAAAAAGAAAACTGAATAAGTATGTTTAAACTTTATAAAATGATAGCGATCGTATTGCTAGTACTTGTGTAGTATTCCGCTGTTCCTGTTAACAACCCCTATCAGGATAGTTCATAAGTTTTTCCCTTATTACTTTAATAGGATCTCTGGAACATAAGAATTGTTTGAACTCAATTTTGGCGAATCTTTGGTATTTCATCCGATCTTTAGAATTTTTTAGTGCTACCCTATATATTAAATTAGCAGTAAATTCACTTAGTTACATCAGTTTATATTTTTAGACATTTAATGTCAAATTTTGAATGCTAAATTTGTTATTGGGAAATTTTTAATTTTTAATTTCATTATTCTGTTGTGTTAATTATTGCCTCTGAAAACAGGGTTAGATTTAGACCCTGAAACGTTTGTGGAGTATTTGAAATATACAGATTTTCTAGGAAATTGTGGTGTTATTCCCAAAAATATCTCTAAAATACAAACTAGATATGTCACAACTACTATTCAGAAAACAACTATGTTTATAGATGATTAATTTAGAGAAGGAAAGTTACAAATATTAATCGATTCTATGCTCTATAAGGATCTTTTTTAACTTTGCGATGTCTGCAGTAGTTTTTGAGATAATGTTTTATTAATTTCTTTGTAACTTTTACGATTTTTTGAGCACCATTGACATTTTTCCAAAAGTTTCTATGTCATTCCTATGGAATGACTGCTCAACCATAATCTTAGGGGAAGGAGACTGGAATTTTAAAAATTTGTAGGTACTTGTTGACTAGATATTACAGAATGATTTTGTAGTTATGTGTTAACTATTCTCAATAAACGGGTTATCTCACATAAAAAGTTAATTTCGGAACAGTAGTTTTAAAATTAGTGCTTTCAAACATACAAACTTTATAATATTTAGATATCAATAATCAAGAACGATTGATGTCGACCATGGTAGATTCCACAAGTGACTCTCACTTAATAAAGGTAGAACAATTTATGAAACTGAGAAAAACATGTTCAACGGATTATACACATAAAACTGGAGCAATGTCAAAAACTGTCTTTAGAGTAATATTTTTTCGAAATATGGAATGAAATTACATGAAAGCCTATTCCTTGTGTGAATGTGAAGTTAAAATATGTCTAAATCATTGTAATTATTTTATTAAGTAGATAATAATGGATATGTAGAAATTGGACTCACCAATGCCCGCCTTCAACGGATATGGAGCTCATCATATTTTTGGAAAATATGTTGTTCTCAGGAATGCCACTAAAACTATTACATTCCCGAGTGATCGTTACTGTATCGATCTGTAATTCAAAGCGCGGAAACAGGCCCATTAAGAAAATATTTATTGGTGACTATATCCAATAAGTCTAATTAATTGCGCCCTGGCAAAAAACTTTTAGAGTTCCATTTTCCTGATTGCCATTGCCGCTGAAACACTACAAATCACTTATTTACTACATTCCGTTAAATTTTACGACTATTATATTAACAAAGAATTTTAATTTCTCTGATGGATTGGAAATGTAAAAACATCAGACTAGTTAGCGGTAATGAAATTATTCTGTACGATCTACTAATGTGATTAAATTTCTTGCTTTAAAAAGAGGCTTAAATTCAATTCAATTGCCGAGTCAAACTCTCAGGCTTGTGTACTTTTACCTGCTATTACGTTATTACCACTAAAACTTAAGTATCTCGGCTTGTAAAGCATATTTCTTATGAAAAAAAACTAAAATAAATTAATACTTCAAACATATTTGTTTCCTAGGCCTACAAAGTCTAGATCCTTGATTAATTAAATCAATATCCCAAAAGTTTTATAAATTAACAATCTACACTACACTAAGTCTAACGAAACATAAACAGAAAATAAAATTATGAACATAATTCCATATGTTTCGGAGGTATTCGAAAAAAAAAGTTTATGACATAAATACGATGTTAAAACTGTTTTTAAAACAAATAATACATTACGCTTTATTCTTACACTTCCAAACCATTTAACGCAGCTTAGAATTACAAAAAGTTTGTGTACAGTGTCGTTTGTGATTGTGGCCGGTGGCCATACAAATACCGGTGAAACTTCAAGACCTTTAGAAGTAAAGAAAAAGGAACACTAGTATAATATTTCCAGAAGACGTGGACAAATTAAATTTGACCGACCATTTAAAAACAGCACCGGCAGTCATAGGATAGTTTTGGATAAAACAAAGATCTTGTTGAAAGAAAGAAAGCCGGCTTCAAGATGGTAATCAGTGCAAATTGGGGCACTTTCAATCGTCCTGGATTTGAGATGGAGAAATCCACTGCTAGAAGAGCAAAAAAAGGTACCCTCGGTATCAAGTGATCCCCAGACGCCTGTGTCAAAACTCTTAACAAGCAAGAAGCAAATTTGCATCACAGTATTATTACTTATGCTAATAATGTGTTTGTCCACCTCGGTTATCTATACACTCTCCCATATGTCTTGGCATTGATTCACTAAGGTGGTCAATTTCTTCTTGAGGAATACTATCCCAGGTTACCTGTATTTCATGTCTTAGAACCTCTAAAGTCCGTGGAGGCTGGGGTAAACTTCCGAGCCTTCTACCCATCATATTACAAACATGTTCTATGGGCGAAAGATCGGGGATCTAGGTGGTCATGGCAACAGATTCACATGGGTCCCTTCAAAAAACGTATAACTAACTCGAGCAACATGAGTCTGAACATGATCTTGGTGAAATATGGGATCCATGAGCCGATTAAGGTAAGGGAGAACATATGGCTCCACTGCTTCCCCAAGATAACGTTCAGCTGTCATGCTGCCTCGATCAAAGACTACCATAACGTCTACTGTACATGTCGCTCAACATCAAATGGAGGTTGAGGTCTTTCTCCTCGAAGACGTCTATCTCTTCTTTGGCCATTATGTCCACTCAAGCAGAATCGAGATTCATCCGAGAAGACGTCCGCCTACCTTCCCACATTGAAATGTTGTCGTTCTTTGCACCACTGTAGTCGTCGTCATCGATGCTCAGCGGTCAGAGGTAGCACAAGATGAGGTCTATAATGCTGTAGTCCAAAAGACCATAAGTCTTTGACGTGGATCTTGAACTTCAAACAAAACGACTGCAAAATTAATTGATAAAAAAAGTTTACATGAGAAAACATTCACCAAACTTTACCAAATTTTGATCTTTTACTCCAAACTATTGTTCACAAGTGCTTTTGGAAATTTTGTTCAATGATGAGGTACAATTTTGGTTAAATGGTTATATCAATAACTACCGCATTTGGAGAATAGCAAGTAAGCACAAAGTGTAATCATTGGTCCATATGTCTTCAAAATGTAGATGGGAAGAATATTGCAATGAAGATGAAGCGGTACAGAGAGATGAATACGTCGACAAACAGACACAATTGAGTCCTTCAATTAAATTATTAAGGTGGAATTATATTTATGAAATAGTTGGGTAAAGGAAAAGAAATTATTTTGTACGAACCCAAGAAAATACGTTTATCTATACATGTAAGGTATACATTATTGTTTATTACGCATACAAATACAATTAAGCAGATAATTCTTGCAACTAAAAAACTTGGCAGCGAAAATGTATTACATTTTTATAAACTGCTAGTACCTAAGCAGGCTATCGAGCCGGCAATCAAATTTACAAAGTTTATAGGTACATATACAGCCTTGTAATGTCTAAAGCCGGGGTAATTTATTGTTTGCAGTTACGGTATGTTGGGAGAACATAGCTTCGTGTTCTCGGATTCAGAAAAATATCGGTTAAGATTGTTTCATATTTTCCCTGTCTAAAAAATCGAGAGAAATTTAAATAATAACAGGTTTTGTGGTGCTTTTAAATTGGGTGGTTAATATAGTATAGAGGATGTTTTGGGAATTTTGTTGAGCTGTAAAACATTTTAATTAAATTTGAGATATATCAAGATGAAAATAGAGTTGATTAGAACTAAGAATGGTTTTACTGTGCTAGTTTATAATGAACGAATTCCAGAGAGGATCGTAAACTTTCTCGAACTAACCAGAATACGGCTGAATGCTTGCTTGTTACAACAAGCGGACCGAACATCTTACAGGGAAGACTCAAGCAACAAGAAGTACAAACAGTCATTGCACAATTAAAGGAAGATAAAGCAACGGACCCAGATAACATAACCAAACTTCTCAAACTGTTTGATAAAGGAACAAATATACTTATTACACAATTGTTCAACAACGTTTACAACACTGGACAAAGATCCATCACAATGGCTAAAATCTGAATTTATTGTAACTGCAAAAAAAAACAAGAGCAGTTAAGTCTGAAGATTACCGCACAATAAATCATTTCTCAAACTCATACAGCTTGTGTGAGAGCCAAATATCCCCAAATCAATTTGGCTTTATAAAGGTCATCCGCACTAGAGAAGCACTATTTGCAATGCACATCTTGTTCCAGAGATACCGAAACATAATTTGTAACGTCTACGCCTGGGATGTTGATGATCATAAGCTTTGTTGTACAAAATCAGTAATCAGAGCAATCATCATTAATGGGGACTGGAATAATATACAGCAAATAAAAACTCGTATACGAAAATCCAGATCAACCTTTAACCGCATAAGCGAGTTCTTCAAAATCCTAACCTCACTCTCTTAACACTAAGTAAGACTTCTGGGATGTTACATCTTTTCCGTTCTCCTTTATGGTGAGGAATCGTGAACACTCAATGGAACCACAGCTAAAACACTCAAAGCTTTCGAGATCTCGCAATACGGAAAATTCTGATAATAAAGTGAAAAACGTCCAAATCTTAAGGATAATGAAGAAAGATCTAGAGCAGAAGAATAGACTAGGAGCCTAAAACAGGAATACCTAGGTCTCACCACGCGAAACGAAGGAAGATGCCTTTTGTTGGACAATCCTACAAGGAAGAATATTTGGACCATTAGGACCAGGGAGACGCAGGATATTGTGGTTTAAGAATTTCTGGACGTGGGTCAATAGAACATTCTCAGAACCCTTCCGGATTACTACAACCAAAATCTGAATCGCTGTGATGACTACCAACATTTGCAACGGCACTTTAAAAAGAAGAAGATTAATTTTCAGCATCGGACCGCTTCAATAATGGTGTAAAGAAACGGTGCCATATTTTCAGTACGCATATTGAATTTGTTACGTTCTATTTTTGCCGCAGAGTGTAACTCGCAGTATATTCGATAAACCCGTAAATCAACAAGTAACCGAAGAAATATCTGAGGTTTGAATTATGCAAAACGTATTGAAATAGCCTAAATATCTACAATAACTGTTTTCTTGTAACTAAAACACGAGTATTGACTTCGAATATTAAGACCAACGGATAGGATAAAATTATCTTTAAACGTAAACACGTACCTTTTTTATTATTCTGTAACATTTTTGTTATTGCGATAGGCTTATTGGGTTTTTCGTATTGAAATATTCTTGTTTTGTATTTGGTATTGGTTTGTTTTGATGTTGACTTATTCTAGGTTAAGATTCTTGGTTAGATTTTCTTGATGTACAAGGCGAATTGTTAAGGGTGGAACCACACGTTCTAGACAGGTTAAAGACATTTATGGTAAGAAGATGTAGAGTCGAGCACGGGACATTTCGAGCATTACGGTTGTGGAATGACGTAGAAGAAGAACGTTATTTAGACGATGTTGGTATTAGAATTTAGAAGAAGAAATGTGTTGGTAGGATTTTGGAGATATCAGTTTTCGGAGGAGTTGGCCGCCGATCGTCGTGGGGTACGGTTGTTGCTCGTTGACTGTCCTAGTGTAAGGATGTGTGCAGTACTTGGGAAGAGAGGTTATGGTGAAATGTGGTGATTGATGTCTATAAGTGTTATCTGAATTTATAATGGCAATTTTGTGCCATCCATTGATTGGGATTTAGTTAGATACACTTTATTGTTGGTTCCGTTATTGGTTTTGTGATATTTTTGGATTGTAACGGAAAGCATGCTCGTGTGAGGATTTAAGACAAGTTCATCACTCACTCTCTCGTGGATCTGCAGTTTCAGCAACGTTTAATTGATGTTTCCATTGGCAGTTTGGTGATATTTCTGGAAGTTAGTGGAAACACGTTCTCATTGGTGAGGATTTGATTGCTGAATATTTGCATGTACTTTCCTTGGCCTTCCTGGACGACTAACTGGTCAACCACCATCAGAACATCGTACGTAAGAACTTTTGCCCACATAAGACCTTGTTTCTTCAGTGTATGGGGCTACCAACTTCACTTAGTTTGCCGAAGTTTTGTAATCGAACGAGTTCCATTTTGGTTTATTGGGAACCGGAATCGTTGGTTGCCGTATAGCAACGACGGCGTATCTTTGCTTCGATTCTACAGAGGACAGCTGAGTGTTGTGTCATCGAATTTGAACAGGGTACCTTTGTAATTTGTTTCATTGTATTTGTTTTGCTCATAATTTGCTTTTCACATTAAAGTTAATTGATTTAATTGAATAACATTTTGAACTTATTGAATTTAATAAAGAACCTGATCATTTATCAAACTTTTACTGTCAATTTGCTCATAGTGTTAAATTTTGAATATCATTTCATGATTACTGTTTTATTGGATATTGATAATATTTGGTATTATGTGAAAGCGTCGTGAGAGCTCGAAACGTCGACTTGTTAATTGCATTATTTTGGATGTTTTAAAGATAATATTTGCTTCTAGATTTATGAAATCATTATTGATTTTCTTGAAGTTTAAATGTAATTAATCACTTTTGTCAGTAACTTAGTTTTTGCCTTCAGATTTCAGAATAACAGTACAGTTATTGAGTTTCATATCATTTTTGAATTATTTACAGTTTAGATGTCATTATTGACTTTGATATTATTTTGAATATTGTGCATTCAAGTATCTCATTTCTGATTTTAGATATATTGTGCATGTTTACGGATCACAACAACATTTGAATATTTTGATTACTGCTTTTGATAACATCTGTTTATTTTATTTAGGTTCACTTGATCATTAATTGATTATTACATTTGTTGATTTTGGTAATTGATTATTACATTTGTGATTTTGGTAATAATTTGCATTCAGTGTATCAGGTATGTAATGTTGATTCTTGGTTGAACTATAGATATGTGTATGTAGGTACAGGAAGTTGGCTACAGGTCGACTTGTGTTTGATATTGTTGCAGGATTGTATTGAAATAATTTAAAAGTTCATTAAATTATTTACTGTTTTATGAAGAGTTTTATTGATGTAGGTTTGTTGTGACGTAACTGACAATATACTGAGGTTGTATTAGCCATGGAGCCCTTATCTATAGATTTCTTGTAGCCGCGGAGGATTGGTAGGTTATCTTAGGCGGTTAGCTGGGGTAAAGAGGCAGAGAATCTACCTGGTGCCCAGAACATCTTTATATTGGAAAGTTAACTTACAGTTGGCTTGGCCTTGTTTGTTAACCCACTCCCGTCTCCACTGAAGCTGCCGTGCACCCTGGTGTGTCAACGTTTACCACATGGGCCGTAGTAAGGTGGTAGGTTAGCCATTACATCGTAGGCATTAACCGGCGTTTTGACGCTACACATTCAGGACGAGGGTGTCACCAAAAATCGCACTACGCAATTTTTATGTGATTTAAATACACAGATTGTTCCGAAATGACAAATTAGTTGATGGAGATATGTAACATTGATAGCTCAGATAGTTTTTAAGAGTCAATTGTGGATGTGCCTATCTGTTGTTAATTAATTCGCATCGTACATCATCATGCATTTGATGTTAAAAAAATAATTCTGGATGAGTTTCGAAAGTGCTTTAGACAAGCATATTCCATTAATTCATTAATCCTATTCAGTTACAAAACGTTATTCTGTTTCATACGAAAATCAGGTTCTTGTACTCCCTTGAGGCGTTATACCCTGTAGCGATGTGTGCAATATTTCGATTCCAATAAATGTTCATTTATAAACACGAAATGTTTTCCAACTGAATAGCATTTGATGGTTAAACACAGGAAGCGTGTGATCAAATTGTGGAAAAAAATCTTTGAGATTCCCGCCGTAATAGCCTAGTTTGTCGGCAGAAAAAAAGTCTATTTACAGGCAAAGGCAAGGTATACATAATTAAAGCCATGAGTTAGAATAACATGGACAGTGGAGTCCCTCGTAACTGGTCTAGTCGGGACCTAGGCTCTGATAGTTCACGATTTCGGGTACTAAAAGCTACTCAGTGTACAGGAGGAGTCCCCCGAAAGTCCTCTGTTCATGTGTTGAAATACTGGAAAAGACGCCAATTTGGCAGTAAGAGGTAATTTGATGACCAGTCTTTGTTTTTTTATGTTTAGATGGAGGGTGACATGAGAGAAAACTCGGCGAACCCCAAAACATGTCTTTGTTATGACTGTTTAGTTGATGACCCATCGCAATCTGTTTTTTTTTTTGGAAGGCTACAAGTAGGTAAAGTCTTGGTGACAAACAACCGTCGGTTTAAAATCATACAAATTAAAGGAACTGTAATGCTAATTGTCAGACAAAAGTATTGGGCCCTTTTGCTTGCCCGACAACAAAATGACAAAAGGCTAAAATATTTCTATATCTAAAAAATACTAACAAGAATATATAATGTAAAATTAAAGCAAAATACTCATTTATATAACCAAAATTAATTGCCGAATGTACGTACTTAGAAGCGGTGCCCCTTGCTTTATTGTATTTGAAATTATCAGGACAAGGTTTGTATGAAAGAAAATGTTTTAAGAAATGTACGGAAAAGTGCATAACCCGAGAACAGCTGGATAGATTTGGCTAATATGTTTATTGAAATGTTCGTAATTGTTTCGGTATGTTTTTAATGAAAGAGGAAAATTGAAAAACTTCTGTTCCAAATGACAGTTTACAGAAAGACGATCTACATTAACAGGTATCTCAACTTTAACTCTAATCATCTAAATTCAGTAAAAAGAAGGGTCATTAAATCTCCATATGAAAACCAACTGTTCCGACATCAATTAATTTAATGAAGAAAAAACATTTATAAAAAATGTGCTTTTTGCCAATAATTACCCAAAAAAAATTCATTAATAAAGAACTACACAAAATTGAATATCAAACAATCACAACTACAATAATCAACCCCAAACTACCCCAATTCACACTGACTCTCATGATAATCTTATGGTTACAAATACAATTCCATATATACAGGGTCTCTCAGAAAGACTAAAAATAGTACCATATTATTATATCAAAACAAGAAATTCACTATAATCAGTTATATCACAACCATCACCAAAAAACAAACACAGGTCAAAATTAAAAAAATTGCAATAAAAATCCTTGTGCATGTAATAAATTGTATATTGGAAAAACTTCTAGCCCCTAAATGTTCGAATAAATAAATACAAAAAGTACGTAAAAAACAACAATTCAAACAATTGAACATTTATGAACATGCCTGAGACTTAAGTTATAAAATACAAATTCAAAATTGAACTATATTGCAGTAAACTTCGTGGATTCAAATTAAATTTTAAAAACTGATTTTCATTTTCACTTTCTAGAACTTTATTTACACATAAAAATCGAATATTTACAACAGCTGATTCCGAAAAAAATTTACGTTGAAATAATAACACGACTCATCTAAGCTGAACTAACTATGAAATGTACAACCGTCCAATTTATTCCTCGAAATTTCCTTGGACTTCCATCGTCTTGAAGTGATTGATCTCACAACGTTTCAATGGCTGTGTATCTGCTATTGTCATCAGGTGAACGATAGGAAATTCAGATTATCCGTTGTATTTATGTTATACGCTTAACCGGTCATGGTTATTGGGTCTTATCTGGTCCAATCAGCGTCGTCATACCTGGCGGTAAATATCTGCAGCACACCAGAAGCCCTCAAAGAAGAACAAGTGAAACTTAGAGATATCCGGAAACGATCATTACCAAGACGTTTGAAAACCACCTAGGCAGGAAGAGGACACCACGGTAGCAACTCTACTATTACCGTATACTAAAGGCTTGTCGGAGAAACTTGCACACAGCTATGGAATCAGAATGATCTTCAAAAGCAACAACACCTTGAGGAGCGTATTAAAAAGAACGAGGCCCGACGCACCAGCAATACCAAATAACTGTATATACAGCATGCCGTGTGAATGTGGCAATCTTTATATTGGAGAGACAAAGCGACCGCTGGACACCAGGGTTAAGGAACACCGCACAGCTACTCAAAGGGCGGAGGTAACGAAGTCTGGGCTAGCTAATTACGCATGGACCGAACACCATAATATCAACTGGGATCAGGCCAGAGCAATTTACAAGGAAGAGCACTGGTACAAAAGAAAATTCATAGAGACAGCATATATAATCTCGAACGAAAATATAATTAGCGAGCCCAGCGTCCAAATTAAGAATATTTGGGGAGCTCTTCTTCGGCCTCTGCCGCTACGCATCACCGGCAACCAACCACCAGGTATGACGACGCTGGTATAATATAAATACGACGGAATTTCCTATCATTCACCTGATGACGATAGCAGATACACAGCTGTTGAAACGTTGTGAGATCAACCACTTCAAGACGATGGAAATCCAAGGAAACTTCGAGGAATGAGTTACATTGTCTACCAACTTCAGATTAACGTAGAATTTATAACTCACATCAATTTTTTTCGTTGGGCATTCTACTGTTGTTCGAGTGTTCGATGTTAACACTTTTTTGCTGAATAGAACGTTACTGATCGTCATGATTTTATTATTCCAGACGGTCAATGTTTTATTTTCATTGGAATGATTAATGTAGGTATCTCCAGCGGCGGCGAATATAAATTTTATAACAATATTAAACAAAGAAGAACACAAACGAAAGCTAAAAGAGTCTGCTTTCATGTTATTAAATGAGCGCGATTGCATAGTTACTATCTCCGTAGAATTCAGTCATTCCTGGTTGCTCATAGTTTAGGAAGAAATTACTAAGGGTCATGTACTTGTGAAGAACCCAATATCGTGATAGTTCATAAGGTTTTTCCTAGATTTTACTTTATAAATAAAATAATTTGAAAAGAAATTTATTATATGATTTTTCTAATCGAATCCTAGTTACATCACAGAAATATATGTGGTGTTATTCCCAAGTTCATAAACAAAAAGTTTCATGTAAGTATACATAGGGCCGCAGTTTTTTCTCAGACTAGATTACTTGCGTCTCGGTCAAACTAAAGTCTGCCGCTGATTTAAATTTATTTAGAACATATTTATGATACAGTTATGGTGAAACAAATTTAAAATCCTTCGAGAGAAAGGAATTTCCAATTTGATTGCATATTATGAGTAAAGTGTGTCGTAAAACACGTGCTGTATCGGTCGATATGAAAATGGGTATTATTCAAACGTCTTCGGCTGTCAATTCAGTTTGACAATCAGGAGCAACGTGCAGAAAGCTTTTAAAGCTTTTAAATCGCCTGTGATGGAGTTCTTGTGCTCTCCAACAAAGAAAATGGAAAATGAGAAATAATACAAGTTTACGTACACGTGAGAAATTTGTTATGAGCAATCCGTGAATTTATGGGGTATCGATTTCATGACAAGCTCAATCTGCACACCCAGATGTCTTAATCGAGTTTACCTTCAGAAAACTAATAAATCTTTTCGGAGTGCAGATCGATTTATCTTATAAATGGAGTTATTAGTAATTGTAACGTACTTTTGAGACTTGAATTTTTCGAGATTCCACATGAATGCAGGGTATTATTCAACAATACCGAACCTAATGATACATGGGCGTCAATATTATTGCCTATATATCTTTGATTAGCTTTCACGTGCGATTTCTGCTGCAGAGATAAAGAAATATGACAAGAATTATCTTAGATTGAGCAGTTTGTTTGAAGCATCCAATTTAGGATTAGTAGTTGTTTTAATGTAACATGTATTTTTTGTTTGGAGAGGCAGTGCATAAATAGCACTACCAAGTGATTTGACCATCAAAATAAAAACTAAATAAGAATCTATTCTCGTAAAATTTTACTTATTTATGGTAATCGTGCAAGATTTGATCTTTGGATGAACTTTCACGCTACGTCAATAATATAATGTCAATGGTGAAAGATAATAATTTGCCAGTGTAGCGTTAGTAGTTGTAAAAATACATCGAAAAGTACTGATCTTCAATTTTACAGCTTATCTAAAATACCCACATTAAAAAAATCAAAAATAGAAGTGGATTCTCATTGTCAGAAAGCAAATATCTCATAACCCATATAGTACATTCATTATAATATCGAAAAAAGTAGGTAGAACATTATTTTTGTATTCAAATACAAAATTAAAAGTGATCTACAAATAAGATTTCATTGATTTGATTGAGGGGAATTCATTCAATATTTCGTGGAATCTACATTCATCCGATATTTCGTGGAACCCGAAATGTTGGTCTGACTACCCGAGAAAAGCGAAAATTTGTCGAATTCCATCGAATGATCGAGAAATCTTCTAGAGAATTCCGAGAAGAAATTTATAAATACAACAAACAATAGGTGTTCAAGATAAATTTTATATAGTTGTGTGAATATAAATTATAGTGAGTTCGACTGTGTTTTTAAATAAATCCAAGAACCCGAAGAGTAAATGAAAAGATTGCAATATGCTAGAAGGTGGAGTTTTACTGCTGTCGGGTAAAAGATTCCTAGAATTTAAATTAGAATTCTGATGTTAATGATAAAGCAGCCGCTAAGAACCTACCATATTACCTGAAAATGTGGTTGATTTTGTTCGGTATGTTGTATCTTATATCCTGTTTATTGGTAAATCTACAACCACAAGATAAGATTAAGATAATCATTGTATCTGTTGTTTATTATAGCTATGTTACATTGTACGCAAATGACGTTGTTCTATTTGCTGAAACCGAATATATTCGAATATTTAAGAAGAATCTACTTCTAGAACAATGCATAGAAGTTCTACAATTTTTGATTTATTTTGACTCTTTTGGTCTCGCATTTTTTTGTGTGTGACATTTGAGTACAAATCTATACTTGTTTATTTAACATAGTTTGGACCCCATTTTGAAGTAGCGACGTAAATCGTAACTTTGGAATAATATTATAAAATACTTTACTCAAACACCAATAACAAGAAAATTACAAAATAAAGAATTAAGATGGTAGGAGGATGTCACAAAATTGCAAGACGATAGATTTGTTAAGGGAATTAGCAAATGAGCTGAGTTATAGACCACACAAGACACGGATGAAGCAAATTGCACAAAAATATGCAGAAACAGGGAAATGCTACGGAATGCATTAAAATATTATCACAAAAGATTAAAAACGTATAAGAAATAGACAAGAGATGAGACATTTATTCCGACTCATATCAAAGAATATGCAGAAATGATAAATTCATTAAATGCATACATCTGCAGTTGAAAAATGAATGTCTTCGTCTACTTTTAATAGACTTGATATGGCGTTTTATGTAACATAAACTCATTTCAAAACATCCCAGTTATTTAAATACAAAGCACGTGTGTATGAAAACTGTTTGTTGCGTTTTACACTAATTTACTTGTAAATGAAATTAAATGCGGTAACTCATTTCATTCCATTATGAATGCTTACTTTACGTTTTCAATTGCAGTTCCAAAGTCATATTAAAATTCTTTTACATTTCATTTTCTGAGCTCGCTATTTTATAATGTGATGTCGTCGTATTGAATTACGTTCTTTTGTTAACTTGACGTTGAAAGGAAAGTATTTTGAAATTGCAACAATATTAATATTTTACAGAGAAATATTAACTTTGGGAATACGTGAAAATAACTCCGTTAATTCATTATTTGAAATTCGTAAGAAGTCATTAATTTTTAGGCATCTTTATGGAATGGCTGTACTAATTCCTAAATATTCGTCGTCTCCATAATTTATGTTTTTATTTTCACACTCTGGGTTCTGGAATTTATTTAAAAACTCAGTCGAACTCTCTATAATTTATTACCACTAATTTTATATTCACACAACTATGTCCACCTTAGCTTGAACACCTGCACTATACGACAATCGAATACTACTATCCCATATTTGAATAGTTCTTCTTAGAAGTCTCTAGACGGATTCTCGAACAGTCGAAGAATTTCGACAGCGCTAGCCGCAGGACAAACAATCTTTTTGGATTCTACGAAACATCGGATAAATGCCAATTCCACGAAATATTGCATTAACTCCCGTCACATTATATTAAACTCATCTGCAAGTATACATATATGGCTAAAACAAATCACATTTTTCCCAATCAACATTTGTCAAACCAGTAAGTATGTTTTCTATACGTCTGATTTGAATATCTGTAATTGAAATCCACCAGGCGAAAACATTATGTAACAACAATGAGGTACAATATTAATTAACCGAAAACAATTGAAAGCTGATAACGTACGCTGGAAACACTAACTACTAAACAGGAGGAACTAAACCTATAAGTAATTAAACTGGGAACAGTACCTTTGTTACATTTACATCACATATTCAAAATCGAAATGCCGATTATATTAACAAAGGGATCTCAATAAGGCCAGACGTGAACTCCGAAAACTTCGATATTAAATTTGGTATAGCAATATAACGAGGCTATCATAAACCTTCATCTTTGAAGTGCCATGAATGCATATATGCATTTTAATTCCTTATATATGAGATCTTGGAGCAAATTGCTGTAACTTAAGTATTGTGACAGTTATTGGATTTTATTGAATCATATAAAGTAGCTTGTAGAATGGGGTATATAACGAATGTCATAAATACTCACTCTTTGTAAACCAAAGAAAAAAAAAACAGAGACTAAACAGTGCAGTTATCTAGTAATACTTTCGGAGTCGTCAGATTGAAACCCCGAGTTCGATTTAGGGTCATTAAATAGTATTGTAGTGAGCCTTGCTCAGTAGAATGACGGCCCCGAGTTCGATACAGGTGATTTTTCAATCGTTTAGTGAGATTTGGGGAGTAGGGAGAGTGAGGCCCCGATTCTTGAAACCATTCGACGGCTCTACCATTCGCCTTTCGACGTATGTCGTATGAAATCGTGAATCAAGCGTAGGCCACTGGTTTTAGGACCGGTTAAAGATGTCAGGTCGGATCGATCAGACCTAAAGAGGGCAGTGTGGCGTACTATGCGAAAATTTACGTTTCCCACACTTTAGGTTAGTACCTGAGTAACACGTGAAAACGCTGCTATCACAAATCAATGAGACCTTTCAAGATAAATCGGGTGGCAATAGGAATAGAAGGAGCTACGGTGATAACAGAAAAGGATGGATATCATTCGATTCTACCAGAGGTTTCCAGTATCTCAACTTCACAATCGATTTTTTCAGCAAAAAAATGCACGAATTCATATACCCTGGACAACTTTGAATGTAATCAAAGTCATTTATTGCTTTGACCAGTAAGATCTCCGGCTCTAAAGCCTATTGAACATGTGTGGGATATTACAGGTAGACGATTGCAAAATTTACCCCATTATCCACAAACTTTGCCTCCAGTTACAGGTAGCAGGGATGAGATTCCTCAGGAAGATATCGATTGCGGAGGCTCAACGCATTGATTCTAAATGGACAATTTCCTCTATGCCTGCATATAACTTTTTTGGAATAAAAAGCATTCTGATATCTATATCATTTTGTACATTTAATATAGAAGTTTTGCTATCAAAATTAATATATTATTGGTTTCACTGGAATTGAAACACTCACATTACTTCGACTTATTCTTTCTACGTTGCTAAATGTCTCTATTTTTCAAAATATCCCCTGGCCCTACTTTTAACAAAAAAAAAATAACAATATATTGTTCGTTCACATGGAAAAATTGTTGATATATATCAGTTGCTTACATTTCATATTTTTGAGCACACATTATTGATAGCCAGAAATTTCCTGCTACGTTCTATACGCGTTCACGCACAGCTCTATAACTCATGATGCTGTCACCGCAGTTTGTGATGGAATTTTTCTTCTTTCCTCAAAGAATGAGGATATGCGAAGTGCTTTACAACATGGGGAATATAATACGCCATAACGACATTCACACTTGACGACAATCAAACAATTTTTTCCGAATTTACAATAATTTCAACACACAATAACCAAAATAATAAAATCCGTCATTTAAAAATGTTAGTTTATCCAAACATGCGTTTCACGGATAAATACAGTGCCGTCAGGTAAATACAAACTACAAATCCCTATTAATATTACAGCCGCAACTTCAATCCCGGATTTTTCATTTTATTTTTATGCTCCATCTAAAGACGACATTGTTCTCGGGTCGCCTTGACGATCTTTTTACGTTTATATACCTCAATATCTCTAATGTTCTCGTTTATTTCTCTTTTGTGATAAAATAACTCATTTTTATACTAAAAGATTACTTTTTGTATTAAAGGCATGTGCGTATTTTCCTAATTTGTATTAAATCAATAGTGATACTAACATCGTGCTTTGCTAATAGAATACATATACTAATTGACAAAAAAAACAAATTAATTACCTACCTATCTAGTATATTTTTAAAATCGGTCCCAAGCAAATCTAAAATCCTATATTTGCGCACATATATCTACTACTTCATCAAACGTGTTTGTTGCTTCGCACCGACTTCAAATATATACCAGACAGGTAGCTTATTAATTTGTTCAAAATGAACCCTTTTTATTGTGTACATTTTTTACTTTGTGTTTTAAAAAATGTATTTTATTTTCATCTTTTTAGTTAGCGGGGTAATTTTTTTAAAAATATTATTTTCATCGTTTTAGTTCTATTTTGATATATATATATATATATATATATATATATATATATATATGTTATATGCAAAATATATCAGCACTTAGCTCACACAGTCGAGAAGTCTACGGAATTTAAAGCGTACGTGACTTCTCAGGGATATCAAATTTCATCTTGAATTATATGCAAACAACTTCCCGGAAACCTACACGAGTCCGTTTACCCAGTAAAATCGCTGACTTGCATCAGCACTTTTGTCGATGTTATAAAAGCAACTGGAAACGATCTCGTGTCGTCATTCAAATATTATCACTTATAGTATTAAGTATTTCAAGTAATTAATTGTTTAAATTTTGATTTTGTATGTTTTAAATAAATAATCTTTTTTAAAAAGTGATTTGAATCAAAGTGAATATAAAATTGGCGCAGTCAGTAGGATATTCCAGACACAGCTAGAACATGAAGATTTCTAACTAGCTGTGGTGGTTTCCAAGCCTTTGCAGAATAAAACCTAGTTGAAAAGGACAACAACTACCAAGTACTAGCAAGGGAACACGCAACCAGGCTAACCAGTGCTAAGTGACGCGGAGAACTGTCCGATGCGAGGAATAATAACGTAAGAATCACATAAAGTAACTATTTTATTTTGATTTTATTTTGAATGACCACCAGTTCCTTCATTTATATATTTATTCCTCATAACCTTACCTTTCATAAATACTTTTGAAACTATATATTTGAAATAATCATATTATTTTATTTCCATTACTTTGACTTACATATTTCAAAGTATTTGAAACATTATTTCAAGTTTATTATTAATTTACCATTTATACATTCCTATTTAAAATTTGTTATTACTCTATTAAACATTGCTCGATATTGGATTTTGATAAACTAGATATTTACCATTTACATTTAAAACCTCAACATTTAATTTTTATTTATTGTGCGAATTTATACAATTATAAAAATGGCAACCACTAGACAAGCAGCTACACCAACCGCAGAACCCTATAAGCTATCGGAAATATTTGCCATAATTCCTGAGTATCATGGTAATCCGATATTCTTGAAAACCTTCATATGCTCCTGTAATACTGCTTACAGCATGGCAACGGATAATCAGCAAGTATTGCTAATTCTCGATATCAAAAATAAGTTACGCGGTAGAGCGGCTGAGTTAATTAATTCGCGAAACCCAAGTCAACTAGCTGAAATTCAAACCCTCCTAGAAAATCATTTTGGAGATCCTAGGGATATCTTGGCTCTTATACAGGACTTGCAAAGAATGCGGCAAACTCCTAATGAATCCCCTCTTACATTTTCTGCTAGACTTCAGACGCATCAGGCGGAAATGCTAGCAGCCATAAACAAACAAAACCTAACTGTTAAAGAAAAACAAGCACAGATTGACTCTATCAAGACATCCAAAAACAGCATTCACAGTTGATAATGGTCATTTTGACTTCGTTAGAAAGCCCTTCGGTCTTAAATGCGAGTTCCTTCGCATGGAGGTCGCGTATCTTGGCCACCTTATAACTTCCGAAGGCGTAAAGCCTAACCCCTCAAAGGTGGATTGTATCCTAAATTTTCCCCAACCAAAAAACCCAAATGACATCAAGTCCTTCTTAGGGTTATTACAGGCGATTCAGAATGCGTCAAATCTTTTGACGAATTAAAAAGAGCCCTTACTTCTACCCCCATACTCATATACCCTAATTTTGAAGAGCCATTTATTCTTACTACCGACGCCAGTTCATTTGCTATCGGCGCAGTGCTCTCTCAAGGCCCCGTAGGTAAAGATTTGCCCGTAGCCTATGCCTCCAGAACTCTCTGCAATGCTGAAACTAAGTATTCAACCATAGAACGAGAACTCCATGTAATAGTGTGGGCGGGTAAACACTTTCGTCCAATAATTTTTGGCCGTAAGTTTTTACTTCTGACCGATCACCGCCCGTTAACTTGGCTGTTTTCTATAAAGGATCCTGGAAGTAGACTTGCAAGATGGCGCCTTAAGCTCGAGGAGTACGACTATCAAATAATTTACAAACCCGGCAAAGTAAATAAAAACTCCGACGCTCTCTCTCGCATTAAAGTTAACAAGTTTAATGAATACATATCATTTCAAGCAAACAATCATCTACACCATTTACAGTACTCCCAACAAACGAAACTGACGATGACTCACAAGAACACCAGACAAGAAATCTGTGAAGAATTTAGAACTTTTGTCGAGCGATATCAAACCGTCTCACTCATGGATTACGACAAAATTCAATTTTCTAATTGCCAACTCTTAGACCGAGGAAACAAAAACATCCTAGTATTTCCCCAAGGCTCTCTCATGAAAGATTTTCACCACGACATTTTTGAGGAAAATACTGATTTCCATACCCCTAGAGTAAATGTCTTTGCAAGCAGAAGTGTCAGAAAAAGACGCTATTACATCGTTCCTCTCCCTGCTGACCCAGAAGTAGTCAACGAGATTCTTTTCGCATCTTTGTATAATAGTAGAGATGTGTTCACTGTGTCGAGAATAACATTGAACTGCCCATTTTGGAAATGCTTTCGTTTATCTTTTCCGAAATCGATATCAAATGGAAAGTTTGCCAAAATATCGTCCAAACGGTTGAGAAAGACCAAATACTATCATTCTCGACCAATTCCATAACGGCAAAAATAATATACATCGAGGTATCAATGAAACTATCCGCATAATAAAAGAAAAATACAATTGGCCAGGACTAACTAAGGACGTTGACAATTTTATCAAACTTGCCAGAGAGCAAAGGTTTACCAGAAAAATCTCGAAAGCCCACTTGTCATTACTGAAACCCCACGGACACCCTTTGAACGTGTCAACATCGATATTCTAGAATTCCACACAAAAAACTAACTATCCGGGACGAACTAACAAAATTCTCTCAGGCCTACCCCATAATCGACAAATCCGCAAAAACCGTTGCTAGTACTTTACTACTCTATTTCCAACACTTCGGTACCCCATTACGGATACATTGTAATTATGGCAGGGAATTCGACAAGGCACTAATGAGGGACTTGTGTAAACTATTTGACATCAAACTATCCTATTCTAGTGTGGGACATCCCCAGTCAAATGGTTCATTAGAACGATTCCACTCGAACTTATTAGAGATGATTAGAATCCATAAACTAGAAAATCCTGACGAACACCCTTTTAACATCCTCCCTTATGCAATCACTGCATATAACAATTCTGTAAACAAAACTCATGGATTCACCCCTTACGAACTTGTTTACGGACATACTTCCATTAGGACTTCAGAAACTCTCTACAACCAACAAGCCCTGATAACTAAGTACATCAGAGATCTCAATAATCGTATCTCTCACTATTATAAAATTGCTCGCGAAAGAACGGAAATCCAAAAGATAAAGCGAAAGTCAGATTTTATGAACACGTTTCTGAAAATCTCCCTAACTATCAAATAGGCGATAAAGTCTATATTAAACAATCCCAGATCAAGGACAAACTCCAAAATAAATTTAATGGTCCTTTCGAAATCCTGGAGATTCACAGAAACTCCGCAACAGTACTAAACCCTAAAATCAAAAGTAAATTTCGACCGAATGAAACCTTTTTCAGAAAGTTAATTTCTGTTTCAGGTTTCGCCTGCTGGCGGGTCAGCAGTAGCCCAATTTCAAATACAACCAATAAACAATACTTTAGGTATCTACTTCCATAACGAAGCAGAAATAACTGTATCCAATGTTAAATGGACACTTTTAGTACACAGAAACATTTCTGCACTAGAACAAGTATTTACAACAAATAACAGAATATTACAAACTCTTGTAAAAACTGTTAACTTCAATTCTTTTGCTATGAACTACTTTCGCGCAGACATACAAACCCACATCAACCTTCTCAATCAAATTTCTAACTCAATCAAACAGAAATTTACTGACATTCACATGGACACTAAAAGACACAAACGAGGTATACTTGATGGGGCAGGTACCCTTTTTAAGGCAATCACCGGCAATTTACCGAAAGCATAAACCGCTTAAATCAAGGCCAACTTCAAATTGAGAACTTACAAGAAAAAACAAATAAGTGTCACCACATCTGTAATTAAAAACTTCAACGAAACTATCCAAAATCTTACAATTGACGAAAAACTATTTAACGATAACATGAAAAAGTTGGAAAACACTATCGGAAAAATTAATGATAAGGTTGCCTACGTCGAATCAAAACTCGCATTACTTGAAATGTGTGAAAAACTTATGGAGAATTATCTCTACTTAGAAGATAATCTAAATGATGTTTTAAATTCTATCACATTCGCGCGTTTGAAAATAATTCACTCTTCAATTTTAACACCATTACAGGAAATATCGCAAAATTTAGTCAAAAGTAACCTTCCATTGGCTGTAAAGTACTCGAGCATCGCACAATATCTGGAAATCATTGAACTGGATGCATTTCAAACATATACCGATCTTATATTTGTGTTAAGAATCCCTTTAGTCGCACAACATCCTTACACAGTCTTTCATTTATATCCTATCCCTATACGATGAAAGAACAGGTTTACATCATATGCTATCCTTCACTCAAAAATATCTTGCAAAGAATGATGATTGTTTAATGTTTATTCGGATCAAAGACTTAAGTGCGTGTAAACCGTTAGCCACTCGTAAGAAACTGTGTTCTGAACTTTACGCATATCCTATTGACACAAACGCGTTTTGTGAAGCTCAACTTCTAAAGAACGTCCAGAAGGTACCCGAGAACTGTAAAAGCTCACTAATATTCACTCAACGTTCAAAAATTAGAACCCAGTACATGGCTCATAATTACTTCTGAACCCATAAGTCTTACAGTGAATTGCGCTCAAACAAACCCAAAAACTCTTACAATCCCGCTCAACTCCATATTGAGAGTGTAGTGCGTTTATAGGAATTACAAAAGTTCAAGCCGAATCTGGTAAACAAACTAATGTTCTAGAAACATTTCAACCAGTAACAGTGCCATTCAACTGTTGCGATGCAGTGCCAGAAAAAAATATAATTTCCGAACTTCAGCCCCTAAAGCTGAACACACTTAATGTAGAAGCATTTGACGTAACAAATCACAAATTGGAACAATATTCCAGAGACCTCGAGGGTCTCATAAACCAGCCGTTTGTAACCAGAAACATCTCTTGGCACTCATCACTTTCCAAGCTGTCAAAAAGAGGATGGTAAAACCTCCAAAGGACTGCAATCCTGACCAGACTTCAGTGCCTCAGCCAAGACTCAAATTCTTCCCCAAGCTTAGGCCTGTTTTGAAAACAGAACAATGCTTAGAGACGCAAGTTTAGGTATACCCTTTATGCTCTCTAAAAATACCTATTTTTAATATTGATTTATAATATTAACCTTTTTATTTTTTTTACACAGTATTTTTTATTCACATTTCCTTTTACTTTATATTTTATTTTCATATGTTTACGTTAAGCATTTAATTATTACTCGTATTATTTTATTGCTCATTTATCTTAACATGTTTTGATTTTATTTTATAAATTGATTTTTGATTTTTACCTATTACTTTATTTTCATCATATTTCGTTTTATACACTTATTACTTATTATGTATATCATTCAAACATCATTTTATATTATTTTATGTTTCTGTTCCTAAAAGTTGATGTTATAGCATCAACTTTTGATATGTAAGGGGAGTTGTTATATGCAAAATATATCAGCACTTAGTTCACACAGTCGAGAAGTCAACGGAATTTAAAGCGTACGTGACTTCTCAGGGATATCAAATTTCATCTTGAATTATATGCAAACAACTTCCCGGAAACCTACACGAGTCCATTTACCGAGTAAAATCGCTGACTTGCATCAGCACTTTTGTCGATGTTATAAAGGCAACTGGAAACGAATCTCGTGTCGTCATTCAATTATTATCACTTATAGTATTAAGTATTTCAAGTAATTAATTGTTTAAATTTTGATTTTGTATGTTTTAAATAAATAATCTTTTTTTAAAAAGTGATTTGAATCAAAGTGAATATATATATATATATATATATATATATATATATATATATATATATTATAATTGCTGTAATGAATTAAAATTTTTAAATAAATTGAAATAGTATATCTCAGGGTCTTTTTTGCTTGGGTTCAAATCTTCAAATGTTAAATAAATAAATAAATTTTATACTTAACTTATTTATCTTACAATGATTTATCTCTCTCTTCAGGTTCAGTTACACTTCTTACATTTTTTTGAGATTCTATTTATACTTTACTTTTTCTACTTTTTAATTTTTAAATTATTGATAATCAAATCTCTAATATTTCAATTAAAATACAATTTATTTAAATTTTCCACAATACAATATTAATAGAAATTTTCTTTCAAAACAAAATAAATTTCCTGTCACTTGCCTACTCTTAAATTTCTATCAAATTATGTTATAAAATTGTTTATCATTCAGATACAACTATTATTATTCTAAAATTTGTCACTTTTAAAATCACTGACTGACTAACTTTTTTGTGATTTTCTTATTTTATTAATAAACTTTCTCAAAATTTTAATTTTTCTTTAAACAATGTTTCAAAAACTCACTGTTGTTGGTCCTCTAATTATTTCTTCTTATTGTTGGTCTTTATTAATAATTCCAAATTTCAAATTTCTTTACTGGTACAAATTCTGCCACTCAAATTAAATTTCTCTTGCTGGTTTGCAAAATTTATTTCTCCCAATACTTTTGATTTTAAATGTTTATACCCATTATCTTCCTTTTATCAAATATTCATAACAATATTTTCATTCTGCCACTCAATTGAATTTCTCGTGCTGGTTTGCAAATTTATCTTTTAAATGAATTCAAATTAAACTTTAGGTTCTGTTGTCTTACTGACTTGGAACACTAAATTTGTTTTATGTATCATATGACAAAATCATATCAAAAAATCTACACTAATTTCAACTTAAATTTCAATACCTTTTACCCTCATTAATTTTATCCAAATCATTTAATTATATTTTCAAAAACATTGAGTTGACATTAGTCACCTGTTGGCTACCAGTCATTTAACAGGTACTTTATAAAAATTCGATTTTATTATAATTTAGACTTTATATCTTTTCCAAAATATTTACTTTTTATATACGCTCCATCTATTACTATAAATTTCTTTACTGTTCCATCAAGTTTGAAGGACTTATAACGGTTTTTATAATTTGACATTTCGATCCTCTGTTTACTAAAGAATTTATGTATTTAAAACTTGATTTTGATCTAATATATGTTTTATTCGGTGTTCTCATGGCCTAATATGTGATCTATTCATGTTCTACAAACTCTACGATGATTTTTACAACTGAATTTAACTTTTTGATGTTTGACCTTATTATGAGTTTTTTCATATATTTCTTTATGTAAGTATTAATCTTTTATAAAAATTTGCATGATATAATATCTAACTTTATATGCCATCTTTTATCCCTTCAACAATTTGCTTTTGAAACATTTTTACATTGATTGATTTCATGTCTGTTTAAATCCATTACAATATATATATATATATATATATATATATATATTCACTCTAAATTGATAACGTCCTGCTTTCTGGAGGTCGATTAAAAATGTTACACCAACAAAGGTTTGATTTTTGAAAGTAAATTTATATACTGTTTGTGTAGGTAAGAAATGACCAGCATTGAAAAAACCTACTAAAGCTTCTTTTCTGAACGTTTTTCGAAAATGAAACCACGGTTGAGGTTACGAGCTGTATATTTAAAAATACAAAATGAAATTATATTAAAACGCTTCTATTTGAGAGATTTATTATTATTATTTCAAAAATTGTTTTTAGATATACTGGACAGCACGAATAATTCATCTTGTTACGAGAATTCATCCGATAGCTGGTGCAACGGCCATCAACTAATTCGTGGATAAATTCTGGGAACCCGAAATGTTTGTCTCTCAACAGGCGGACCGCTGCCGTTACTGGGAATTCCCTTAAAGCTTCCAGAGCATGAAGAGTTTCCCGATGGTTCGTGGACGTACCAGACAATTCCAAGATAAATATATAAATAAGAAACAGGTGTAGGTGTATTTGTGGAACTTTTGAAGTGAAAAATAAATAGACTGACAATGTTTAAAAACGTGAATTTGGACCAATTGAAAGTGACGGACTTAAAAAAAGAACTGGAGGAAAGGGATTTAGAAATTAGTGGGAAGAAAAGTGAATTAATACAACGGCTACGAGATGCCCTAATAAATGAAGGTAACGATCCCGATACTTATTTGTTTGAAGTTCCTGGTAATGGAGATATGAGTATGCTATTAAAAAAAATGGAAGAAAATTTAGAAAGTAAACTACAAACATTACAAGATAATTCTAAAATCACGAAAGAGTCCTTAGAAGATAAATTGCTAGAAAATTCTAAAACACTAGAGGACAAATTGGTAGAAAATTCTAAAACCCTAGAACATAAATTACTAGAAAATTCTAAAACCCTAGATGAGAAATTGCTAGAAAATTCTAAGTCTTTAGAGGATAAGCTACAAGATAATTCTAAGATCTTGAAGGAGGCGTTAGAAGATAAGAAAATTCAAAAACCCTGGAAGACAAGTTACTAGAAAATTCTAAAACATTAGAACACAAATTACTAGAAAATTCTAAAGAGTTTGAAGAAAATTTGAAAAACTTGGTACGGGTGAATTCAGAAATGCTGGAAGCGAAAATAGTCGAGAATGAAGCTCGGATAGAAGAGCTAAAGCGGATAATGGTCGAAGAACTAAAGCAGACGACAGTCAAAAATGAAACGCAGGTAGAAGAGCTAAAGCAGACAATAGTCGAAAATGAAACGCGGATAGAAGAGCTAAAACAGATAATGGAGGGTGAGATTAGCAAAATACAAGAACAATTAGTCACAATATAAAGGGGAGAGACTGCACCAAAGACCGAAAGCAGAAACAGTCCAGAAGTAGTAGATTCGAAAATTGGCCTCGAAGAAGCAAGACACAAAATGAAACCTCCACAATTTGATGGGAAATCGTCATGGACTAATTATCGGCGCCAATTCGAGGCTGCAGCTAAGCTAAATGGGTAGTCGGCAGAGGAGAAGGCAATCGCATTAACCCTAGCCTTAAGAGGGGATGCTACAGATATCTTGCAAACATTGAATACCTCGGAGCAAGAAGACTACGAACAATTGGTCAAACATTTAGAACTGAGGTATGGGCAAACACATTTGGAGCACTCCCAACTAAAAAATCGCCATCAGAAATCTAATGAATCGCTACAAGAGTTTGAAGACGATATTGCCCGTCTGGTTCGCCTTGCCTATCCAGCCACACCGGAAAATGTAATAGAAAGCTTAGCAGTGCAAGCATTTTTGGATGGACTTAGGGACCACGAAGCCTGACAAGCATTGACACTAGCTCGACCCACTCAATTAGTAGATGCATTGGCTCGAGCTCTGGAATTCGAGGCAGCGAAAAATACCTGTAGAGGTCAGGGCAGAGTCCGAATCATTGAAGGAGAGTCCGAAGATGGCGGAAACGATGAAGCCTCTGTAAGAAAAATAATAGAAGAAGTCCTTACCGAAAAAAGACTAGTTAGATGTCGAAAGTGTCGTAAGGTAGGACATGTCCAGAGTCGTTGCAAGGAGAGCAACGCAGTACAGACTTCCTCGTCGGGGAAACTAAAGAAAGTCAATATAAAGGGATCATCATCGACCTGTAACCAACAAGTCCCAACTACCAACGCAGATGTCGCTTCGCTACGCAACCACATTAACAGTGTCTTTGTAGATGGCCTTATTAATAGGAAGCAATTTACAATGCTGCTGGATACTGGTGCGACGAAAACAGTAATAAGGCCCAACATTGCTTTAGAGATAATGATAAAACCAACAAAATGGCAACTGCGAACAGCGACAGGAGAAGCAGCGAAAGTTCATGGTGAAATAGAGGTGGAAATGACCTTGGGAAACACAACCTTCTTAAATCGGACATTAGTGGCAGACATCCAAGACGAAGTAATCATTGGAATGGATGTCATGAGCTCCAAGGGATTCCAGTTAAACTTCAAAGATGGAATTCTGCGAGTGAATGACGAAGAAGTGGTGCTTCATGGAAAAGATGACATAAAGCTTCGAGCCATCTTAGCAGAGTATGTCAATGTTCCGGAAAAAGCTGAAATCATTATAGATGCTTGCTTAGATGGGAAAGCTCAAGCTGGAACAGTAATGATGTTTGATCCCGAACTTAACGACGGAAATGTAGGCAGAGGAGTCGCACTGGGGAAGATTCTGTTTCGTGCCAGGGAGATTGTTCCAGTAAGAGTAATGAACCTGAATCATTATTCGGTTGTGCTAAAAAAAGGACCAACTTTGGGCCATTGTTCAACAGTTTCCTCTGTAGTCAGAAGCGCACAGCATGCAGGAATGCCACCAGGTAAACTATCTGAGGAACTGGAAAGACTCATCGCCGATTCATCTAAGAATTTGAAACCAAACCAGAAAGCAAAATTGAGGGACATCGTTAGAAACTACCAGGATATCTTCGATGTAGGGAATGGTAAAAGAGGACGAACTGATCTGGTGAAACATAAAATTAATACTGGGGACGCTCAACCTATTCGACAGTCGGCGAGAAGACTACCCCTAGCTAAAAGAGAAGAAGCCGACAAGATAGTCCGCGAGATGGAGGAAGAAGGTGTTATTGAACCATCCAATAGCCCTTGGGCTTCTCCAGTTGTCTTGGTTAAAAAGAAAGATGGTTCGACTCGATTTTGCGTGGACTATCGGCAATTAAACCTTGCTACAAAGAAAGGCAGCTATCCCCTTCCAAGAATAGACGGTTCCCTAGATACGTTGGCTGGATCGAAGATGTTTTCCACCCTGGACTTGAAGAGCCGTTATTGGCAGGTGGAACTTGCTAAAGAAGACCGAGAAAAGACTGCTTTTACCATCGTCTCAGGACTCTATCAATTCACGGTTATGCCGTTTGGACTGTGTAATGCTCCACCAACGTTTGAAAGATTGATGGAAACAGTGTTAACAGGGCTTTCATGGAAAACGTGCCTGGTGTATCTTGACGACATTATCGTGGTTGGAAAATCTTTTGAAGACCACGTGAGGAACCTGGAGGAGGTATTTCGGCGACTTCGAAGTTCCGGACTAAAGTTAAGCCCGAAGAAGTGTCAGCTGTTCCAAGAAGAGGTGCAATATCTTGGACATGTAGTTTCCGCACAGGGAGTAGCTGTTAACAAACAGAAAATCAAAGCCCTCCAGGAATGGCCGATACCTAAAAATATCCACCAGTTAAGAAGTTTCCTGGGGTTATGCACGTACTATCGTCGGTACGTCGCCGGATTTGCCAACATCACCAAGCCACTTACTAGACTCACAGAGGGGAAGGTGCAATACCAGTGGGACGAGGAATGCCAACGATCATTTGAGACACTGAAAAGAGCATTGACGAGTGCCCCCGTCTTAAGTTATCCTTTGCCAGATGGGAACTTCGTTTTGGATACCGACGCAAGCAATGTCGGAATTGGATCCAAGACGGTCAGGAGAAAGTCATCGGCTATTTCAGCAAGACCTTGAGCAAGCCTGAACGTAATTACTGCGTTACTCGCAATGAACTCTTGGCTGTAGTAAAGGGGGTAGAACATTTCTACAAGTACCTTTATGGTAAAAGATTTCTCCTGAGGACTGATAATGCAGCACTGAAGTGGCTCTTGCAGTTTAAAAACCCTGAAGGACAAGTGGCCAGGTGGATTGAGCGATTGCAAGAATTCGACTTCGAGACTGAACATCGAGCTGGAACAAGCCATAAGAATGCTGATGCCCTATCGAGGAGACCATGCCCTGATGATTGCAAACATTGTCAGCGAGCAGAAGAAAAAGGGGCTGTTCTCTGCAGAACTACAGCCATCGATGACCGTTGGCAATCTGCGGAGATCCAAAAAGACCAGAAATTAGATCCAGATTTGAAAGAGGTTATCCGGTGGAAGGAAGAAGGCCGCAAACCTACTTGGTAAGAGATTTCCCGATACTCACCAACCATAAAGTCGTATTGGGCTCAGTGGAACTCTCTCATCCTGGAGAATGGACTTCTAAAGCGCGTTCTTGAAACCCCAGAGGAAGGCAAGGACAGAAAGCAGATTGTAGTCCCTAAAAATAGGAGACCAGAGATTTTGCGAGAACTACATAACGGTACAACCGGAGGACATCTGGGAGTGACCAAAACCTTGGGGAAGTTGCGAAAACGCTTCTATTGGGTAAACTGCCAAGTAGACGTTAAGGAGTGGTGCCGGAAATGTACGGCTTGTGCAGCAAGTAATGGGCCTCAGAAGGGACCAAAAGCTCCAATGAAGCAATATAACGTTGGCAGTCCATTCGAAAGAATAGCCATTGATGTTGCCGGTCCATTTCCTGAATCCGACTCTGGAAACAAGTACATTGTGGTGGTGATGGACTATTTTAGTAAATGGGTCGAAGCGTATGCCTTGCCGAATCAAGAAGCCTTGAGCGTTGCTGATGTCCTTGTCAAGGAATGGATCAGTCGTTTTGGTGTTCCCTTGGAGTTGCACTCAGACCAAGGTAGGAACTTCAAGTCTACTCTTTTCCAAGACGTCTGCAAACTCTTGAAGATCAATAAAACACGGACGACAGCATTACACCCGCAATCCGATGGAATAGTAGAACGGATGAATAGAACCATTAACCGCCATTTGTCAAAGGTAGTCTCTGACCACCAAAGAGACTGGGACCAGTATCTGCACTTGTTTCTAATGGCATATCCTTCGTCTGTGCACGAGTCCACGGGTCAGACCCCGGCCAGTATCATGGGACGAGAATTAAGACTACCATGCGATTTGAAGTTCGGATGTCCCCCAGGAGAAGAGATCGCAGGTGAAGACTATGTCAGCCAGCTACGTCAAAAGATGAACGACATCCATGAACGGGTCCGGTTAAACATGGAGAATGTCAGTGCCCGAATGAAGGAAGCCTACGACATCAAAGCCGAGGGCGGAGAATTCCAAATTGATGATCTTGTTTGGCTGTATAACCCGCAACGTCGTCGTGGATATTCACCCAAACTACAGAGATATTGGGAGGGGCCGTACCAAATTGTGAAGAAAATCAACGATGTTGTCTACAGAATAACGAAGCTACCTCGTGGAAAACCAAAGGTCGTACATTTCAACAGGTTAGCCCCTTATGCCGGAAGTCATGACAGCGAAGTTGACCAAGCTCAAGTCCGCAGCATCCAACCACCCGATGATGAGATGACCTTCGAACAGTTTATGGCACTGTACTCTAATGGGCAGAAAGTACAGCACGACGTGACCACAGAGGAACCCCGAGACCTGTTTGAGGTGCCCATAGGATATGCCCTGGCTCATTGTGTGGCTCGAGATCTCCGGTTGTCCAGAGGAATAGCCAAGGTGTTTGCCAAAAAGTACTGCCAGTTCCAGAAGCTACGGGAGCAAGATCCAGCGGTAGGGAAGGTCCTTCATCTCGAAGATAAACAACCAGTGGGTACCAGAGACATTTTTTATTTGGTAACGAAAGCATCCTCGCAGGACAAGCCAACATATAGCGATCTTTGGAAGACTCTGGTAGAATTGAGGAATGTGATGATGGAGAAGAATCTGATGAAATTGGCGGTCCCAAAGATAGCCTGCGGGTTGAATGGACTGAATTGGAGGGTGGTGAGAAGTATGATGGAAACAATCTTTCGATTCAGTGGCGTCTACATCCTGGTATGCTGTCTCAATACTCGCAGCCCAGATTCGAAGACCGTTGACTTTTACTTCCACCAAACTTCCCGTTGTCGAAATGGAGAGTCCTGCAAATATCGTCACACCAGGAAGGATTCTGGGACATTCCGGGACGAAATGGTCTTAAGGAGGGGGCACTGTTACGAGAATTCATCCGACAGCTGGTGCAATCGGCCATCAACCAATTCGTGGAAGGGACATTATTCCGATAAATTCTGGGAACCCGAAATGTTTGTCTCTCAACAGGCGGACCGCTGCCGTTACTGGGAATTCTCTTAAAGCTTCCAGAGCATGAAGAGTTTCCCGATGGTTCGTGGACGTACCAGACAATTCCAAGATCAATATATAAATAAGAAACAGCTGGTGATAAGAGGCATTCAGTTTTCGTCGGTCGTATTGTACAGTTAAGATAAAATGTAAATAGTAGTTTCTGTGAATATAAATTGTGTAAAAGTAGTGGAAATAAATTAGAGTGAGTTGGAATGTGTTTTTAAATAAATCCAAGAACTGAACTGAAACCGAGTGTGAAAATAAAAAACATTACAATCTGAATCAAATGAAATTTGGATTTTTCTCCAGAACGCCCTATATAAATTAGCAACCTAAATTTGAGTTTAGTATACGCCTTAAGTCTTAACTATATTAGTAGCTGATAAAAGTTTCAAACTTCTATCCGATTTTGAATGGCTTTTATATTTTATGTTGTGTTGTATTTTTTTCACTACAATTGAAAATATCTCACAATAGAATAGAGATATAAAGTAGTCATAAACTTGCTCTACATCTTTGAGTTTTATACGAATGTCCACAGAGAATAGTGAAAAAATTGAAATATTAAATGGGAGTCACTATTGCTTTAAGGTGAATTCAATATCTTCGAAATAAAAAGTAATACGGGTGTTTATCTTAATATATACAGTCTTCTAAATTAAATAGAAGGGAGTTTCATTTTTCATCAATTCAAACATTAAATGGGGGAAATGGGGGTCACAATTATTTCACCGAGAATTCAATATCTTAGATGTAGAAAGTAATAAGGTTGTTAATCTTGATATATACATACTTCTAAATAAAATAGAAGTGAGTTTTATAATTTTTCGAAAATTGAAAGATTAAATGGGTTAAATAAAGGTCACTATTGTTTTACGGAAAATTTAATATCTTCGGAATAGAAAGTAATAAGGACAAAAATCTTGATATGTATAATCTTCTAAAATATATACTAGCAACTAGAAGGTTTTATAATTTTGCGAAAATTCTAGCCGATAGGGGGAAAAATCACTATCTGGCGGGAACCGAAAATAATACAGATATGAGGATTATGAATTTAATTCTTTAAATTAATAGACCTTTGATGTGAAATTTAGAAAATTTTTTTATTGCTGAATTGGGGGTTGGTTTTTAAGTAATTTTTAGGGAACAAAAAATGATGCAAGTGTACCAGATATTCATTAGATGAGAATAGATAAACTGACTTTTTCTTGAATGGAATGAAGACATCATTGGTCATTCTGCCAATACTGAATTTACGGAAGGGATGGGGAGTGAAAAGTTTTGAATATCTGATTAATCTCAGGTGAATCTTAAAAAAACAAAAACTTATGAAATGAAAATAAATCTCAAAAAAGACAAAATTATTATAAACCTAAAAAATGGCGAATCTGCCTAACTTCCAAACGTTGAAAATGTCAAAAATATTAATAACGCCAAAAACATTAAAAATGTTAGGGATATTGAAAACGGGAAAACACGTCAAATATGTGTTGCTCTCCATTTCAAATACCAAAGTGATGTATTTTTAGAGTCCCTTGTAGCCATAAAATGTATGGTAAGTACGTCAAATTCGCCCGTGCGAAGCCGGGATGGGTCACCTAGTATTTCAATAAAAAGAAAAACTATTTTTACATAGAGCTTACTCGAAAATCGAATCCAATTTTCTAAACGCTAAAATGGCTAACTCATTTGAAGGACCCTGTATAACAACTGAATCAATATACCCCTTTCGCGGTGTATAATAATCGCAACTGCAGAACAATTTGAAAGTAGATTCTTTGTATCCCATGTTCAGAGCCAGGCTCAAGGGGTAAACCGCGAATTCTACGGCGAGTCCATTAGCACACTATTCTTTTACTTTTAGAAAACACTGTAATTTCACTTTGTTTTTGGACTTTTAGAACCATGCGAGTGTGGGAATTCAACTGATTCAGCTCTCGTAAATAATACGTGAAAGTTTCCTTATTTTCACGAGAAAATTTACGAATAATAAATGAAAAAGAGACGAACACGGCCCTTTGTTGGAAAGTTCTCAGGAAATTAAGCCCTATTATCTTGTTAACAAACTAGCATTTCCATGTTTGCTGCACATAAATCTGTTTACGTTTTCTCGCGAGATTTTCTTTCACTTGAATTTGACTTGCCATTTAGGTGGATCGAATCTTGATGAAATTCGAGCAGACGTATAATTCATGGCAGTGGATGTTCTTTAACGCTTCGAATGAAATCCTATTAAGCGATCAAAAGAGTTGCTACAGCTCGAGAGAAGTCAATCGCGCTTCGGATTTAATAAGGAGTTATTTTGACTCATAAATAAAAGCTGGAGATACTTTTTGGTTTTTATTCGATATGGCAGAATCCACTTAATAACGCTGCTCGTTAACTGAAGAAGAAGAAGGAATAAACAGTCTGGAGGTATTTGTGGAAGATGCAAAGTCGAAAAATGATATCGGCAATATGATTCGTGTTAATAAAATGTGATTATTTAGTTATTCAAGAACATGTACTTAATCATCATCATCATCATATGCAGCTACGTTGAACCAACTCTGAAGAACTGAGGAACTTGAAGAGCTTAGATAACTTAATCCCTTGAGAAGAAACGAAGAGGGGGAGCTTGAGACATGTGTGAATGGCCGAAAGAGTGTATTAAAGATAATTGAAGATAGGTGGACAAATAGTCTTTTCACTAACTGAAATGAACAAGAAGTGTAGGACTAACGAATTGAACATCTGGCTCCAAAGATTAAGAAGAAGCATGTATTTTTTGGCAGTTTTATTTATCAGGAACTCTAGGTTACGGGTTGAGGAATTGGACTTGAATGACTAAACGCGTGACGTGAAAAGCTGAAAGGGGTGATCGGAGGCACTTAAGGTCTTGAGTGAACAGAAGAAGAGCTTAAGGTCTTTTTGTGGTTTTTGTGGAAAGAATTGGCTCGAAGGATTGAGAAGATGAAGAATATTTTTTAAATTTTACAGGGGATATGAAACATACCTTACGCTGTCTCAGTGCGGTTGGTAAGGGGCAAATGTTCATTTTCCATGATTTTTGCCATTATTATTATAGCCTCCGGAATTCTGTCAATATATATATATATATATATATATATATATATATATATATATATATATATATATATATATATATATATATATATATATATATATATATATATATATATATATTATATCTTTGATTTCACTTTTTATTTTTTATTCAAAACATAAAAATAAAAATTTAACACTTTTAAACTTGTAAAAATAATGAAATGTAAATTGAACTTAAAACTAACTGGACAGAATAAAATATTATAATGACGACCGTGGGATCGCTTCGGTTCTATTTATGATTTAATAAAAGCTGAAGTCAGCGAAAAGATATTCACACGATGCGTTCCCACGTTAACATCGGAGTACCAGGAAGCTGTCATCCTTGCATCATACACGTGTGTACAATTCACACCTAACATCAACTTTTAAATCAAACTGGGCTGTCCATCTGGGATCCATCTTGAATCACAGGCCTCAATTTTGGCACGAGTCTGGACAGTGGTTTTGGGAAGGTCCTTAGGTTGTCTGAAGTGGAATTTTCGTCCTTTGGTGGCTTCTTGACGTGTTTTACAATTTTAACTGAAATGAATGCAACAACAGTGATTATGATTGTTGTAATCGTAGCGTATGTAAACCAGGATATGTTTCTGTTTACAAATGGCTGGTTGATAAGGTCGTCCAGGTCCCTGGAGTATTCATCCAATTTATGGCTCGCTATGGATAGTTCGTCCATATTCAAATCATCCTGCTTTAGGGGCTTGAGTTCTGGAATATCTAGTTTTTCGGGGTGAGAACTGCAACAGTTGTAATGGATTAATACAGGGTATGAATTGTCGGAAATGTTTATAAGTTTTTGAGGTTCCGCTTGTATTTTTGTGATTCCCAGGAAAGCACTGCAGTCTGATTGTAAACGAATAATGGTATTGTTTGTTAAAACTATTGTCTTAGTATCTATTCCCGCACAATTAATTGTCACATGTAAGGGTTCGGACACTATAACAATCCACGTGTTAGTTTCTAGTCTTTGGACATTGTATCCTTCACTGAATACAACGGAGCTTTGGCAACTCTCTGGTACACTACGGATGTTCTTCAGAAGTTGAGCTTCGCAGGGTTCACTGGAGTCGATGGGGTAGGCATATAACTCAGAACACAGTTTTTGTTGTGGAGTTAGTGGCTTGCATACACTCAAGTCCTTAATGGGTATTTACATTAGAGAATCATCGTTTCGCGCAATATATTTTTGGGTGAATGAAAGAATATGATGAAAACCAGTTCTGTCATCTAAAATTGGGATAGGATATAAGTGGTAGGCGGTGTAGAGTTGTTGCTCTACAAGAGGAATTTTCAAAATAAAGACTAAGTCTAAATTAGTTTGAAACGCTTCTAATTCGATTACTTCCAAGTATTGGGCGACACTTGAATATCTGACGGGTAACGGTAGATTGTTTTAGACAAGATTTTGCGAAATTTCCTGTAGTGACTTTATCAAATGATCAGGTGTGATTATTGAGGAATGAATTATTTTTAAGCGAGCAAATGTTATAGAATTTAAAATATCATTGAGGTTATCCTCAAGATATAAATAGCGTGCCATTAGTTTTTCGCATATTCCCAAAAATGACTGTTTTGCTTGGATAAGGGCTATTTTGTCGTTTAGAGTATGTATTGCCAAATTGATTGCGTCAATGTTTTCGTTAAAGTTTGCTTCGTCAATTTGGAGTTTCTGAATGGTTTCATTGAAAGTTTTGATAATAGAAGTAGTTATGCTTATTTGATTTTTTAGGAGATTCTCTACTTGTAATTGTCCCTGATTAAGTTTGTTGATACTATCTGTGAAAAATGCGCCATCGGTTGCGTCAAGGTTTCCAGTGATGGCTTTAAAGATAGTTCCTACGCCGTTAATTAGTCCTCGTTTGGATCTTTTAGTGTCCATGAATATTTCTGAAAATTTAGTTTTGATTGAATCTGAAATTTGGGATAAGAGACTGATGTGAGTTTGTACATCAATTCGGAATGCACTTGTGTCATGAAATTTGAAACCTGGGATGGGATCGACAGTGTTTTCTAATGTTTTGAGGATTCTGTTGTTGTTTTCAAAAATTTCTTTAAGTATCGTCAAGTTACGATGAACTAGTAATGTCCATTTATAGTTGGAGATGACTATTCTAGTTTCGTCGTGATAGTAAATACCAAGAGTGTTGTTTATTGGTTTGATGTTGAACTGCGAGACTGCTGATCCGAACAGCAGTAGTAACCTGAAAAGAAAGTTAGTTTTCAGAATAGAGTTTCATTCTGTCAAAGTTAACTTTCGTTCGTTGATTTGTTTTGAGATTTAAAAGTGTGGCTGAATTATTGTGAATGTCTAAAATTTGGAATGGACCGTTGAATTTATTATGAAGTTTGTCTTTAATTTGGGATTCCTTGACGTAAACTTTGTCACCAATTTTAAATTCGGGAAGTTTGTCGGAAACGTGTTTATCAAAACGTTCTTTAGCCTTTTGCTTTTGTAAGTCGGTTTTTTCGCGGGCTACTTTGTAGGAATAGGAAATGCGATTGTTCAAGTCTCGGATATATTTACTAATCAGTTCCTTATGGTTGTAGGTGGTTTCTGGTGGTCTGCTGGACGTATGTCCAAACACTAGTTCGTAAGGTGAAAAGCCATGGGTTTTGTTTGTTGAGTTAATGTAAGCAATAACCGCATACGGGAGTACATTTAGGGGATGTTCATCTGGATTTTCGGCTTTATGGATTCGAATCATTTCTAACAAAGTAGAATGAAATCGTTCTACAGAGCTGTTTGTTTGCGGATGTCCTACGCTTGAATAAGTTAGTTTAATGTCGTAAAGTTTACACAAGTCTTTGAATATGGCGTTGTCAAATTCCCTACCATAGTCACAATGGATACGCAATGGCGTACCAAAATTTTGGTAAATTTTAGTACTGACAACTGATTTGGCTGATTTGTCTGCTAAAGCATAAGCTTGTGAGTATTTTGTCAGTTCGTCTCTTACAGATAAGATATAGTTTCTGTTAGGTATTTCTAGTATGTCAATATTAATTCGCTCAAACGGTGTTTTAGGCGTTTCCGTAATGACGAGGGGATTGTCTAGGTTTTTGCGACACGCTTTAGTTTTTTGACAAATTTCGCAGTTCTTAACGAAATTTTCAATGTCTTTTGTGAAACTTGGCCATGTGTACATTTCCTTAATACGGCGGACGGTTTCGTTAATGCCGCGGTGCAAGTTATTTTTCCCGTTATGATATCGTTCAAGGATCAGCGGTATTTCGTCCTTTTCGGGGGTTTTTGTAACGTTTTGGCAAATTTTCCATTTGATTTCCTTTTCAGCGAAAATGAAAGAGAGCATCTCTAGAATCGGAAGATCGAGATTGTTTTCGACACAGTATGTTTTAGATGGAGATAAAGTATCTTGATGTTTATATATTGATGCAAAAAGAACTTCATTGACAATTTCAGGATCATTTGGAAGTGGGATTATGAAGTATTGCCTTCTGCTTACGGTTTTACTGGCGAATACATTAATTTTTCGAAGTCAGCGACTTCTTCGTAAAATGTTTTTATTTGTTTTGTCTAGTAGTTGGCAGTTGGAGAATTCAATTTTGCTGTAGTCAATTAAAGAAGTGGTTTTGTAACGTTCTATAAAGGTTTTAAATTCTTCGGACATAGTTTCAAGAGATATTTCATTTTGTTCGGGTTCAGGACTGTCGTCTTCGGATTCGTCGTTTAGGGCTTTCGATTTTGACTGAAATGATGAACATTCGTCAAGAAGGTTAATTTTAATCCGTGATAAAGCATCAGCGTTCTTATTAACTTTACCAGGCTTGTCAATAATTTCATAGTCGTATTCTTCTAGTTTGAGTCTCCATCGGGCCAGTCTACTACCGGGATCTTTTATAGAAAATAGCCAGGTTAACGGGCGATGATCGGTCAGTAGTAGGAACTTACGGCCATAGATTATCGGACGAAAATGCTTAACCGCCCAGACAATGGCTAAGAGCTCTCGCTCAATGGTGGAGTACCGGGTTTCGGCTTTACAAAGGGTCCTAGAAGCATATCCAATCGGTAAATCTTTACCTATTGGCCCTTGAGATAATACGGCGCCGATAGCAAAAGCGCTGGCGTCTGTAGTCAGTACAAACGGTTCGTCAAAATTTGGGTAAATGAGTATAGGGGTGGAAGTCAATGTTCTTTTTAATTAATTGAAGGATTTTACGCACTCTTCATTGAAATTGAACCGTTGGTCTTTTTGTAATAGTTTTGTCAGTGGTTTGGAGATCTTTGCAAAGTTAGAAATGAACCTACGGTAGTAACCAGCAAGCCCTAAGAAAGATTTTATGTCTTTAGGGTTCTTTAGTTGTGGAAAATTTAAAATACAGTCTACCTTTGATGGATTGGGCTTCACACCGTCTTTAGTTATAAGATGTCCTAAGTAAGCGACCTCCTGCGGAGAAATTCGCATTTGTCAGGCTGTATTTTAAGGTTAGCCTTTCTGAGTCTTTTCAATACCTCTGGCAGTCGTGATAGATGGTCATGTATTGTAGGCGAGTAAATGATTATGTCATCCATGTAAACGAGACATCTTTCATTCGGAATTCCCATAAGAATGTTATCCATCACCCTTTGAAAGGTAGAAGGAGCATTCTTCAATCCGAAGGGCATCCGGACGAACTCGAAATGTCCGTTCTCGACAGTAAATGCAGTTTTCGCGATGTCTTTTGGGTCTATTTCTATCTGGTGGAAACCAGAGGCGAGGTCAAGAGTCGTAAAGTACTGGCATTTGCCTAGTTGGTCTAGTAGGTCTGAGATGTTAGGGAAAGGGTACTTGTCATTGACTGTAAGTTCGTTAAGTTTGCGGTAGTTTACTACAACACGCCACTTCTGTTTTCCAGAGGCGTCTAATTTCTTTGGTACCACCCAGACGGGAGAGGACCAAGGCGAATTAGAGGATCGAGCATTTTTGCTACCTGGGACTTAACTTCTTGTTTGTGAACTTGGGGATAACAGTAGGATTTTGTATAAACGGGTTTCGCGTTGTTGGTATCAATACTATGTTTGATTTCGTTTGTGAATGATAAGTGATCGCCTTCGAGGTAGAATATGTCTGAAAAGTCAAGGCATAATTGTAAGATTAAGTCTGACTCTTCGTCGTTTAAATGTTCTAGTCGGAGTTGTTTAACGATTTCTTCTTGTCTGTCGGGTTCGTTATAGTTCAAAGGAGTATTTTGTGAGAGTGAATTCACAGAAAAGTTTTGTAACGGTTCGAGTTTTAGATTTGAAAAATTTACTATTTTAGGGATGGCATTCGCATTTAGAATGGAGGTTAGAAATTGGCCTTTGCTGTCTACTGTAACAACAGCATTAGGGAGGTGAACTTTTTCAATTTCCATACCTGTTAGAAGGGCTTCGGTGTTTCTCAGTTCACAGCTAAGTTTAAAGATTTGTTCGGTACGGGGTTCAATCGAAATTGTATTAATGGACGTATATGAAGAGGGACATTGTATAGATTCAGTGGCATTGATTGTATCGTCTGTCACGTTATACAGGGGAAGTGTCTTAAAGTTCGTTATTAGTTGTTTTTTGTCAAAGTCTATAATGCAGTTGTAGTGCTCGAGAAAGTCAGAGCCTAACAAACCGTCGAATTCTATATCAAGGTTGCAGATGTAAACCTTTTGTGGGTCTTTTTTATTAAAAGGGACGAGGGTCGATTCATTTATAAGAATTTTCTGGTTGGTAATTTCCTGAATTACCACATTTTCCTGAAATCTATCTCTGAAGCGTGTGCAAGTGTCTGGTTTGAAAATAGAAAGACCAGCACCGGTGTCTATTAAGAGTTTATATGTGTTAGAAGAATCTGCGATGTAGTATAAGTTTTTAGAATTTACGGTCAGAAGCGGTCTTATAGAAAGCTCTGTTCGGGGAAGTTCAAATTTGGGTCGAAACTGCCTAGATTTAGCGTTTGAATTTGGGTCTGAAGTTCTGTGATTTCCGGGGGTTCCGTTTGGAAAGGGTTCTGAAAATTTACGGAGGAAAATTCGTGTTCATTTTCAACATAGTTGTCACATTCTGCGTTATCTGTTTTTGAGTAATAGTCGTAATCGGTTTGTGTCGAATCGGAATAGTCTTGGTCGTAACTTCCGAAATCAGTATTTTGGTATTGACTTTCGTATAAGTTAATATTGGGTTGGTCGTACTCATAATTATAAGAGTTGTTCAAGTGATGTGTTCGTTGTTGTCGGAAAAAGTTTTGATTAGGTTTATATTGACCTGAACTTTGGGGTTGTGTATTGGTCGAAGGACGAGGTTGTTGGAAGTTTCTGTTCTGCTGGAAACTCTGAGTATTGGGTTGGAATTGTGGCCTATTCTGGAATTGGCCTGGTTGTTGTGAAAATGGGTTAGGACGTATGTTCGAAAAATTTTGCCCATAGTTTTGATTTTGTTGCATTTGTCTCGATTTAGTGAGACACTCGTTAACAGTATGCCCCATTCTTTTACAAAAGGAACATTGTTTTTGTACTGGAAACTGATTGAGCTTTCGAGGAGGTGGACCTTGGTTTCTAAAATTTGAAAATTTTTGAGATTCTAAGTGATGGAGTTGGAGTTCACGTTTTATGCGTGAAACGGCGGTGAGAATGTCTTTAGGGTCGCTAGCACGAACTAGTTGTCCTATCTTCGGCTCTAAACCTGTTAGTAGGCTATTAAGTGCCATGGATTCGATTAAGTCAATTTGTGCCTGTTTTTCTTTTTGAGTTAAGTTTTGTTTGTTAACCGCAGCAAGCATTTTTGCTTGGTGGGTTTGTAATCGGGCTGAAAATGTTATGGGGGATTCAGTATTTAATTGCCTCATTCTTTGAAGATCTTGAATCAAGGCTGAGAGATCTCTAGGATCTCCAAAGTGGTTCTCTAAGAGTGTCTGAATTTCAGTTAATTGAGTCGGGTTGCGAGAATTTATAAGTTCGGCAGCTCTGCCGCGAAGTTTATTTTTTATGTGCAATATTAAAAGCACTTGTTGATAGTCGGTTGCCATACTATACGCAGTTTGGCATGAAGAAATGAAAGTGTTCAAGAATATAGGGTTTCCGTCATATTCCGGAATTATTGCAAAAATTTCTGATATTTTGTATGGCTCTACAGTAGGAGTCGCAGCACCTTGTCGTGTAGTTGCCATTCCAAATATTCAAGTGTTACGAAAAAATAAAATTAAATAACGCAGAAAAATTGGAAGTAAGCAAAGTCACACAAAATTATAAAAAAAATTCAAAATTATGGTATGAGTAAATGGTTAAATAAATTCAACAGCTTGCGAACATAAAATAAAATAAAGCGAGGTAAAATAATGCAGAATAATAATAAATTCGTTTAAAAATTATTCAATAGCTTGAAATATGGTTTGAAGGAATAAGAAATATGTGTATTTTAAACAAGAGAACTGATAATAATAATAATATAAAAATAAATATAAAGATCGTTTCAATTGGTAAATAATTGAATCAAAAACGAGATGTTTCTACATACGTTATTAGTACCCTATGCATAGGACTTGTTCTGCGGAAGCGTCGACTGGTTAGCTGTATCGTTGCGTGTTCCTGGTCTCTGCTGCTACAGTTGTTGTCTCAAACAGGTAGGTATTGTCCACGATGATTTGGAAATCTCCACAGTCAGTTAGTATACACGTGTTCTAACTGTGTTGGACAATCCTACTGACTGCGCCAATTTTATATCTTTGATTTCACTTTAGACTTTTTAAAAAAATATATTTTATTCAAAACATAAAAATAAAAAATTAACACTTTTAAACTTGTAAAAATAATGAAATGTAAATTGAACTTAAAACTAACTGGACAGAATAAAATATTATAATGACGACCGTGGGATCGCTTCGGTTCTATTTATGATTTACTAAAAGCTGAAGTCAGCGAAAAGATATTCACACGATGCGTTCCCACGTTAACATCGGAGTACCAGGAAGCTGTCAGCGTAATATGATACCCTTGCATCATACACGTGTGTACAATTCACACCTAACATCAACTTTTAAATCAAACTGGGCTGTCCATCTGGGATCCATCTTGAATCACAGGCCTCAATTTTGGCACGAGTCTGGACAGTGGTTTTGGGAAGGTCCTTAGGTTGTCGGAATACCCTTGCATCATACACGTGTGTACAATTCACACCTAACATATATATATATATATATATATATATATATATATATATATATATATATATGTTTGAAAACAAGTTGGCATGGACGGAACTATGTGTAGCTCTCTTGATGGTCCGGGTGTTCGTCCGTTGAAAGTTTTGTCCCTGTAAAGGAACGGTCGCCTGACGTTTCGCCAAAATCTCACTTGGCATTTTCATAAGGATTTTCCTCTTCTTCCAACACGAAGGGTGGCTGCAGGTTCGGACCTTTCCGGACTACTTCGTATCCGAGATCGTCGGCTAGGTCGTTCTCCGCTAGCTCCGCTACTCTTAGTATTCGAGTAACTAGAAGCGAAAGCAGAAGGCTACGAGAATTATGCGAACCGACCTGAAGAGGGCAGATGTGACTCTGCCGAAACGTCGTCATTTTACCATCGATCCCGGCAGGGATCAGTTATCAACTACTCGGATGAATTCCCGGAAACCACCTAAAACATTTACTGCCCGCGAAAACTTAAACACAAATATATATATATATATATATATATATATATATATATATATATATGTTGTTTCGCGGATGGATATATGTGGTTGAAGTTTTCTTCCGGTGAACTTCCTTTCGTCAGTTGAATTCGACTGAATTCCTGCTTGACGTTTCGCCAAAATATTATCTATCTTATCTAACAGTTAGATAACAGCTTTTGAAAAACAAGTGGAAAGAGCTCCAATGGGATCACCACTCTCACCAGTAATAGTAAACCTTTGTATGGAGAACTTTGAGGAGTTGGGACTAAGAAGAGCAAGTCTTAAACCCAGTTTATGGTTGCGATATGTGGATGATACATTTGTGATTTGGCCTCATGGGAGGGAACACCTCAACACATTTTTAGACCACCTTAATGGCATCCATCACAAAATAAAATTTACCATGGAGGTTGAAGCCAACAATCAACTGCCATTCCTTGATGTTCTGATAAATAGAAAGGAAGGTGGAACCCTTGGCCATACAGTATATAGGAAAGCAACTCACACCAACAGATACCTTCATGCTAATTCTCATCACCACCCAGCCCAACTAAAAGCTCTCATCAAGACTTTAGTAAGCAGGTCACAAAGACTAACTGCCCATGATAACATCAAACATGAAATGGACAGTTTAAAAACAGCTCTGAGACAAAACGGATTTATAGACCGAAATATATAGATAGGCCTAAACTCAAAACCGAGACAAACAGACGAGGAGCATAAGACACCAATAACCAAGGCTTATTTAACGTATGTCAAGGGTACCACGGACGATACTATTTTCAATACAGACAGAAAAATAAGCATGGTGTTGAAAACTCCGAAGACGAGGATTCCTGAAGAACAACAGGGGGTACCAGATTCCATGTGCAGACTATCATAAAACCTATGTGGGGCAAACTAACAGAAGAATTCAAGATAGACGTGATGAATACCAAAACGCCATAAGAAAGCAAGAAAAAACCACATCCATTACGGAACACGCCCCCACAACGTCACACCGAATAGACTTTGAGAACATCAGACTACTGGTAAATATAGAACACCCGAAATCGAGACTCGCAAGAGAGGCAATTGAAATAGCGAAGAGGCCTCACACTCTAATGTGAAATGAAATCCAGAGCTTATCAAATTTTTGGAAAATTTTAATTAACACCGTACCGGCCCGACCCCGCCCTATAACAGCTCAACCGGAAATAACTATTCAGCAAGCGGGAGACATGGCCACTAAGCGCTAAGGGCCAGTCACACGCAGCCCGTTCACGGCGCCAACGGAGAGCCTCCGAGCCGCAACTATATAACAACGCACGCGCTTCTGAAAATCTTAGTATTCGAGTAACTAGAAGCGTAAACAGAAGGCTACGAGAATTATGCTAACCCGCCTGAAGGGGCAGATATGATTCTGCCGAAACGTCGTCATTTTACCATCGATCTCGGAAGGGATCCGTTATCAACTACGCGGATGCATTCCCGGAAACCACCTAACACATTTAGTGCCTGCAAAAACCCAAAAACAAATTTATATATATATATATATATATATATATATATATATATATACATATATTTGTTTTTAAGTCACACCTTAAACGAAAACCTGTCTTTGCATGTTTGCTTTTGAGTGTTTTTATTTCACAGCTATCTAATTGTATACAATTTTGACTTTTATATTTTTCATGTAAATCGCTTTACAATACACTGTATTATATCTTGACTTGTGTCTTTAAGGTTGGATTCATTTCCATTTGATCTTTCTGGAAAGCTTGAGTTGAATAATTATTGGCAATTTTGCCAACAGTTTGGGAAATTACTTACTATTTACAGAGTAATCTCTTGCTGTTCTATCCCAGTATTGTTGGTCGTACAGTACATGGGTTTTTTGAAATTTGTTTTTTATTTTATTTTAACCAATTTTCAAACTGGATATACACAATAACACTTCTCGGTTGTTGAAGATGCCTGACTACTTGTCCGCACACTATACTTCGCTGTTTTTGGAAATGCCACAACAAACTATCCGGAGCTGACCAATTTCTGTACACGTTTTTATATTTCTTAAATATCCTAGAAGCATGTGTTTAAAAATACAAAAAATGTTTTGCTTGTGGATTGTGGGTTTACGGAACGGTGTATTGGCTATTAGCTTCTATTTAGTTTTACCTACCCTGGTGTCTGTAATAAAATCTTGTTCGGTTTGGTTGACATTGTTTTTATCTATCTTTGATGAGCACGTGTCTCCCGACATGGACTATGATAAATTTAAGGCAATGTGTTCGGAATGCTGGCAAAATCGTTTTGGCTTTATTACAATAGCTAAGGACTTCAACTTGAATGATGGCCGCTACCGTAAAGGATTCGATAAGTATATAAAGGTTCAATAAAGATGATTGCTATTAGTTGATAAAAATGTCTTCATTGAGTAGCAACATTGCTGCCACTGCTCGAAAGAAAAAGATCAAGCAATTGGCACGTTCTATTCGCAAGAAATATCTTAGTCTGAAGCTGGGAAAGTCGGAACATGATGAAACATTGAATAAACTTTTTAGACCGGTAATGACACCGCTACAAGATATTGCCTCAACTACTACAAAAGTTCTCACTAAGATGCCAACACAGACCATTAAACGTGCAGTAATTAAACAAGAAGTGCAGGAGCTGCCACGAGTCAAAAAACATGAGTTGGAAGAGACACAATATCTCGATGAAGAACCAATCGCTGAAACTAGTATGCATACCAATGATGATGATGATGATGAGGTGGAGAACGAAACCTTTTACGAGGATATCGGTAATCTCTCTAAAGAAGCAATAGAGGACTACATGGATCAGTATCCTCCAGTTGCACACAAGTATCTTGAAGACTATATCACTAAAAGCGATGATATTGACAACATATATGGGCCTATATATGACGCTGTAAGTTCCAAATGGTTTCTTGGGCAAAAGAAAATCAATTTCAGTCGTACTACAGGTCTCATTATCGTTGGTGGGCTACAGTTTAGAGGTACTCCAGGACTATATCAATTAATATTTTACAAGTCACCTGATTATGCTCCCGATGATTTAGAAGCATACCGAAAAGTGTTGGTAATGACATCAGCACACAAGAATGCAGCAGATCGTTTGAAAGCTTCAAGTCTATATAAATATACTGAAATTATAAAGCCAATGTTTCCTCCTCAGTCGAAAAAGCAGCGTTTTGCTGGAACTGGTATGAAGTTAACTTACAATAACAAGCCAATGGAATACGTCTACTGGGATGACCCCAACGAATTGGTTGAACGGTTGAAACTACTGATTGCATCCAAGGAAGCAGGCAACACCTCTCACGACAACGAAATAATTGCCATTTTAAATGAACTTAAGGAAGCTAACATTATACCAGATAAATAAATTTCGAAATTGAAGGTGTATATTATTCCTTATCCTATGGCAAACATGTCAGTTTCACGATGACTTTAAACAAGTTTGGGCGTAGTGCCCATCAGCAACTAATGTCATCAGCATCACACAACCTAGCTTTTATGAAAGTAGCTTTTTCTTTTACCGTGGAGGGAAATATCGATGCTGAGAAGCTGAAAATTACCAATGTCGAAGTACCGACGAAGGCCATGGATGCCGCCAACAAGCAGTACGTTGATAAGAAAATAGCAAACGGACTTCAACAACTACATAGTGATTTTCAAACCATTGTATGGGTATCAAATGAAGGTGTTTTTGCCGAGACAAATATGAAAAATAAATTAACGGAAAAATATGCTGCGCAACACACTTACATAAAGCCTTTTGTTGCTTCGAGGCATAAAACATTATGGATTTTATGAACTCCTGTGTTTATTTTTTTAGTGCATTTTACTAAAAGCTTGTATTTAAAAATATATCATTTACTTTTATTTGCACCCTATTGTTTACGCATGAAAGTGGATATAGTTCCTTACGTTTTTGTTGGAGTTCGCAATAACTTTTAAATAAAATATAATATCGACTTGTTTTCACGAGATAAACAAGTTTTTCAAACACTGACGAAAAGGATACAGTTACTTTTGAAGTGCATGTAAACAAAACAAAAACGTTCTTCCCGTTTTAACGATAGACACGTGTGAGCTTGACGTCCACTCTTACAGTGCATCTATCCTGACTTTATCATGTTATAATTTGCATTTATTTTTCACCATAATTACCTCAGCATAAGCTGAATTATTAGAATTCCGTGTAGCCGTGTTGGAAACGTTGTTCAGTGTTCGGGGTTTTGAATAGACCAGTAATTGTGATTATATATGTTAGATGCATCGTAGTAACCCGAACGCGTTTCAAATAATAATGCCGTGAAAGTTGATATTTTCTAGGTATTTATTAACGTGTCTTGGTTTACTTAAATAACGAGTCTTCCGCAATTCCCATTACTAAAGAGGCTCTTAGTGATTCACGTCCGTGAGCAAGATTTATTTATTTCACTTATTTACGTTTGTCATTTATATTAAATTTTGTAATTTTGGGTTTCAAGATTCAGTTTTTACCATCTTTTTCATAAGAATAAACTTTATATTTATACAAGTTTATATATCCTGGCAATTCACGAATAAAAAAAAATTATTCTGCAGTCCTAATCAGCCATCATAATAAAAACTATAATCAGGGCAACTGCAATTTAATTCACTATCAGTTGAAGTACGTGAGAGATTAAATACTAATGAGGGGTCACAGGGCAAGTAAAAATTGAAATCAAGAGCAAGAAATTCTTCAGTTACTTAGTATCCTTTGAGAAACCCAAATATGATTTTTGGGGAAACTTCAAGTGATTTTTCAACCTAATACAACAGACGAACGGATGTACACCGGAATAAATCATCAACCATATACAAAATGTGTTGTAACGGCTGAATAGTTAAAACAGAAACTTCAGTTAATGGGAAATCAGCCTGGTAAAACTGCAGGTTTTAGGAAACCCTTTTTATTCTGAAAGCTTTATACTTTTATCCTTCGTCAGTCAAATAATCGAGGTTATAATATGAATAGATGGTACATCACTTAAACATTTTTGGTTAATCTATACTATTATAAAATTGTAGTTTTCTGTTTGTTTGTTTGTTACCTCATCACGTAATAACTACTCAACTGTTTTTGCTGAGTCTTTTTTTGTTGTAAAGCTTATAGTTTGACTTAAAATCTGGTTTACATTTTATCTCCCTACACTGACATAAATGGTAGATATAGCAAAAAAACTAATAGCATGTTCGGTAATACACAATTAGGCAGTTGGTTCCAGCGCATGCACCAAATATTAGATAATTGCTTTAGCTTAACTTTTATTCAAAATTCGGAATATGCCAATGTAACATATATGTAATTTTACAGGGTATTCCATATATAGGATAGGTGAAACTTAGAGTGGAATAGAATTACTTGGATTTAAGAAAATTTTGAAAAAAAGGTATATAGCAGCACCTTACGGGCGACCTACGTAAGTAACTGCTTATCTACAATGTGGTTGAAATAGGGGGGAGTTATACGGGATGATACGAAAAATATATATTGAGTGGACCATAAACAGTTGTATATACCAGGTGGTTGAAAAACGGATGTAGTTGAATTATATTTATACAGGGTGGATAACAAATATTCTATTGTTAGGGTCATGAGTAGTTGCATATACAATGTGGGTGAAATAAGGGTTAACAGAATTATATTTATACAGGCTGGATAAAAAGTATGTTATTTAAGCAGCTTGCCTATTTGAGTTTCTTGAGCTATTATTATAGTTATGAAATTGGGTTGAAAAAATATTAGAAGTCGTTGTTTATATATGATGGTTGAAATATAAGATGGAGTGGAATTATAGTTTATAGGGTGGTTAAAAATTAGTGAGTAGTTCACGACTTCACAAGTAGTATATTATAGGATCGTTGAAATATATAGCAGAGTATAGTTACAGCTACACGTGTGAGTTTAAAAAATATTATGAAGGAATGTTATGATCTACAAGCTGTTTCATATACCGCATAGATGAAATAAAGGGTGGACTAGAATTCTAAGTATACAGGATGGTGAAAAAATGTTATATTGGGTGGCCCATAAGGTTGTTGAAATATAGCGTGGAGCAGAATAATAATTATATAGTGTGGGTAAAAAACATTATATCAATATTACTCCAATATGTTGTCGAAGTTTTCTTCCGGTATATATCCGTTCGTCTGTTCTTATCTGGCATTTTTTGAATAATAACTTTTGAAAAATATATATATAACTTCGACCATATATATATATATATATATATATATATATATATATATATATATATATATATATATATTGAGAACAAGTTGGCACGGACGGAACTATGTATAGCTCTCTTGATGGTCCGGGTGTTCGTCCGTTGAAAGTTTTGTCCATGTAAAGGAACGGTCTCCTGACGTTTCGCCAAAATCTCACTTGGCATTTTCATGAGGCTTTTCCTCTTCTTCCAACACGAAGGGTGGCTGCAGGTTCGGACCTTTCCGGACTACTTCGTATCCGAGATCGTCGGCTGGGTCGTTCTACCCTTGGTCTGCTCTCCGTGGCATCTGAAGTGGAAGTGAGCTCCGATATGTGCGCGCCGCTATTTATGCTATCTCCCGAGTCCCCTCCTATTTCTTTGCCCCGCCTCCGATTGTGTTGAGGGGGCGGTGCCGTTTGTTTTGATTGGGTGACACCATTGCGTTGTCGCAAATTGTACCGATGACGTGGTTCTGTTTGTACCGATGACGGCCGCAGATGTTCGTTAGAAGGGTGGGCGTCCTGATAGTTAGCTACAAGTGACGGAATGCAACGTTGTGGTATTGTTGCGCTCTCTTTTAATTTGTTTTTCTTTTCCCGTAAGATGTTCTTCCAGGCTTGATGCAGGTGTAGAGCTTCGTTACGGTTATTGATTTCTCCTTCCTTTTCAATTGCTATACCTTCCCTAATTGTTCTTCTTTTGAAGTTGTTTTCTGTGGCCAGATGCTTAGAGCCCTCAAAGTTGATTCTATGTCCTGTTTGCTTTTGATGTTGGAACAGGGCCGAGGTTGTGGTCTTGTTTCTTATGCTGAGTTTGTGCTCTTCGATTCGGGCTTCGATCCTACGGTTTGTTTGACCTACATATGCTTGCTCGCATCCGCCGCAAGGTATCTTGTAGACTCCGTGACTCTCTAGTGGACGTTGGTCTTTGGGATTGCCTAGAATGCTTTTTATCGTCTTATGAGGTTTTTAGAAAGTTTTGATGCTGTTTTTCCTAAGGATTCTTCCGATCCGATCTGTCACTCCTTGTATGTACGGAAGGGTGGTCGCTGCCTTTGGGGGGTCTTATTGGGTTTCTTCGTGCCTTGGTAGTTCTTGTTGATTCAGGGCTCGTCGTATGGTGTTGTTGCTGTACCCATTCCTCCTCAAGGTCTGTGAGATGGTGTTTAGTTCCTCTTGTTTGTGTTTGGCGTCTGCAATGCGTCGTGACCTGCATATAAGTGTATTTGCTACTGTTTGCATTTGGGAGGGATGATGGTGGGATTTAGCATTAAGGTATCTGTCGGTGTGTGTCGGCTTTCGATAGACTGTGTGTTCTAGCTTCCCTGTTGTTGTCCTTTTTAATTAGATGTCCAGAAAAGGAAGGCATCCATCTTCTTCCATCTCCATGGTGAATTGGATCCTTTCGTGTAGAGAGTTTGCCGGCGCGCACATATCGGAGCTCACTTCCACTTCAGACGCCACGGAGAGCAGACCAAGCGGAGAACGACCTAGCCGACGATCTCGGATACGAAGTAGTCCGGAAAGGTCCGAACCTGCAGCCACCCTTCGTGTTGGAAGAAGAGGAAAAGCTTCATGAAAATGCCAAGTGAGATTTTGGCGAAACGTCAGGCGACCGTTCCTTTACAGGGACAAAACTTTCAACGGACGAACACCCGGACCATCAAGAGAGCTACATATATATATATATATTTTATATTCACTTTGATTCAATTCACTTTTTAAAAAAAATTATTTATTTAGAAACATACAATATTAAAAGTGAACAATTAAAATAGTTAAAGTACTTGAATAACTTAATGCTATAAACGATATTATTTGAATGACGACACGAGAACGTTTCCAGTTGCTTTTATAACATTAACAAAAGTGCTGATGCAAGTCAGCGTTTTTACTGGTTAAACGGACTCGTGTAGGTTTCCGGGAAGTTGTTTGCATATAATTCAAGATGTAATTTGATATCCCTGAGAAGTCACGTACGCTTTAAATTCCGTTGACTTCTCGACTGTGTGAATTAAGTGCTGATATATTTTGCATATAACAACTCCCCTTACATATCAAAAGTTGATGCTATAACATCAACTTTTAGGAACAGAAACATAAAATAGTATAAAATGATGTTTGAATGGTATGAATAATAAGTAATAAGTGTATAAAATATGAATAAAATAAAGTAATAGGTAAAAATCAAATTGATATTTGTAAAATAAAATCAAAATATGTTAAAATAAATGAGCAATAAAATAATACGAGTAATAATTAAATGCTTAACCTAAACATATCAAAATAAAATATAAAGTAAAAGGAAATGTGAATAAAAATAATGTGTAGAAAAATAAAAAAGTTAATGATATAAATTAATATTAAAAATGGTGTTTTTAGAGAACATAAAGGGTATACCTAAACTTGCGTCTCTAACCTTTGTTCTGTTTTCAAAACAGGCCTAAGCTTGGGGAAGAATTTGAGTCTTGGCTGAGGCACTGAAGTCTGGTCAGGATTGCAGTCCTTTGGAGGTTTTACCATCCTCTTTTTGACAGCTTGGAAGGTGATGAGTGCTGCTATGATCATGAGAGTAGCTATGGTTGTATAGGTAAACCAAGAGATATTTTTGGTTACAAACGGCTGGTTTATGAGACCATCGAGGTCTCTGGAATATTGTTCCAATTTGTGATTTGCTACGTCTAATTCTTCTACGTTAAGCGTGTTCAGCTTCAGGGGCTGAAGTTCAGGAATTATAATTTTTTCTGGCACTGCGTCGCAACAGTTGAACGGCACTGTTACTGGTTGGAAGGTTTCTAGAACATCGGTTTGTTTACCAGATTCGGCTTGAACTTTTGTAATTCCTATAAACGCACTACACTCTGATTGAAGAGTCAATATGGAGTTGAGGGAGATTGTAAGAGTTTTTGGGTTTGTTTGAGCGCAATTCACTGTAACACTTATGGGTTCAGAAGTAATTATGAGCCATGTATTGGGTTCTAGTTTTTGAACGTTGTATCCTTGAGTGAATATTAGTGAGCTTTTACAGTTGTCGGGTACCTTCTGGACATTCTTTAGAAGTTGAGCTTCACATAACGCGTTTGTGTCAATAGGATATGCGTAAAGTTCAGAGCACAGTTTCTTACGAGTGGATAACGGTTTACACGCACTTAAGTTTTTGATCGGAATAAACATTAAAGAATCATCATTCTTTGCAAGATATTTTTGAGTGAAGGATAGTATATGATGTAAACCTGTTCTTTCATCGTATATAGGGATAGGATATAAATGAAAGACTGTGTAAGGATGTTGTTCGACTAAAGGGATTCTTAACACAAATATAAGATCGGTATATGTTTGAAATGCCTCTAGTTCAATAATTTCCAGATATTGTGCGATGCTCGAGTACTTTACAGCCAATGGAAGGTTACTTTTGACTAAATTTTGCGATACTTCCTGTAATGAGGTAATAAGATGTTCTGGTGTTAAAATTGAAGAGTGAATTATTTTCAGACGCGCGAATGTGATAGAATTTAAAACATCATTCAAATTATCTTCTAAGTAGAGATAATTCTCCATAAGTTTTTCACACATTTCAAGTAGTGCGAGTTTTGATTCGACGTAGGCGACCTTATCATTAATTTTTCCGATAGTATTTTCCAGCTTTATCATGTTATCGTTAAAAAGTTTCTCGTCAATTCTAAGATTTTGGATAGTTTCGTTGAAGTTTTTAATTACGGATGTGGTGACACTTATTTGGTTTTTTTGTAAGTTCTCAATTTGAAGTTGGCCTTGATTTAAGCGGTTTATGCTTTCGGTAAAGTATTTTCCGTCGACGGCGTCTAAATTGCCGGTGATTGCCTTAAAAAGGGTACCTGCCCCATCAAGTATACCTCGTTTGTGTCTTTTAGTGTCCATGTGAATGTCAGTAAATTTCTGTTTGATTGAGTTAGAAATTTGATTGAGAAGATTAATGTGAGTTTGTACGTCTGCGCGAAAGTAGTTCATAGCAAAAGAATTGAAGTTAACAGTTTTTACAAGAGTTTGTAATATTCTGTTATTTGTTGTAAATACTTGTTCTAGTGTAGAAATGTTTCTGTGTACTAAAAGTGTCCATTTATCATTGGATACAGTTATTTCTGCTTCGTTATGGAAGTAGATACCTAAAGTATTGTTTATTGGTTGTATTTGAAATTGGGGTACTGCTGACCCGAACAGCAGGCAAAACCTGAAACAGAAATTAACTTTCTGAGAACGGTTTCATTCGGTCGAAATTTACTTTTGATTTTTGGTTAGTTTTAGGGTTTAGTACTGTTGCGGAGTTTCTGTGAATCTCCAGGATTTCGAAAGGACCATTGAATTTATTTTGGAGTTTGTCCTTGATCTGGGATTCTTTAATATAGACTTTATCGCCTATTTGATAGTTAGGGAGATTTTCAGAAACGTGTTCATCAAATCTGACTTTCGCTTTATGTTTTTGGATTTCCGTTCTTTCGCGAGCAATTTTATAATAGTGAGAGATACGATTATTGAGATCTCTGATGTACTTAGTTATCAGGGCTTGTTGGTTGTAGAGAGTTTCTGGAGTCCTACTCGAAGTATGTCCATAAACAAGTTCGTAAGGGGTGAATCCATGAGTTTTGTTTGCAGAATTGTTATATGCAATGATTGCATAAGGGAGGATGTTAAAAGGGTGTTCGTCAGGATTTTCTAGTTTATGGATTCTAATCATCTCTAATAAGGTCGAGTGGAATCGTTCTAATGAACCATTTGACTGGGGATGTCCCACACTAGAATAAGATAGTTTGATGTCAAATAGTTTACACAAATCTCTCATTAGTGTGTTGTCGAATTCCCTGCCATAATCACAATGTATCCGTAATGGAGTACCGAAGTGTTGGAAATAGAGTAGTAAGGTACTAACAACGGTTTTTGCGGATTTGTCGGTTATGGGGTAGGCCTGAGAGAATTTTGTTAGTTCGTCCCGGATAGTTAATGCGTAGTTTTTTGTCGGGACTTCTAGAATATCGATGTTGACGCGTTCAAAGGGTGTCCGTGGGGTTTCAGTAATGACAAGTGGGCTGTCGAGATTTTTCCGGTAAACTTTTGCTCTCTGGCAAGATTGACAGTTTTTGATAAAATTGTCAACGTCCTTAGTCAGTCCTTGCCAATTGTATTTTTCTTTTATTCTGCGGATAGTTTCATTGATACCTCGGTGTATATTATTTTTGCCGTTATGGAATTGGTCAAGAATGATGGGTATTTGGTCTTTCTCAACCGTTTGGACGATATTTTGGCAAACTTTCCATTTGATGTCGATTTCGGAAAAGATAAACGAAAGCATTTCCAAAATGGGCAGTTCAATGTTATTCTCAACACAGAATACTTCATTTTCAGTAAACACATCTCTACTATTATACAGAGATGCGAAAAGAATCTCGTTGACTATTTCTGGGTCAGAAGGAAGAGGGACGATGTAATAGCGTCTTTTTCTGACACTTTTGCTTGCAAAGACATTTACTCTAGGGGTACGGAAATCACATTTTCCTCAAAAATGTCTTCGATGATGTCATGGTGAAAATTTTTCATGAGAGAGCCTTGGGGAAATACTAGGATGTTTTTGTTTCCTCGGTCTAGGAGTTGGCAATTAGAAAATTGAATTTTGTCGTAATCTATGAGAGAGACGGTTTGATATTGCTCGACAAAAGTTTTAAATTCTTCGGAGATTTGTTGGAGATTAATAGGACTTCTCGTCTGGGGTTCTTGTGAGTCATCGTCAGTTTCGTTTGTTGGGAGTACTGTAAATGGTGTTAGATGATTGTTTGCTTGAAATGATATGTATTCATTAAAGTTGTTAACTTTAATGCGAGAGAGCGCGTCGGCGTTTTTATTTACTTTGCCGGGTTTGTAAATTATTTGATAGTCGTACTCCTCGAGCTTAAGGCGCCATCTTGCAAGTCTACTTCCAGGGTCCTTTATAGAAAACAGCCAAGTTAACGGGCGGTGATCGGTCAGAAGTAAAAACTTACGGCCAAAAATTATCGGACGAAAGTGTTTAACCGCCCACACTATTGCAAGGAGTTCTCGTTCTATGGTTGAATACTTAGTTTCAGCACTGCAGAGAGTTCTGGAGGCATAGGCTACGGGTAAATCTTTACCTACGGGGCCTTGAGAGAGCACTGCGCCGATAGCAAATGAACTGGCGTCGGTTGTAAGAATAAATGGCTCTTCAAAATTAGGGTATATGAGTATGGGAGTAGAAGTAAGGGCTCTTTTTAATTCGTCAAAAGATTTGACACATTCTGAATCAAACTGGAAAGGTGTGTCTTTTTGAAGTAATCTTGTCAAAGGTTTTGAAATCTTGGCGAAATTGGGGATGAATCGCCTGTAATAACCAGCTAACCCTAAGAAGGACTTGATATCTTTTGGGTTTTTTGGTTGGGGAAAATTTAAGATACAATCTACCTTTGAGGGGTTAGGCTTCACGCCTTCGGGAGTTATAAGGTGGCCAAGATACGCGACCTCTTTGCGAAGAAACTCGCATTTGTCGGGTTGGATTTTTAGATTGGCTTTTCGCAATCGTTTGAAAACTTCAGAAAGTCGGGCTATGTGCTCATGTATAGTCGGAGAATAAACGATAATGTCGTCCATATAGACTAAACATCTCTCGTTTTGAACACCTAAAAGAATATTATCCATTACCCTTTGGAAGGTGGATGGAGCGTTTTTAAGACCGAAGGGCATTCTAACAAATTCGAAATGGCCATTATCAACTGTGAATGCTGTTTTTTGGATGTCTTTAGTATCGATTTCGATTTGGTGAAACCCGGAAGCTAGGTCGAGGGTGGTGAAGTATTGGCATTTGCCAAGTTGGTCAAGTAAATCCGAAATGTTCGGTAGGGGATATTTGTCGTCAACGGTAAGTTCATTTAATTTACGATAATCGACGACGACACGCCATTTTTGGGTACCAGATGCGTCTAGTTTTTTGGGAACTACCCAAACCGGGGATGACCATGGCGAATTAGACGGACGTATAATGCCTTGGTCAAGCATCTTTGATATCTGACTTTTTACCTCTTGTTTGTGTATTTGGGGGTACCGATATGACTTTGTGAAAGAGGGTTTTGCGTTATTAGTGTCTATCGAATGTTTGATCTCGTTTGTAAAGGTCAGTTGGTCACCTTCTAAATAGAATATGTCGGAATATTCGAGGCAAAGTTGAGAAATAAGTTCGGCTTCCTCTTCGTTCAGATGTTCTAACCGAAGTTGTTCCATAATTGTAGTTTGTCTATCAGGCTGGGTCAAGTTTTGAGAGTAATTTTCAGAAAGAATGTTTACGGAAAAATTGTTTATCGGTTCGAGTTCCAAATTGTCGAAATTAACAGTCTTGGGGATAGCATTTGCATTTAAAACTGAAGTAAGGAATTCGCCTTTTTCATTAATTTTAACAAGGGCACGGGGAAGATAAACTTTTTCTATTTCGGCAGATGATAGGAAAGCATCAGTATTAGTGAGGTTACATTTTAATTTACATATTTGTTCTGTTCGGGGTTCTAAACAGATTGTATTAACCGGGATGCAGTTATTGAAAGTTGAAGGGTTCTGAGTACGCATGACAGTATCATCTGTAACTTTGTAGAGAGGTAAAGTTTTAAAATTAGTGACAAGTTGTTTGCTGTTAAAGTCTATAACGCAGTTATAGTGTTCAAGGAAATCTGAACCCAGTAATCCGTCGAATTCAATGTCGATGTTGCAAATATATACCTTGTGTGGGTCGGCGACATTGAAAGGTACAAGGGTGGATTCGTTGATTAAGATTTTCTGATCGGTGATTCCTTGGATGACTACGTTTTCGGGAAATCGTTGTTTGAAGCGTTGGCAGGTTTCAGGTTTAAAAATTGAAAGTCCTGCACCCGTATCGATAAGAAGTTTATAGGTGTTTGAAGAGTCAGTGATATAATAAAGATTCTTTGAGTTGACGGAAAGAAGGGGTCTTACAGAAAGTTCTGTTCTGGGAAGTTGACATTGGGGCTGAAGTCGTCCAGATTCATTGTCTGAATTTGGGTTTGAATTTCTGAAATATCTTGGTCTGGAGGTTCTGACTGAGTGGGGGTCAAATGAAAATTTACTTGGGAAGAATCAGGTTCGTCAGAATAAAATTCGTATAACTGTTCAGTATTGAAATATTCTGGTTCATTGTTTTGTTCGAAATCATTAGGGTGATAATCTTGTACGTTTCCGTACTCATCGGGTAAAGAGGTGTAATGATTTTCGTTTTGAGAGTAGTTATAGTCATTGTGATATGGTCCGAATTGCAGATTGTTCAAGTGATGAGTCTTTGGTTGTTGGCGTTGTTGATGTTTAAAGAAACTCGGGTTCGGTCTGTAATTGCCAGACATTTGGGGTTGTCTACTGGTAGATGGACGAAATTGTTGCTGTGAAAATTGTTGACTGGGATTAACATTTGTATATTGATTTGCAGGTTGATTGGAAAAATGAGGGCGGTAATTCGAATAGTTCTGATTAGAATTCGGGTTGTGTTGAAATTGTCTCATTCTCAATAAGCATTCGTTGCTTAAATGGCCCATGCGTTTACAAAAAGAGCATTGTTTTGGAGGTGGACCGTTATTTGGTTTACGAGGGGGTTGTTGGAAACTTCTATTACCTGAAAATTTCTGGGTTTCTAAGTGTAATAGTTGTAGTTCTCGTTTAATTCTGGAAATGGCAGTGAGAATACTGCATGGGTCGCTAGCGCGAACGAGTTGACCAATTTTGGGCTCTAAACCCGTAAGAAGGCTATTAAGAGCCATTGACTCAATCTGTGCTTGTTTTTCTTTGATGGTTAAATTTTGCTTGTTTATAGCTGCTAGCATTTTCGCTTGGTGCGTCTGGAGTCTAGCAGAGAAAGTGAGGGGGGATTCATTAGGAGTTTGCCGCATTCGTTGCAAGTCCTGTATGAGAGCCGAGAGATCTCTAGGATCTCCAAAATGATTTTCTAGGAGGGTTTGAATTTCGGCTAGTTGACTAGGGTTTCGCGAATTAATTAACTCAGCCGCTCTACCGCGTAACTTATTTTTGATATGGAGAATTAGCAGTACTTGCTGATTATCCGTTGCCATGCTGTAAGCAGTATTACAGGAGCATATGAAAGTATTCAAAAATATCGGATTACCATCATACTCAGGAATTATGGCAAATATTTCCGAAAGCTTATAGGGTTCTACAGTTGGTGTAGCTGCCTGTCTAGTCGTTGCCATTTTTAAAATTGTATAGATTCGCACAATAAATCGAAATTAAACGTTGAATAAAAGTTTTAAATTGAAATGGTAGAAAATATACGGTTTATCGATTCAGTATTGAGTAATGTTTAATATAGTAATAACAAATTTAAAATAGGAATGTATAAATGGTAGATTAATAATAAACTAGAAATAATGTTTCAAATACTTCGAAATATGTGAGTCGAAGTAATGGAAATAAAATAATATGATTATGTAAAATATATAGTTTCAAAATAATTATTTAGGAATGTAAGGTTATGAGGAATAAAATATTATATAAATGAAAGAACTGGTGGTCATTCAAAAAAAATAAAAAATAGTTACTTTATGTGATTCTTACGTTATTATTCCTCGCATCGGACTGTTCTCCGCGTCACTTAGCACTGGTTAGCCTGGTTGCGTGTTCCCTTGCTAGTACTTGGTAGTTGTTGTCCTTTTCAAGTAGGTTTTGTCCACAATGATTTAGAAATCTCCACAGTTAGTTAGTATTCACGTGTTCTAACTGTGTTGGACAATCCTACTGACTGCGCCAATTTTATATTCACTTTGATTCAATTCACTTTTTTAAAAAAATTATTTATTTAGAAACATACAATATTAAAAGTGAACAATTAAAATAGTTAAAGTACTTGAATAACTTAATGCTATAAACGATATTATTTGAATGACGACACGAGAACGTTTCCAGTTGCTTTTATAACATTAACAAAAGTGCTGATGCAAGTCAGCGTTTTTACTGGTTAAACGGACTCGTGTAGGTTTCCGGGAAGTTGTTTGCATATAATTCAAGATGTAATTTGATATCCCTGAGAAGTCACGTACGCTTTAAATTCCGTTGACTTCTCGACTGTGTGAATTAAGTGCTGATATATTTTGCATATAACATATATATATATATATATATATATATATATATATATATATATGGTCGAAGTTTTCTTGTGTATAAATTAAGGGTCTGTTAAATTAGCAAAATAGTACCATTGTTCTGCTGATTAAAATAGTAAAAACAGAAAAAACACCTGAACATTGCGTTAAGAGATAAGGTATTCCCTGTATATTTTTAACATAAGTTTTAGAAATTTTACTCACAGTAAAGTTTCACATAAAATTCCAAAGTGAAAGAAATTGATTGGCTTCTTAGCCATTTAAATGATAGATTTCTTGTGACAGAAAAATAATACATTTACAGTTGTTGTTGCTAACACTTGTTTTAAAATATCGTTTACTCATATTGAAAAATGTGATATGTTAGGGTAGGTTCTGCTCCTCCAACCACCCAAGTAGATTTTGTACACTTTCTCGACATAACAGGGAATGTACATTTTTCACCTATAAAAATAAATTCACCCTCGTTATTAGCATTAATTACGAATTTTTAGTCCTATAAATTCGTAAACGGTGTTATTCATGAATTGAAATTGTCGGCGGTATCCGACAAAATACAAAGGATATACATATGTAGTAATAAACGAATACCATCCGGGATTTCCTTGCATTTTAAGAAAAGGTACAAAATTAGTTTGAGTTGCTTGCCAAGGCGAGGCGCAACCCGTCAGAACCCAGCTTTAGCTGCATAATTTGGCGGACAGGAAGTATTGTATAGTTCTCTATAAAAAATATATAATTCCGTAATTAGAAACACACTTCAATTTTCACCCATTAATATGTTCAGGTGTTATATATTCACCTTGAATAAGTAGCTTGGTTTTTCTTAGAAATAATAATAAATAATATGAAGAAACTATGATTTTAAAAAAGTAATCAAAGTCGGAGTTGTTCTTGAGGATTAAAAAGGTAAAAAATCGTTATTAACTAACATGTTTTTAGGGATTCATTCCTAAAAATGCCCGTAGAATATATAATCTACTCTCAGTGTATTTGCTACAATGGTTTTGGTCTTATTTCCGGTTATATCTCCATGAAATTTCCCTGACATTTCCCCGGCGTTTCTCCGGAGCTCGAAAAGCACAATGAAATCCACGGAGATAAACCAAAGTACTAAAATATTAGTATTACATTTTTAATACCGTTAAAACTTCAGAAACGTGATACTGGGCGTCCGCCAACGCGAAATAAAGAACGTGTAATTGTAAACGACAATGAGGTTTGGTTAAGCAATTACCATTTAAAAATCGATGCTACGAATTCGTTAAACTTTAAACGAGGGTGATTTAATAATCACAATTGCCACCAGAAAATTGTATTGTATGACGGTGGTATCTCCCTAGCTTCACATATTTGTGGCTGAATATTATTGATATCTAAGTCCTTATGATTTCGGTGGGGCATAAACTGAAATCCAAAATTCATAGAAAATTAACAAGCAACCCAGTTCAAAATAGAACGAAAGGTAGGAAAGAAGTAACAAACACATGCGTAATTATGTGCATCTGGCGACAATAAAGCCAAAAATTAATTATAAATAATGTAAAATTGTTCCTAGAAAGAAGTGTACTTTACAATTCGTACAACCTCATCCAAATAAATAATAATAAAATTCAATGTTCTTCGTTAAGTTAGGTCTTAAGTTTTCTAAAGCAAGCCATAATTTATTGTTGATTTCCTTAAATGATTAATAATTTTACAATAAGTGCCCAATTAAAAAAGGTGAGTTAGACTAAATTGCTGATGACCCCACACCAAACGTTACTTCTAAATCTAATTTGTAGACATCCTCTGTTACTGCGTGAAGCTTTTCCACAGCCCAATGGTCAGTGTTGTCAATTTTAAAAACTCGACAATTCGTTAACCTACTCGCATCGGACGTTACATGATTTACAAAATCGGGTTTTTTATTACACTTCCCAGAAGCGCATTTGTCTTTGAAAATCAGTTTCCTTAGAGTCCTTGAACCACTATGAGTGTGTTTAGATGATACTTATCGTTTTTATTTTGACACACGAAATTCCCGTTTTACAGTTCTTACGCGATTTTCATTTTCAATATCAGCTTCTATAGTCTTCGAAGACTCCATAGTTAAATTCAAGAAACTACGATTTTTCAGAGTTGGGTTTTATGAGGCTTCCGTCTTTCGGGATACATCTCCAAATCTGATCTTGGCATTTATGTGTGATTGTACAACGCTGACATGTCAAATTTTCTTTTTGAATAGGGAATTCCAGCCATTTTCAACAGGTTTCAACAATCATGGCCTGATTCTAACTTTTCGAGATTTTTCAATCCATTGAACGCAAGACAATATTTTGTTTCTAGTCGAGAGCCTTCATCAGTTGCTCTCCCCTCAACTGATTGAATTTTCGAATAAATATTTATGTATATCGAACTGAATTTAATATTTTATCACGAAATGAATTCCGAAATCTTGGAGTTTCAGGAAAATCTAGCTCACAGAGACTCCAAATCGGGAATCCTACTGTGTATAACGCCGTTTCCCTGTGATTCCTGGGATAGAAATCACACTAAATTCGTAGGTTTACTAAAACTTGTCAAAGAAATTAGGATACTAACATTTCGAGATTTTTTTGGATTGGAAAATCTCGAAATGTAAGTAAGTAAGTAATTTCTATGACAGGTTTTAGTAAACCTACGATTATTTTTCCTGTGATTTCTATCCTAGGAATCACAGGGAAACGGCGTTACACACAGTACGATTCCCGATTTGGAGTCTCTGTGAGCTTGATTTGCCTGAAACTCTTGGATGTCGGAATTCATTTCGTGATAAAAAATCATGGCCTGCTTAAAAAAATTGAGTCCTAAGTTTCAGAAGAGTGATATTTTGATGATACTCAAATCTTTTATACACTGGTCAGATATCATGATTTAATCTACCTTACCTTTTTTAATAGGGCACCTATTATAAAATAATCAATCATTTCAGGATTGATTATTTTATATTTATTTCAGATTACAGGCCCATGTTTGTTTGACTAGCCCCTAAACTGCAGATGTAACTAGAGCAATTGTTAAACCAGGTTGTGTCTGATTTATGAGTTACTCTAACCGAAGATGGGTTTACAAGAACCTGTTTTCAACAGATTGATGTCCGGCTCACAACACTATTCAAGGCAGGAACTTCTTAAGAGACCTGTTTGACGAATGTGCGCTTCAAATGAACATACGAACTCATAAGTTTTTACCCATCCAAAAAATCTTTAAAAACTTTAATTGATTTTAATTCATAACCAGTTTCGATATTGACAAAAGTACTTCATTATTACGGAAATTTCTTTTGACAAACCTCGTATACAATTCTAGATGAAAGTGGTGTGTGATAACTTTGTTTTAGTTTTCAGATTTTTTTATGAAAATTAATTATTTTTTGTAAATATTATTAATAAGAAAGTTTTCCATATCATTGCAACTTAAGTGCACACTATATTTGCAGACAAATTAGAACTTTCTTCTTGAAAGCAGTTAATTAACATATTTTGATTTACTTCCAATCTATTCTGAATTAATTCCACCCTAGATTTCGAATAATGCTACTTATTTGCAACATTTGATATTGGCGCATTCGCCATTCCATTGAAAAAATAAAAAATAAATATGGGACCAATCTGGAAGTCTATTATTCTTTCATATTAAACACAAATTATTAAAATCGGATGATAATTGACGGGGTACTAAGGTAACATAGTCCAAAAGAAACAATCGGATTCAGAATCTCATCCTTTTTTAAGTCTCTTAAAATTAATAATAATTTAAGACTAATTTAGTCTACGTTTCACTGCCTTCAAAATAAATATTATTTGTTGCAGAATACTATATTTTTTGATAAATTTCCTTGCATTGAATAACGCCCTCTTATGTCATGCAAAGCAATAAAAACATGAATTTCCGGAATTACACGAAAACATTTAGTGATTTAGAGAAAGTGAGAAAAAAAACAACTGGTCCCATTCTTGTGCCCTATTCAAAAAATATCGCAGTGGTTAGTCCGATAAATCATTTGTCTTCCTTTGTTATGGCCATTATTCCGATTCAAGAACATTTTATTAGGCATTTTATGGATCAGATATGGAGGTCTTTCCATTTATAACTTCATTTTGCACTCGCTCTTTTTGGGTTACTTCATTTGATTTATATTAAATAAAACTTGAGTAGGATCGTAATTTTTTTAAACTGCTATTCGCTGAAAAATATGATTCTAATATATTCTTATAATTTCTTCCTCACTAACAATATTTAAATGTGTTTCTGAAGCGTCGGAAGAATCACGACAAGATATAAGAACATCTCCTCGCTTTTATGTCTACAAGATCTAGATGCCTTTAACCGATAATAAATACCATAATTTCTAGGTAATAAGATGGGACACTTCGCTGGTGATTAAAAACGTAGTAATTATATGCAGATCAGGCTGATTTGGTTGTGATGTGAGAAATTTGACCACATTACTGAACAAACAAATATGATTCATAACAAAGAAAGTTAGCACGACTTTATCTATTATTATTATGAAGGTCTTACACAAGTTGTTACCTTTTAGGTCCTTAGGAAGGGAATGCCACTTTATTATTCACATTTAATATAACTTTTGTGGATTTTAATATGTTGAAAAAAAAAACAACTTCAAATACACAAATATCACGTAATAAAAAGCACAAAATTATATTTTTTAATTATTAATTTATTTCACCAATAGATTTACATTTTAATTACATAATTCCCACAGAGTTAACCGGTGTTAGGGGCACTAACTTTTGCCTTTTCGGTCCCCTCCCTCTCGCTTCGTCACACTTTCAGCGACCCCCCCCCCCCCCGACCTATAATATTACATCAAATATTAATTTAATAAACATCTATAATAACGATCTTGCAGTACCTACCGTTATCTTCGTGTTTGACACTAGCATTGTCTTCATCTTCACCTATCTATACTGCTTTCATTCCCCAAATATTTATTGTAGCTCGAGCTCAATGAAGAACCGCGATATCTTTTTCTGCAGTTTGGGTATAATTTTTTTTGTTTAAAAAACTTTTTGTATAACTCACTTCTCACAAATGCCTTTTTTTAAATGTTAACTGTTAAATGCAGTTTTTAATTCTAATTATTTCTGTTTGATAAGAATTTTAGATATTATCAAAAACAAAGTTATTTCACTTTTAAGCTGACAAACCTGGTATACAGAGAAAAAGTGACATGTATACGTTTCAGATAATGCAAATATCTTTATGAAAAATAACTTTTTTTATAAATATTATTAATACGAAAGTTTTGCAGTTCTCCACTTGATTCCAACTTATGAAGACACCCACCCCTCCATCTTGAACTTGCTTAACTGACGTTTATTTTGATTTAACTCCAATCTATTTTCAATTTCCGAACACAGACATTTCGTTTTTTAATACTCTCATCTCTACCAATTGTTACTGAATAAGACGGCCGGTAACAAAGTTTTTGCCGAATTTCTAAAAAAAAAAACGGTAAAAGATATGTCCTTGAACAGCCAGTCGGGATCTCCATTAGCAGAATCCAGTCTAAAAGATCTAAATCCTTGAGCAGGTTTCGAGTAATCCCTGAACACACATTAAAAACATAGGTATATACAGACGATTTCTAAAACCTCGTTCTTATTAAAATCAGTTAAAAGACAAAGTCATCTATCTGCAGTAAAACTTTATTTATTGAACTCTGAGAAATTTATTATTAATATTTTTTACTATGGCTCGGATATTCTTTATCATTTTTGGCACTATTTTCAAGTAAACTTATAAACTGGAATATGAAAATCTGAGATTGGTTTATAAGTTTTCATTAATTCTCAACAAATTGATTTTAATCAATTTCTATTCGTACAAAACCTGCAAGTGCAATACTACAAAATTAAATAAACAGCATTTACTAGAGTGCCTAAAACACAAAGAGCCAAATGGTGCACAAATATATGCATCGTATCCTTTTATTGTAATGGTTTTCCCTGACAAAACGGTATAATGAGATTCCCACTCTACTCCAAGTTCTGCAAAAGCCCTAAGGATAATTTCAGTTACACAAATGGACCAGAGAAATATTTCCTTATGATTTCCTATCTGACACAAGGGCGAATATCTTCGGTTAAGGAGATTTTACCCTTTGACGTCACCCTTAAATATGGTTGTAAAATAATGTAGAATATTAAACGTGATGAAGTTATACAAGGTGTCCGAAAAAGGGTTATGATTTATGATAAATAATTCATTTATCTATGAAAAATTAACGTAGAGGTAATGCCTGAAAACAAAGGGCACTAATAGGACCAATATATCATCAAACAAAGCTATAAGCAAACATGTCCGACACTAGTCAAACATTTGTTAACACAGCAAATCCTCCCATACATTGACAACATTTGCAGTCTGTTGCGTTTCTTCAAATAGAGAAGAATGTCCGATCATGATACCTCGTTTACATTATGCCCCAGTGAGTAGCGCGAGTATGTAAATACTTCACTTCTCATGCTCCTGCCGCTGCCACTCGCGCTGCCAGGCAATCTCAAAATTAGCGGTTTGTGTGAGGAAGTGAAAGGGCCGGGCTGAACGATAGCTGCATGACGTCATCCATAGCCAAAATCGAAGACAAAGTGAGTAAGGGAGTATGTAAACACTTAACTGCTCTCCATTCTACCGCGGCAATAACTTCGGCAGTCTGTTGGCAGAGCGAGTAGCAGCGGCAGAGGCATAAAAGGTAAACCAACCATTTAAGGAATGTGGCACTTTATATAACATAAAAAAAAATTATCGGGGGAAATATGCAACCAATTTTTTGACGTATGAAAAATAACTTCCATACTGTGTAGTAGAGTGAAGGGGAGGCGTGATTTTTTTATGCGTGAGATTTTATACTGTTTGTTCCATCTGACGTGGTTTTGGTTTCTAAATAAAACTATATTCTAGAAACGCTTCTATGAACATTAGAAGTATAAACACATAAAACTTGTCACGTAGGAACTATTCGTATCTTTATTTTAGCTTTTATGAAGTATGCAATTTACATTTAGATAACTAACTTAGATGTAAGTACACAATTGGATGGTGCTTTAATTTTACCGGCACACTTTATTCGAACGAATCCGAACGGAACTTTTACTAAAGCTCGTATACTTCGGTCATTTCTGCGAATTTCCCTGTTTTACGGCGAATGCCTCAATGAAAACCAGAGAGCGATATCCATAAACCTAAAACGTAAAATTCTTACCTCGATAACCACCTTTTGTTTGAATTAGCTCATCATGTTTCACGGATCATTTGCGGCATCGTTTGTACTTCCTGAAACATTTTTGCGGTTAGTCAACAATGGAATAACATCCATTTCACCGATGCAGCAGAATGCTATGCTACGATTAATCGGGCTGTTAATTTCGCGTTAAGGGCTCCCAACTTTAAACTCGTCAAAACTACTGCTCTGCGAATGAAAGTTGTTTGCATGAAGTTGCGGTTGAAGTAAATGTTGCAATTACATACCATACTAGATACAATTTTATTGGATTTTTTAATTTGAAGGGGGAATTTACAGAAAAATAGCCACAACAGTTTTCCGCCTATTGGTTATTACTATACTAAATGTATTTTTGGAAGACGATATTCCAGTATTTTTCAGAAGAATGAAATTTTTACATCTGACTCCCTCGACGTCACGACTTCTTAAATAAGTTTAGACACCGTAGAGGATCATTTTCTAATTTTTCTATTATCAATGCATTAATTTCGTTTTCCAATATATTGTGATAAATGTTACCATTTAAATTACCAGGAATAAACAGGGGTCCAATTAGATAATTTCCCAAAATCCCTGCCCAAATGTTTAGTTTTACCGAATGTTGACTATGAACTTCTCGAAATATCGCTTCAAAATCTACAGTTATGTCGGTTAACCTCCCCATGAAGTGAAATAGTGCAATCATCCGAAAAGCAAACATTGTACAAGAAATTCGGGTTTTCGATGATACGCTGGGTCATACTTTCGCAAAACTGTCTTCGATCCCAATCATCCTCATTCAATTCATGAAGTAATTTAATTTTGTACGCATGGAATTTGTACTTATGCAAAATTCTAAAAACATTAGTTTTGCTAATACCGGAAGCTGCAGAGAATTGCTGGACAGACTGCGTGTTTGGTATAAGTTGGACATGGCCCAATGTAGCCACAGCTACCCCTTCATCATTTACAGTTCCAATGGGACCTCTTTTTTTATTCATCACTGCACCCGTCTCAACAAATTTTAAAATCAACTCCAATACGTATTTATGACGAACGTTACGTTCGGGATGGTTTTGGTTAAAAACCCTTGCAGCAGATCGAGCACAATTTTGATGTTGGTAATAAAGATCTACCAGCTCAACACGTTCTTGCAATGTGTATACCATAATTATCTTTTAAATTTTCAACAAATCAGGCAAGTAATAACTTGTCGAATAAATGTACAATGCTTCAAATGATCGAATAAAGGTCAGAACAGATAAACAAACTTGCTGTAAATATCAGCAAAAAATAATGTAAAATAAATGAATGTTTACATTTAATGTTTTTCTTGTATTGTGTGTTATTACAGGGTGCGGCAGTGAGCGTAATATTGAAGAACTCCTTTTTAATACTTTCCCATGCAGTAAAAACTTTTAATTTAATAATCCGGTTTACTACTAGGTCCGTTAGTTAATTTGTTAAATACTCGACGTTTCGATTCCTGCTTTGGAGCCATTATCAACCTGCCTACTCCCTAAGAGTCACTAGGTAACTGAACTGAAGGTGAATCTGCGCTGCTTCTTTTATTTATAGTTATCGGACATTAGAAGGGGATGTCGCGTGATGAAGGGGCTGTGCGGTGATTGGTTGAGTGTTGGTGGGCGTGTCTGGTTTGTTTAATCTGGCAATTGCGGAGGTCCAAGAGAAATAGAGGAAAGACCTCTCTGTCTAAATAGACGCGATGACAGCACTCGCCTTCCCACAGCTTGGACGCGACATCCCCTCCTAATCGACCGATAACTATAAATAAAAGAAACAGCGCAGACTCAGCTTCAGTTCAGTTACCTAGTGACTCTTTGGGAGTAGGCAGGTTGAGTCCCCGAGTTCGATCTAGACTCTGGGATCGCGGGCACTAAATGTTTTAGGTGGTTTCCGGGAATTCATCCGCGTAGTTGATAACTGATCCCTGCCGGGATCGATGGTAAAATGACGACGTTTCGGTAGAGTCACATCTGCCCTCTTCAGGTCGGTTCGCATAATTCTCGTAGCCTTCTGCTTTCGCTTCTAGTTACTCGAATACTGATATTTTCAGGAGCGCGCACGGTGTTATATAGTCGCGGCTCGGCGCCTATTGGTTGGCACCGTCAACGGCTGCGTGTGATTGGCCCTGGGCGCTCAGTGGGAGCGCCTCCCGCCTGCTGATTTGTTATTTCCGGTTGACAAGGCACTGCCTGATGAACACCTATTTTGTTTACGAGAACCAACGATACAAACAAGTGGAAGGAGCTCCAATGAGATCGCCACTCTCACCAGTTATAGCGAACCTTTTTATGGAGAACTTTGAGGAGCTGGCCCTAAGAACAGCAACTCTTAAACCCAGTTTATGGTTGCGAGATGTGGATGATACTTTTGTGATTTGGCCTCATGGGAGGGAACACCTCAACACATTTTTAGACCACCGTAATGGCATCCATCACAAAATAAAATTCACCATGGAGGTTGAAGCCAATAATCAACTGCCATTCCTTGATGTTCTCATAAATAGGAAGGAAGATGGAACCCTTGGCCATACAGTATTTAGGAAAGCAACTCACACCAACAGATACCTTCATGCTAATTCTCATCACCACCCAGCCCAACTACAAGCCGTCGTCAAAACTTTAGTAACCAGATCACAAACACTAGCGGACCAGGACAACATCAAACAGGAAATGGCCAGTTTAAAAACAGTTCTGAGACAAAACGGATTTACAGACCGAAATATTCAAAGAGCCCTAAAGTCAAAACCGAGACGAACAGACGAGGAGCATGTGACACCAACAACCAAGGCTTGTTTACCGTATGTCAAGGGTACCACGGACAGTATTGCAAGAATTCTACGGAGACACAATATCGATACTATTTTCAATACAGACAGAAAAATAAGCAGGGTGTTGAGGACTCCGAAGACGAGGATCCTTTAGAACAACAGGGAGTGTACGAGATTCCATGTGCAGACTGTCATAAAACCTATGTGGGGCAAACTAATAGAAGAATTCAAGCTAGACGTGATGAACACCAGAATGCTATAAGAAAGCAGGAAAAAACAACATCCATTGCTGAACACGCCACCCGACGTCACACCGAATAGACTTTGAGAACACCAGAGTACTGGCAAATATAGAACACCCAAAATCAAGACTCGTAAGAGAGGCAATTGAAATAGCGAAGAGGCCTCACAGTCTAAACGCACGCAATGAAATCCAGAACTTATCGATGTTGGAAAATTCTATTAAACACCGTACCGGCCCGGACCCGTCCAATAACAACTCAACCGAAAATAACAAATCAGCAGGCGGGAGGCGCTCCCACTGAGCGCCCAGGGCCAATCACACGCAGCCGTTCACGGTGCCAACCAATAGGCGCCGAGCCGCGACTATATAACACCGTGCGCCCTCCTGAAAATATCAGTATTCGAGTAACTAGAAGCGAAAGCAGAAGGCTACGAGAATTATGCGAACCGACCTGAATAGGGCAGATGTGATGAAACGTCGTCATTTTACCATCGATCCCGGCAGGGATCAGTTATGAACTAGGCGGATGAATTCCCGGAAACCACCTAAAACATTTAGTGCCCGCGAAAACTTAAAAACATATATATATATATATATATATATATATATATATATATATATATATTTATATATATATTCATCCGCGGAATTCATCCGCGTAGTTGACAACTGATTCCTGCCGGGATCGATGGTAAAATGACGACGTTTCGGCAGAGTCACATCTGCCCTATTCAGGTCGGTTCGCATAATTCTCGTAGCCTTCTGCTTTCGCTTCTAGTTACTCGAATACTGATATTTTCAGGAGGGCGCACGGTGTTATATAGTCGCGGCTCGGCGCCTATTGGTTGGCAGCGTGAACGGCTGCGTGTGATTGGCCCTGGGCGCTCAGTGGGAGCGCCTCCCGCCTGCTGATTTGTTATTTCCGACTATATAACACCGTGCGCGCTCCTGAAAATATCAGTATTCGAGTAACTAGAAGCGAAAGCAGAAGGCTACGAGAATTATGCGAACCGACCTGAAGAGGGCAGATGTGACTCTACCGAAACGTCGTCATTTTACCATCGATCCCGGCAGGGATCAGTTATCAATTACGCGGATGAATTCCCGGAAACCACCTAAAACATATATATATATATATATATATATATATATATATATTTATATATATTATATATATATATAGACGAATTGAAAACTTCCTTCTTTTAAATCGGTAAATAAAAATAAATAATCCATTTTAAGGAATTTACGGGTTGTTCTTAACAATAAATTTTATATTTTCTACATTTTTTATATACTGGAAATAGTTGAATATAAGTATAATTTTTACGATCCTAAGTAATCCACCACCCTTAAAAAAACAACCCTCCAGAAAAAGTTCTGGGTACGGCCTTGCCGCCCACCACAATTTATGGGATTATGTAAAGCCTTGTTGACATTTTTTAAACGATGAGGAAGCATTAGGAAGGAAGCTTAAACATGAAAACACAGGTAAATTAGTGAATAACAGAATACTGATTAACATTGAAATGACCTTCTCGGTAAAAAGAAATAATTCTCTTCTCCTTATAACGCAGTTCTTCAGCTGATAAAAAATCCTTAATTCCAGACTTTCCGGGAGCCAGTCAAGTCCCGTAACATCAGGAATTTAAGGCTTTTAACTTTGCAAGTGTGCGGTTTTTAATCCCTTGAGAAATCCCTGTGTGGATTCATCTTATGCTCATTATTTACATTCTGCGAATATCTCCTTAACATCAGGCCGTTACGAATAGTATAAGCATAACACTCTTATTGATTTTATTATTCGTCGGTCCAGTGAAAGGAGTTCGGGGTCGTTCCCTTCTCAGCGATACAATGCTGAATGGTCCGTTGGAAAGTTCTCCTCAGAGTTTTCCGTTCATAACTATCGACTGTTGAGTTTCCAACATTTTAGGTTGTCATGAAAAACAATTCGAAAGTACAACTTTGGGTTTGTTTGGAATTTTCAAGTTTTTGCTTGGATATTATTCACAGATAATGAAGACGAAGTTAGGGGTAGAGTTTTCGAAGAAGAAGAAAAAAAGAAACGTGACGGTTGTCGTTTTCTGTTTAATTTATAATATATGCAAGTCAAGAGAAGATCAGTTACAGCTCTGAGTAGTTGAAAATAATCGTTGCTACTAATTTGATTTTAATGTCAATGTATGTATGTATAATCGAGTTTTCAATCAATGAAGGGCAGCGCAACTGATGAAGGCTCTAGACTAGAAACAATATATTGTCTTCCATTCAGTGAATTGAAAGATTACTAAAAGATAGTACCATAACTTCTTTGATAAGTTTTAGGTAACTTACAAATTCATTCGTGTGACTTCTATCCTAGGAATCGCAGAAATACGGCGTTACGAACAGTACGACTCCCGATTTGAAGTCACTGTGAGCTAGTTTTTCCTGAAACTTCTAGATGTCGAAATTCATATCGCGATAAAATATTAAATTCAGTTATATGTACTGAATACCTAAATAATTATTCGAGTTTTTAACTAGTTGAGGGGAGCGCAACTTATGAAGGTTTTCTGCTAGAAACAATATATATATATATATATATATATATATATATATATATATATTCTTGTGTTCAATGGACTGAAAGATCTCCAAAAGATAGTAGTATATAGCGACATCAATCCTATAACACTCGGTTTGCTTCCCTAATATTTACATCTCTATGTTGACCAATAACTTTAAGAGTACTGACTACTTTTTAGCCAACTGTAACCAGTTACATAAAAGTCACCCAATAAACATAATTTACAGTCTAGTGTGTCAGTGAAATAGTGTCACTAATAGAAGCTTGTATACAGGACCGGTTTTACATAACGGCACTTTGGGCACTGGCCCAGGACACCCACCAATTTGGGGCCGCTATCAACTTTAGACCAAAATAGAAAAAAATATATATTTGAAGAAAACATCCAAAAAAAAATTGTAAATGAAAGCCAAAATGTTTATATTGTATGAATATTGATTTTGAAAACTTGTTAGTACGTTTTCGTACTCTCAAGCGTATATATAAATTATATTTAAGATTTTTTTATATATGCGGCAATCCTATTATTTTAAAATCAAATTTAAGATTTTTTTAATATGTGAGCAACCCTAAGGTTGTAATATAAACAGGAGATGCCATTAAATTTAGTAGGTAACTGTAGATAATACCGAGTAAGATACATATTGTTATAAAAATTTATCCCCTCCGTCCCTTGCCAAAGATCAATTTCTTGAGTCTTCCAGATGAGCAAAAACTATCAACCTCGACGCTGGGCAACAAAAGCTAGAACGACCAGAAAACTCTTCGTACGCTATATAAAGAGATATTAATTTCAGTATTGGGTTAGTTTAGTGCGTCCATCTTATCTATTGTTGTGGTTTCGATGTTATTGCATTAGAATCAGCTGTTGAGAACATTTGATGTTTACGGGTGAATAGAAGCTCTAGAAAGTGAATATTAGTTTTTAAAATTAATCAATTGAACCCACGGAGTTTATAACAATTTTTTAAGCTAATGGCAAGGGCTACTCTAGCACAACACAGCCATTTTCAAAATCATTTTTCTCGAAGAGTTTATAACCAATTTATTTGAAAATTTGCATACGTAATTTTTTTATTTTATTTTTTTTCTCTATATTTAGTGCTATATATATATTTCGTATGACTTTATTGATTTTGACGTATTTTATATAAGTATGTAAAAATCCATTTATCTGACATATTTTATTGAAAATAATAAAAGTAAAATAAAAATATGACTGGCAATTTTGAATACCTTAAGTATGCCCCCATTGGTTTTGTGCCCAGGGGCTCCTACCAGTTTTGTGCTCAGGGCCCCCCACTAGTTTTTTGCCCAAAGGCCCCCACCAGGTATTTACCCAGGGGCCCCCACCAACTTAAATCCGGCCCTGCTTGTATATTATTTACGAAGCCAATATAATGTTCTGATGATAAATCAGGTGACAAATAGCAAACACCTATTACAAAAAAAGCATTATTGATACACATATTTACTAAAATTAACTCCAAAAAATATGAAGTGGAATATTTGTAAATTTGAATTTCTTAGTAATTCCTAACAATACCCCACCACTTAATATTATCAATCAATCAAATCTCAGTTAAGACACTAAAGTCACCAATGATTTAACATTAGCATGAATCCGTCCAAGGCGACCCTTGACACCATTCACTTTTTCGTTTAAGAGGGCATACTTTAATTTGGAGTTGTTTTTTGAAAATGTAGACCTCTCCCGTCCTTTTGGTGAGATTTCGTAAGATGTGATGGGACCTCTTCTTAACGTGAGAAGATCATTATAACTTTTAACTAATTTTATATTTTACCTTCTTGTGTTTTTGCTTGTATACTCTTTCCTTTTGGATCGGTTTAAAATGTTATTTGCGAAAATAATAAAAGTTGGTTTTACTCGCGCTCTATTCTCACATTTGGAGATCACGTAATAAATCGACGCCAGTCACATTTAGGGAGTTAGCGCTGACCACAGCATTTGCTGGAGCATCTTTGATGTATTTAATAATCAGATTGTTTTCTCCTCGAGATTTACGATGGTTTAATTATTACTTAACAATCAGCAGGATCGACACTTTGATTTTTAGTAAGATCGCCTGGATGGAACATATAATTTTAATTGCGCGAACTCTGCCAGTGGTGAATGATCTGCCTAGCCACTGGTGTCAAATATTAGTCCTCAAATAATAAAAAAAAACAGCGTTATGATACGTTGGCCAACAAAATTTTAAGACCCCAAGTCTTCCAGATTGTAAATCTTAAACATTTCGAAAGTGAGGTCAAGAAAAATTGATCAGCATTTTCATTAGAGGAGGGGGGAGAAATTGAATACTGTGTACCAGTTTAAATTTAATTTATCGTCCACGTTTTTGGGCGAGTAACTGCCTCCCTTTTGCCCCGCCAGTAAATAATCCAACCTTCAATCAGTCCATGGAAATGAGCATTTTCATCCTGAAATCTACAAGGTATTTCTTTGTCTTTTTGAATTAATTTGCTATGATACTTCTTTATTGTACACTTTATATACACGGAGAGACTCCTCATTACTTACCCTCCTTGCACTCAGCTTGAACTCTAGTTGTCATAGTAGGTGTCGACGAAGTTGTTGCTGCAAAAATAAGGTGGATCACAATAATCTCACTGTGCCAAATAGGACAGTGTGTCCTCTTTAAACTATTGCAGCGTTTCCGCAAATTAAAGCGAGTTATCAAAGTCTTCAAAACTTCAGTTATTAAATATGCGAGATGTGAATTCAACTAATGATGTTCGGAGTTCTCGTCTCAATACCGACGACTATCATTTAGAGTATTAACCATTTCCACATTTCATATTCTGTTTCAATTAATAAATGCAGACATTCCTTGTTTCCATTTGGTTCCCTAGTTAAGTTATTTTCTAAACGCCGTAATTATGTCTCCAGAGAGCACTCGGTGTGTTATCCAAATAAGATTTTCGCTCATCCGTGCTTGAGTAATTACTGAAATCAATACTGATGACAGGTTATTAATTATCGGTGTTAATAAATAACACTGTGTTAGGAATACATTTCGACGGCATTCCTCTTCACAACATGATGTATTTATCAAATCTCGCCAGGTCTGGATGTTTTGCCAAGAAATTGATGTTTGTTCTCCGGATTATTCCCAGTACATAAGTTTTATGCAGTTATGCAAGCATCTTCAACCACTACATATTGAATATTGCCAATTGGCTAGCTGTGATAAATTGTATATCGAATTAGGGAAAAATTCTATCAAACTGTGAACTAATAATTAATAGGTGAAATTTTTGCATTATTATCACATAAAGTAGAATAAAAATTTATTTTTATTTTTTAATTTGAATTTACACAATACTGCAATATTATTTTTATAACTAATAAAAAGTATTATTTCTTATAGCAAAATTAAAAGAAGTACGCAACTGGTTGCTTTGTTACATTTTCTTTATTTAATAAAATTTCGACAGATTCTGAGATTGCGTAAAACAACATGTTTGTTAAATAAACAATTAATTTATGAGCAGAATTTCAATAGCAAATGTATAATTTTCGTACTAAAATTTTTCTTTATCTTCCTTTGTTTAATGAATAAAAATGTAAAAAACGGTTATAAATAAGTAATTTTTTTTAAATCGTAATAAATGGCAAAATGGCAACTAAATGTATTTTTTACTTTACGTAATCTAATAGTATTATTCTTTCTAGAAACTAAATAATATTAAAAAATTCAATTTAATTTTTGTAATTTTTTGTTAATCTATATATAAATAGGCAAAGACAAAACGATTAGGTACCATTTTCTCCTCTGTCTCCTCTCAACCGATTTTCTTCATTTTTGTTTTGTTAAGTAGCTACTGACGATCTTCATTGCAGAATGCTAATATTAATTTATAATATTGGTTCATTCATTAAATAAAATATAATAAAAAATCATTATTTACGTCAATACTGTCAAAGCCAAACAACTGACTGTGCCGCCACAGCCAAAACTCAAAACATTGAGTAATTATATATGGAGGTAGCGATCATTAGATGCTGTTATATTCTTAGAGCATGTACTTCTGGAAGTGGCATACAAGCGTTGTTAGTGTTTAGTGGTAAAATAGTCAATGTAGTAGATCAGTATTGATTTTTCGGACGCGTTGCAGTAACTTTCATATTAAATATTCTGTTTTTAATGTGAATTTAATTATTAGATTAATACATTATTATCACAACCTTCCCGAAGGTGTTGTGTACAAAATTGTCAGACAGCGGACAATAGAGAATGTATTAAATATTTAAGTTCTCCTAGGATTGTTGGTCCTCTCTTTTCTTTAATATTCCTAACTTGATTGAAACCACAAATGACGAAAACTGTTAGGTTGCAAAGAACAATCTTCTAATTATTATATGGAATATTTTGCCAGGAGCGGTTCCAGCAAAAAATTTGGGGGGGGGTCATTCATTTGTCAAAAATATTTCGAATACCGATATTTGATTACATTTTTTTTTATTGCAATAGATTTGTCAATATGAGTGAACAATTTTGGCCATTACATCTACTTCTCCGATTTCTTCACAAAGCTGTTCCTTATTAAAATATACTTTTTACAATTTCATGAAATAGGGTCGAATTTCGACCACAGGGCCACCACTAGTTGCAATAAAGGGGCATCATAAAATACAAGAGCTTGAGGGTTATCCCTTATTGTGACAAGATGTGACAGGGGGATGGGGAGCTAAGTGAAAGTAACGTTTGGTGTTCATCAAACATGTCTACTTACATTTTTGTCCCAACTTTTTTATTTTGGTTTTCTGTCACGATAGAGGATCATTCTTGTAGATTAAGCTTTGGTGGAGTTGCTGGTATTAACTGTACGGCACTTGGGGTAAATTGAAAATAAATTGAATCAATCAAAATAAATATTAGTAAATATGTATATACAGTATATGTTCATACATCAAACGATTTCTTTTTATTAATAATTTTAAGAGAAAAAGTTATTCTTTATAAACAGTTGCATGGTCTAAAACGTAAACAGTAATCATTCCATGTCTCTTTTTAACTGTAGACGAGGTTGTTATAAATTAGGAATTTTGATTACACATTAAAGTATCTTTATTTTTGTTAATATCTAAAATTGTTATCAAATATAAGTAATCAGATTTAAAAACTGCATCTACTTATGCCATACACTAAAAATTGTATAATAAGTATTTATGTAACTTTTCCAACTATATATTAGGTTTCAAACTATATATCACTTTTATTTAAAAGTACCTTTATTTTTTTATAAAATCTCAAATTGTAATCAAACAAAGTTTATTAAAACTGAAAACTGCATCCAATTGTGCTGTATTATTAAAAATTGTAATAAATCGAAAGTTGATTGAAGATAAGTCTAAATAAATGTCAATTAATCAACTTCAAGGTGGTGGTTTTCAGTTGGTTTCTATATACCGTGAATCTTCGTAAGTTGAATTCAGACAGAAAACGTTCTTATGAATATTATTTAGAGAGAAAGTTATTCTTCATAAAAATATTTGCATGGTCAGAAGCGTATACTGTAATCATTAAACGTCACTTTTCCGAATGTGTACGAGGTTTGTCAGCAAATATGAATTTTACTTAAAAGTAAAATACGTTTATTTTTCATTATATATACAATTATTATCAAACAGGGGTAATATAAATTATTAGCATCTGCTTAGCTACGCTCTTGCCTTGCGTTGACTATTAGCTGAGAAATTTGGGCTCTATAAGGCAGTTTCTTATGGAATTCTGAAATAATAAATGTGTACAAGGGTAGAGTGAAAAGTCGAAAACATATCAATTATTAACATTTTGAGCCAAAATCATTCTGCATATAAAGATTATCTCGTTTTATCTAAATTTATGCCATTTGTGATTGTTACTGACTTTATAATCCGCCCTCGTATAACAACATTATACCACAATAATGAAAAACATTGAAATGTTCTATGTAATTATTTGGTGTTTATTAGAAATGAGGCTGTGCCCTCAGTATCAATGATACGCCTCTTTATTAAAATCTACATGTACATTTGTTCTGATATCCAGAACAATTTATTTTGTACGCATTCTGGGACTGACTAAAAAATATATTTGAAGACGCGAGATGTAAAGACCGACATCTAGGATTTTCGGGGAAACTAGCACATAGAGGTTCCGAATCTGGAGCCGTTTCATATAATTGCTGTTACCCGTAATTCCTAGGATAGAATTTCACGATGAAATTTTCAGGTTAACTTCACCTGTCACAGATATTGAATACTCTCTTCGAGGTGTCATTCTTTTGTACGCAAAACAATATATATATATATATATATATATATATATATATATATATATATGTTTTTAAGTTTTCGCGGGCACTAAATGTATTAGATGGTTTCCGGGAATTCATCCGCGTAGTTGATAACTGATCCCTGCCGGGATCGATGGTAAAATGACGACGTTTCGGCAGAGTCACATCTGCCCTCTTCAGGTCGGTTCGCATAATTCTCGTAGACTTCTGCTTTCGCTTCTAGTTACTCGAATACTGTAACTAGAAGCGAAAGTAGAAGGCTACGAGAATTATGCGAACCGACCTGAAGAGGGCAGATGTGACTCTGCCGAAACGTCGTCATTCTACCATCGATCCCGGCAGGGATCAGTTATCAACTACGCGGATGAATTCCCGGAAACCATCTAATACATATATATATATATATATATATATATATATGTATATATATATATATATATACCTATATATATATATATATATATATATATATATATAATATATATTGTTTCTGGTTAGGGAACCTTCATCAGTTGCGCTTCCCACAATTGAATGGATTTTCGGGCTAACTAGCACATAGAGGTTCCGAATTACATGGAACGGCTCTAGATTCGGAACCTCTATGGCTAGTTTCCGCGAAAATCCTAGATGTCGGTCTTTACATCTCGCATCTTCAAATTTAACGAAATTTATCAAATACATAAAGAAGTGTTCGAGAGGACATTCAATTGTGGGAAGCGCAACTGATGAAGGTTCTTTAACCAGAAACAATATATCTTATATATATTGTCTTGCGTACAAAAGATAAATTTTTTTAAATGAAAGTTTTTGTTTGAATGCTGTACATGATGTTTTCATTTGTCCATCCGTTACATTAAATTAAACAAAAAATAAAAATAAAAAACTAAGATTGAAAAAGTCTACACAAAAGAATCTCTCTAAATCTTTGGAATAATAGATTTCAGAAATGAAATGAAAAAAATGTGTAGATTTACAAATCGTAAAATTCTTGATTAACAAAAGCATAAGTAATGGGGAAAACTGTGGAAGCTTGGTGTGTCACAGACGTATAAACACAAAGTTTTGTACCCCACCAACACCAAACCTTTGTTTTTTCACTCAACACAAGTTTCAACAGCGAAGCTTTCATTATCAGGAGTAAACCAAAACTGAAAATATTTACAAATATTCCTTAATATATAGTTAAAAACTATGGGTAAATTAGTAACCATATTTAATAAAGTATTGGGAAGGTGGTTTATTTTTTGATAGATTTATTGTTCATTCTTGTATATAAATGGTAACTGAATTTTTTTATTCCATAATATTCATATCTAATTGTTTAATTGGTTTGTAAATATAAGGGAATCATCCCGGCATCTGGGTTGTTACATTATTTGTTTTGAGTGCTGTTTACAACTTTGAATTAAAATAATAATAATATAGGCGGTAGAGTTCTGGAAATCTGAACTTTCTTCTACAGAACGTACCACATTAATGATAGGATAATTTTATAGTATGTTTGGAATATACAGGAAAATCGATACCGTTTTGTTTCGCAATTTTTTCAGTGCCACCTAAAATTTCCAAAAAGTTTAATCATGCCATTTAGACTCGACAGACACTTCATCCATAGCTTTCTGAGAAGGTGCGGTAGATATTCAATAAGTGCATTTGATGCCTAGAGTTGTTCTTAAACGTTCACTAGATCTTATTCGAACAAACATACTTCACTTTGAACGTATCTTTGGTATCTTTTCTTGAAAAAACTTGGAAAAGCTGATGCTATTTTTGTTTTTATCAAAAATGTGAAATCACATCACGTATTTTCTAATGTTAGTAAAAGTTAATATTTTCTTATCTTGCGCTAAACTGAAAAATTAACTCATACATTTTCAAAATAAAGCATGTAGAAATTTTTATATTATACTAGTTTTTACCCGCGGCTTCGCCCGGGTTGAATTCTTTAAATAAATTCCAATAGAACTGAATCCATGTGATTCAGTATTTAAAAATTACTACATAAAATGAAGTTTCGAAAACTGAAACCATGCTTTATTGAAATAATTTACATCAACAAATGTTAAGAAGAACAGAGTAAAAATTAAAAGCAGCGGGTAATAACTAACACAATAAACTGGCACCTAATCTCAAAAACTGAAATAGTTTTAGTATTGCTTAAAAGTGATAGAACAAAATAACATTAAATATGGAAAAATTCGAAGCAGCTGAAACTATAGTCAATAAGATATTAATTTGACCGTCGGTAATACAACACCTAGGGTTTGAACTTAATTGGCTAGATTTTCAAATTTTTTGACAAACAATCATGTCTCCAAAATTAATTTTTTTACCCTCCGTAAAAAACATATTTTTTACATGAAAAGTATCCTATGCCCCTAAGAATATGTGTAGAAAGTTTCATGGTAATCAGTTGAGTAATTTTGGCGTGAAACCGTAACAAACAAACTTACATTCACATTTATAATATTAGTAGGGATTACTTTCGTGTTTTTAAGTGGAAATTGAAATTGATGATAAATTGGGCCAATTTATTACAGTGAAACATCCATCGCATATTTTTTATGTATTTGTAATTCCCAGGCAGTTTTTTGTTAATATTTTTATAAATCATTAAACTTCAACTTTAAAACAGCTTTTATAGATATTCTAACAAAAATTCTAGCATTATGTATGTAGTGATATCAATTAAATTATTTTTAACTAACACTGCCCACCACTTGTTGCTGGCAGATTGTTACCAGATAATTATAGCTATTGAATTTCATTTGAGTTTCATACTCTGTTATTTGTAGGAAATGATTTTAAAACAGGTTTTTGAATTCGCTATATGTTGAATATCTTCTAACATGAAAAATGTGTTTCACCCTTTCGTTTTGTGTGTTGAAGAGTTCGAAGCCCTTAAGTGGCTTTCTCGAACAAAATTGGTTTGTTAGGTAGGGAATATCCGAGAGTTTTCTTTCGTGAGTTGCCTTCAGATTTTGTATGGGATATGCAAAATTATATGGATGAATTTTCTCTAGGTCTAATAAATAGTATACCGTTAATATAAGCATTGTATAAGGTGATGTAAATCTCTGATATTTTTTAACATAAAAATTAATAAGCTCATAATTTATTTGTTTATCATATTTGTAAAACATTTATTAATGAGTTCATGCATGATATGGGTTTTGCTGAACACCAAAATTATTTGGACTTACCTGCATGAATTGAGCGACGTTGAACCAGTAGGGTGAGTTAGGGGGTACAGCGTACAGGGTAACGGTGATGGGACCACTTAAACAACACACAAAAAAATCGGCGGTAATCAACCCCATCAGAAGTGGGCTCTTAGTCCCACGTCCCCACCAAAGTGAAAAAGCGAGCGTTCCATTGCCAATGATTCCCAGCAAGAACAATAAACCATATATTGTTATAAGTGCATCCATGATGCATAACTTTTGCTCTTACAAAAGTTTTCAGTTAAGAGACATTGCCCTTTGATGCTGACAACGTGCTTACGGAGCGGGAAGCAGTTGGCAACTAACCCCGCTGAAGATCCGGCACGGACTGACTGAATCCGCACCACCGACGAGTAGATGGTGGAGGCAAGAGCAACCCCTATAGCATCTTTTCATCCCTGACGAGTGTTTTTCTCTCCCAGTTGCGAATCGAGCTGGTCAGGAATACACATTGTACCCGGGGATGATGCAGCGATGTGAAAAAATCAAACTTCAATGGAAAAGGACAAAAATTATCATCTCTGACCTTTAATGAAAAAATATTCGTCGACGAGAACGGCCTGTTTATTTTTGTTCAATGGAAATATTTGAATAAAACTGATATGGTTGTAAAATGGTTGTTAATGGGAAAGATACATATCATAGATGATGTGATAGAAAATTTGCTTCTATAAACAAGTGATAAATAGTAATTGTAATTTGTAAATATACATATTTGCAAACAGTTTTACAGAAAATTGTATCTACCAAAGTGGCTAGGCGGGAGACTATAATCAGGCGCTATTCAAAATGGATAAAAACAAAAAGAGGGGCAGTCATTTGAGACAGAACGAAATATATTTCTCATCAAAATTATCTTCAAAATAATTACTTATTTAGAAGTTAAACATAAAAAAAGTCTTTATTTGATATATTTTTTGTAAACTTAGACTTTAAAATAACTATTTAATATTTGTAGAAAAATATTAATTCTAGTTTTTAATTTAGTTACATTTTTGTCTTTTTTTCGCAATTTACGTTAAATACTATTGTAGCTATTTGAAATACATAAATGAAGTTCCAGATTGAACCTAAAGTGTGTATGACGAATCTAAGTAAACTGTCAGCTATTGACGGTAGTGGCTAGGTAGACGAAATTTTGAAGCATCCATGGAAGATAAGATTCGTAATTTACTAGATACTGAGTTTTGAAAGGTTTTTGGTGACGCCATACCCCTCTTTAATATGAATAATCATTACAATATTGAATACAAGCCCCACCTATTTCTACTTTCCTTGAGAAAAAGAAAAAAAGAACAAATTGCAAATTTTGGTGTTATTGACATTTCGGTAATTTAGTGCAACAGGACCTATTAATAAAATTGTTGTCTTGGCAAGCTATTTATACGCTAGGCATTAAAATGATTAAGTTTACCATGAAGCCTAATTATGAGGAAGTAAATGGCTATATAGATTCTAGCACTACTCACAATCCGCTGGAATGCGACGGTAAAGATGGTGTGGCGCCTCGGATATAGCATCTATAGTATGCAGTGTTAGTAAACAGACTGTAAGTATTTAAAATTCGTTCAGATCCCACGTTTTGAACCTCCATAGCTAGGGACTGTTTTATGTGACTCATAGGTAATGTAAACCTCATCGACAAATATGCTTAACAAAAAACAGGAGAAGAGTTCAATTAGTGGTACAAAATGATACTAATGCTTGATTATTATAATTATTATTAGAAATGCGGTGAACATCACCATAGACAGATTACACAGGTCAACATTTGATCTAAGCCGGAACACGGCATTCCGTAGAGTACTAGGGGGTTTTTTGGGTCGCTGATTACGATGAGAGGGTCGGTCAGGGTCAAGGGCATTTGAAGGTCAAAACATTATTTTTTATGTTTTTGAGGTCTCTGAGTCCGTATCCGTAGTTTGTTTGACTGAGCTTTTTGTCAGAGGTCATTTGAAGATGAAACGAGAGTTCTACCAAAAAAATCGGAAAAAATTCGTGCTAACGTTTTTGAAGTATCTGAGTCCGAATCCGTCGTTTATATTTGAACTTGTGCATTTTCCCAGAGGTCATTTGTAGGTAAAATCGAGAGAATTGTACAAAAAATCTGAAAAAAATGTGTGGTTGTACCCAGGATACCTCCACGCGGTGACGGGTGACGGTAGGCAACGCAGTTGTTTCACTATCCGGCGAAGTCCCTGGGTAGCGGCTTTCATGCCTTCATGGCAACCTCGCAGAAAAGAAATTTGAGATAATGCTTCAGAAACCCAGAATCGGCGACTGGTCAGGGTGGGAAAGCGGGCTTGCGGGCGTCGTCATCATGCGACCGTAGCTCTAGGTTAATGGGACACTTGGCCAATCTGGACTCTAATGCGACAAGCCAAAGTCCTTACAAAAAATGTCCAAGGCGAGGGTTAAGTAGCCTTGCCTTAACTGGCTGGGATCTTAGCCTTGCATTAACTGGCTTAGATAAGCTAAAACAAACAATGGATTCAGACTCCGGGACCTCAGAAACATAAGCATGAATTTTTTTGTCCTTCCAATGACTTTCAAATGACCTTTAAATGACTGAGATAAGGCGCAAGGTCAAACAAATTAGCATTCATTTTTTCAGATTTTTTGGTAGAACTCTCTCGATTTGACCTTCAAATGACCTTTGGGAAAAAGCGCAGTCAAACAAACTAAGTATTCGGACTCACAGACCCCAAAAACATAAACAAGAATTTTTTCAGACTTTTTGGTAGAACTCTCTTGATTTGACCTTCAAATACCCTTGAACCTGACGTGATGAAGGTCAACTGACCCTCTCATCGTAATCAGGGACCCGAAAAACCCTTGGATCAAATGTTAACCTGTTTTATTTAAAGATTAAGTATATGAAATATATTAATCAATTGGATGTTAATGAATAACCGAATAAAAAAATTGTGGTTTGATACGTCTTGGACCAGGTTATAGTTAACAATTTCACTATGCCAGAGACCGATCGCCTGCCGTGGGAATGAATTTAAAATTTAAAAAAGGTGCTGACCTGTGAATGTTCAAAGAAATGACAAAGAAGTAAGAACAAGTGTTTAAGAAATTAAAAATACTATTCTTCCGGAAATTAGATTACATAAGGGTACCCAGTTGTCTGCACACTGTGTATATTGTAGTAAAGATTAATATGCACAGTGCAGCACATTGTAGTGCCTACTCGAAACAGTTGGCAGCATTCTACTGAAACAGTTCACCTTCCAATCAAATCAGTCATATATTTGAAGGCTTGTGCCATTGTTCTTCTTGTTACGTCGGACTCTTTCCTAATGCCTTTGTTATCATGCTTTAGTAGCACAATTTTTTCAATTTGTATAGAAAATATGTTCTTCTTCCCAATTTGTTTTTCTAGTTTAATGGTAAGGAAAAAACATCAATTTTCAGAATTAAACTATGTTTGTTAAATATTCATCTTCATATTAAAGTCATTTTTCACGGATAATAAGAAAAATTTCAGTGCGCAATTTTGCGTTTACGTACAAAACAAGAATTCATATCCCTAATGCAGAAAAATCTCTAACATTATTCCATTTGTTATATTATTCGCTTTATATAAGGACGAATGTTTATCTGCTCGACTCGTGCAGAAATGGTTGCAATGTCTTTCTCTCCTCTTCTGAATGCATTGCTGTCGCGTGCTGCACAAACTTAATGTATGCCTACCAGGCGGCATTATATGATGATTTGAATGAAAGAATTTCAAAAGGGATCCCACGAGTGTTTTCTCACGAAGCAAAAGTAGGAACCGAAATTCTATGCTTTTGCGGAAACTCCACTAATTCACTCATAGACATTCTGTCCTACGTTCACTGTTTAATTTTATTACTGTCAGTCAAGTGAGAAGGGAAAGATGGACGTAAGGGCTTGATTAACATGAATTAATTTCCGTTAACATCTCTTCCTAATCGGATTTGGTTCTAACATAGGATCGTTTGAGGTCATACGTAAAGATTCATTTATATCCTCTATATAAAATGAATAAAAATCACAGAAGCAATTTTAAAAAGGCATCGATAATTTTGTTTGTCAGTTTAAAATAATAAGACAACGTGAACGTGAACGTAAAGTGCATCCGTCTTTCTCCCTCCCACTCCGTCCCTCTCCGTCCTCCTCCGTCCCTTTCCGGCCCTCTGCGTCCCTCTCCGTCCTTCTCCGTCCCTCTCCGTCCTTCCCCGTCTCTCTCCCTCCCCCTCCATCCCTTTCCGTCCCACTCCGTACCTCACGGCCCCTCCCCGCCATTCTCCGCCCCTCTCCGTCCCTCTCCGTACCTCCCCATCCTTCTCCCTCCCTCTCCGTCCCTCTTCGTACCTCTCCGTTCCTCTTCGTCCTCCTGCGTCCCTCTCCGTCCCTCTCCGTCCCTCTCCGTCCTGCTGCGCCCCTCTCCGTCCCTCTCCGTCTACTACTACTACGTCTACTAGATAATATTCAATGCCTATCAGGAATGACTCGGCTATATAAAATAATTTGGTCAAGTGCGAGTTCTGTACCACCTTCAAGATTCGAATATTCCAGTTTCAGACAAGCAGGGAATGAGTGCATCTTCTTATACTTACCCTTATATCTTTTAAAGGCAGCGTTTTAAATTTATAAAAAATATACACTTTGATTTTCCACTTTTTATTTTATCTGCTTTAGGATTCGCTTGATTTTTATCACAATATATATGTATTTAATTTTCTAATTTGGCCCCCAAAAAGTAACATTAGATTTTTATTTTACTAATAAACTTTCAGAAATGCCTTTTATAATCTACTGTCTGAGTTTTGAGGCTCTGTAGATTGGAAGAAAAACGGCAAAATAGGTCAAAGTTTAAATTATAAATTATTAAATCTGTTATTCAAATTATTTAAAAATATAAATAAAATATATTTTTCAAATTTTAAATAGTGTAGTTTCTAAAGTGGGAATTAAGTCGATGTTTAATATTTTTAATATCTTTTATACAAATGATTTAAAAATATGATATATTTGTAATTCACATAATGAGCCTTTTATCTGATATATTACATGATGCGTTTGAAAATTGAATCTTTATTTTCCATTTAATTGTATAATTTGTCCCTAAAATTACTATGGGGGTTTTCTAGTAATTTATTTTCCATTTAATTCTATTATTTGGAGGCCAAATAATAGAATTAGGTGTTTTTTTTCATATTTTTCCTATAAACAAAAAAAAGAGGTCTTAGAGTTTGGGGAATAACGGGGAGAATGGGTAATTTTTTTAATATATTTTAAAATATTCATTTTAAAAAAATTAAAAAAATATATTTGTACCTATTCGCCATAATGAGCCCTGGGATTTGATATATTATATGACACGTTATAAACAATTAGAATTTTTTATTTTCCATTTAATTCTATAATTTGCCCCCCAAAATGAATATTAGGGGTTTCTTTTTATTTTTCCAGTAAAGTTCAGTTCAGTTCCAGTTTTTCAAAATTTTTCAGCTTATGGTTTCGGAGATAAGGGGGGAATGGGGAAAATTTTTTATATTTTTGTTAATATCTTTTCATTAATTTATTTTATAAATATGGAAAAAATATATTTGTTTTCTTCATCAAGAGCCCTTTTATTTGATATATAACATGCTGGGTTAGAAACAATTTTAATTTTATATTTTCCATTTAATTCTATAATTTGCCCCCCAAAAAAATATTAGGGGTTTTTCCTTATTTTTCCAGTAAAGTTCAGGTGAGGGGCTATACCTCCATTGTTTTTTCAAAATTTTTCAGCTTATGGTTTCGGAGATAGGGGGGGAATGGGTAAATTTTTTTATATTTTTGTTAATATCTTTTATTTAATTTATTTTAAAAATATGAAAAAAATATATTTGTTTTTGTTATAATGAGCCCTTTCATTTGATATATAACATTTTGGGTTAGAAACAATTTTAATTTTAATTTTCCATTTAATTCTATAATTTGCCCCCCCCAATAAATATTAGGGGTTTCTCCTTAATTTTCCATTAAAGTTCAGGTGAGGGGCTATACCTCTATTTTTTTTCAAAATTTTCCAGCTTATGGTTTCGGAGATAAGGGGGGGGAATGGGTAATTTTTTTTATATTTTAGTTAATATCTTTTAATTAATTTATTTTAAAAATATGAAAAAATATATTTGTTTTCGTCATAGTGAGCCTTTTCATTTGATATATAATATGATGGGTTAGAAACAATTTTAATTTTAATTTTCCATTTAATTCTATAATGTGCCCCCCAAAATAAATATTAGGGGTTTCTCCTTAATTTTCCAGTAAAGTTCAGGTGAGGGGCTATACCTCCATTTTTTTCAAAATTTTCCAGCTTATGGTTTCGGAGATAAGGGGGGGGGAATGGGTAAAATTTTTAATATTTTTGTTAATATCTTTTAATTTATTTATTTTAAAAATATGAAAAAAATATATTTGTTTTCGTCGTAATGAGCCCTTTCATTTGATATATAACATGATGGGTTAGAAACAATTTTAATTTTATATTTTCCATTTAATTCTGTAATTGGCCCCCCAAAATTAAAAGTAGAGGTTTCCCCTTATTTTTCCAGTAAACTTCAGGTCAGAACCAATAAATCTATTTTTTTTCAAAACTTTACGTTTTATAGTTTCGGGGATAAGGGGGGGGGGAATTGGTAAATTTTGGTATATTTTCGTTATTATCTTTTTAAACCATTTTTTTTAAATATGAAAAAAATATATTTGAGTTCCTCAGAATGAGACCTTTCATTTGATATATTACATGATGCGTTTGAAAATTTTTTTATTTTTAAATTTTTATTTAATTCTATAATTTGCTCCCCAAAATTAACATTAATACTTTCTCCTTGATTTTCCTGTAAAGTTCGGGCAACGCTCTATATTTCCTTTTTTTTTCAAAATTTTAGGCTCAGTAGTTTCGGAGATCAGGGGGGGGGGGGGAACGGTCGATTTTTTTTAGTTTTTCCCCCTAGAAGTACCCCTAAAATCAAATTTTTTTCTTTTACGATATGTACTCATGATTGGGTCACCAAAACAAAACCAAAAATTGATACCAAATTTCAACCTCTTCCGTCCAGTTGTTTAGGAGAAAATGGCTGTGATGTGACAGAGGCAGAAATCCTGAGTGATATTATAAGGGTATCCGTATATTGTATATACGGAACCCTAAAAAGAAGATCTAATAAAACTAATTAAATTTTGACATTCATCGCTCAATTATCAACTGTTTTTTTTATATATATACACTTTGTCCACGGATGGGGTACCCAAGAGGAGAAACTTTTGCCGTGAAACATCTGTTGGCCCACCTTGGCTGTAAAATCGACTGGTTTGCCGTCACGGCAAACGGCATAACCCCATGTTTCATCATCTGTGACAATTTGGCATCAATATTCGTCACCTTTGGCATCATAACCTTTAAGAAAAGTCAAGGCTGCCAAAAATTTGGTTTGTATTCGTCTCTATTTATTTAATTTCTTTAACAGTGAGTACGAAGTATTTGCCACGAATTAAAAGAATTTTCTCTTAACGAGATGTTTATTAGAATATAACGGTTTGTCTTTTTCTGTATATTAATTAAACCAGTAACTGCCTAGTTACCTAATTTATTCCCGGAACGATTCCATTCATTGGGTAAGTTCTCAATTTATATCAGATACCGTTTTAGCAAAACGTGTTTTATTCAAATTACCTGGGATGAAAACAGTTTTAGATACGAACCGGCATCGTAATGATTTTGCATCTATTACAAAGAAAAGCAACTCGTCGGATTAGTTTTATCATTATTTTCTGGTGTGTTTTGTGAAGTAGGGCTTTAGAAAAGTTTACATAGGGAAATTTTAGTATAGCTGGCCACAGTTTTTTTGAAAAGTAATGCCTACATATTGTCTTGAAATAAAACACATGTGTTGATTTTGAAAATTTATTGCGTTTTCACTTCTCATATTTTCCTGCAACAGTAGTTGAAAATTGTTATGAGGAATAAAGTATGCAGCAATTTTGAAAAATTGCCCGGATTACTGCTAAACCTCCCGCAAACCAATATTTTAACCTCTTTCATATTCACTTAGCTGGCGATACAATCGGGTACACGTACTGTAGGCATTTTAATATTACTAAATATCGATTTTGGATCCTATCAAACAGTTTGTTTTTGGTAAATTAAAAAACGGCTACACTACTAATTGATACAAAAAAAGTTTACATGGAAAAACATTCACTAAACTTTACACCAAATTTGTATCCTTACTATAGCATCAATGTTTTACCAAAACAATATTAAATTTAAACATCTTCTTCTAGGTGTTGCAATATTTTGTATGTACATTGCAAAAAACGAAGTTTTTCCAGTTTCGGAAGAGCATATTGGTGTTGTCATCAGAGCCTGGGCCTCTTTTTAACCGACTTCAAAAAGAAGGAGGTTTTCAATTCGTCTGTACCTATATATTTTTTTATGTTTGTTCACCGATTACTCGCAAACGGCTTAAGGAAATTTCCACCGTTTATACTGAAGCCTTTTCCGGGGAATCGCGAAGGGGTCCCATATTTTCTTCAATAACATATCTTGTACCGTTTCGTAAAAAATAGGGCAAAAGTTTTTTACCGACTTTCTTATGCAGTAAAATTTGGTGGAGTCGCTGGATTAAAAATATAGAAATTTTTCTTTCGGAACACGGGATAAATTCAAAACAAATTGGATTCGATCCAGGATATCCCGTTATTGAAAAACATATGGGACTACTTCTGGATATCCCGGAACTAATCCAATTTCTTTTCAATTTATCCCATGTTCCGAATAACTTTTTTCCATTTCTTTAATACCGGGGACTCCAAACGAAAGCATAGTGTATAAGGAAATAGGTAAAATAGTTTTTCCCCATTTTCTAAGACACAGTACAACCTATGTTAATGAAAAAAATATGGGACCCCCAGAACAGGATCCAATATAAACGGTCGAAATTCCTTGAGCCGTTTGCGAATAATCGCTGAAGAAACATAAAAAACATAGATAAAGACGAATTGAGAACCTCCATCTTTTTACAGTAAGTTACAGTGATAAATTGGTTAAAATTGAATCTTTATTTTCAAAATTCCAAAATGTCCTTGCTAATGGGGTACTGCAAATTTCCGTAAATATTATCTGTTCAGAAATCACTGTTGAAACAATGGACCATTCTGAGCAAACATTTTAATGCAGATCTTTAAAATAAGTTGTCGTTCTTACAAAATCAAACTGCTTCTTCTAATCTCTCTGCTGTAATATTTGTTAAATTAGTCTAATTGTGTTAAAAAATGTCTCTTAGTTATTTCTTGAAAGACATTCATTCTCATTTGAAAGATTTGTAAAGTATAATCTTTTTAAACATTTTTTCGTCAAACATCTGTCTTATATATCACTCATTATTTTTTTATTTCTCCTAGATTCGGAATTGCAATAAGTCGCAGAATTTTTCTCACAGAACATTTCCTTTTAAGGCAATAACCAAATAAATGCAGTTGATGAGTTATTTCATTCAGCTGTGAACAGTATAACGTAAGTGAAATAATTCTCAGAAATTGTCCAAATTTTTATGAATCAGAAATCGCTCATCTACACAGCGGGCCAGTGTAATTGCATCTTGTTACCCTATTCACAAGGATTTGATAATAACTCGATTCTCCATAATTTGATTTCGACGTTGTGGTGTATGTGATCAGCTAGACACATGTACGACCTACGCAGATACACGGGTTTTGATGGGGTATGTTGACTCTTGACATTTTCGGAGCACAAGGAACTGGTAGTAATAAACAAGAACAATGTACAACAAGAGGGCTTTGGAATTGACTTCAGGCACCGATCACCTATTAGAAAAGAAATTAAAGCATGTATACATACAGGTAGTGGTTTAATTGAAAAGTTACTTTTGAATAAAAACGTATTTTATATTAAAAAAGGTAATTTGTTTTTTTTTCTTCAATACTATCCCTTTTCAATTCTACATATATAGCCAGGATCAGTTTTAAGGGAGAGCAGCTGTGGCTTCAGCCCATAGTCCCCCACATTAGTTTTTTAGGTTAAGTTTCCTAGCGAATATCGAATGATATGCGAAATTGGTTAAAAAATCGAAATTCTCACAGCTGAAAAGCAGTTCTCCCACTTTTTGAATATCCCAAGGCACGTTTGGTATTCTGGTGAAAATTAATGGGGGGTCACTTTATATATTGAATTAATTAAATTGAATTTGTGCTCTTGTTTGGCCAAAGCGAACATGACCCCCTTCCCTCCAGTGGCCGATAGCATAAAAGCAGGGACACAAAACAACACCAGATGGCCATAGGTCAAGTGATGATATGTTAGCACCAGATCACAATCTACTACGCTTAGAGAGTAAGAACATCCATTATTCTTGGCCATACAGTACATAGGAAAACAACTCACACCAACAGATACATTCATGCTAATTCTAATAATAACATCATCCAGCCCAATTACATGCCGTTGTCAAGACTTTAGTAACCAGGTCACAAAGTCTAACTGACTAAGATAATATCAAACGGGAAATAGACGGTTTAAAAACAGCTCTGAGACAAAACGGGTTTACAGACCGAAATATACAAAGAGCTCTACTGACAAAACCGAGACAAAGAGACGAGGAGCATAAGACACCAATAAACAAGGCTTATTTACCCTATGTCAAAGGTATCACGGACAGTATTGTGAGCATTCTCGGGAGACACAATATCGATACGATTTTCAATATCGATAGAAAAATAGGCACAGTGATCCAAAGACTAGGATCCCTTTAGAACAACAGGGAGTATACGAGATTCGATGTGCAAACTGTCGTAAAACCTAAGTCGGGCAAACTAACTGAAAAATTAGAAAAGCTAGACGTGATGAACACCAGAACGCCATAAAAAAGCAAGAAAACAACATCCAGTGCGGAACACGCCACCGCGTCGTCACACTGAATAGACTTTGAGAATACCAGATTACTGGCAAATATAGAACACCGGAAATCGAGACTGTGTAAGAGAGGCAATTGAAATTGCGAAGAGGGCTCACAGTCTAAACGCACGCAATGAAATCCAGAACTTGTGGAATTGTTGGAAAATTCTATTAAACACCGTACCGGCCCCGCCCTATAACAACTCAGCCGGAAATAACCAATTAGTAAGCGGGAGACGTGGCCACTGAACGCCAAGGGCCAATCACACGCAGCCGTACCAACCGATAAGCGCCGAACTACGGCTATATAACAGCGCGCGCTTTTGAAAATCTTGGTATTTGAGTAACTAAAAACGTAAGCAGAAGGCAACGAGTATCATGCGAACCGACCTGCAGAGGACAGATGTGATTCTGCCGAACGTCTTCATTTTACCATCAATCCCGGTTGGGATCAGTTATCAAATACGCGGATGCATTTCCGGAAACCACCTAAAACATTTAGTGCCCGCGAAAACTTATATATATATATATATATATATATATATATATATATATATATATATATATATATATATAAATCTATTAGATGGTTTCCGGGAATTCATCCGCGTAGTTGATAACTGATCCCTGCCGGGATCGATGGTAAAATGACGACGTTTCGGCAGAGTCACATCTGCCCTCTTCAGGTCGGTTCGCATAATTCTTGTAGCCTTCTGCTTTCGCTTCTAGTTACTCGAATACTGATATTTTCAGGACCACGCACGGTGTTATATAGTCGCGGCTCGGCGCCTATTGGTTGACACCGTGAACGCCTGCGTGTGATTGGCCCTGGGCGCTCAGTAGGCACGCCTCCCGCCTGCTGATTTGTTATTCCCGGTTGAGTTGTTATTGGACGGGTCCGGGCCGGTACGGTGTTTAATAGAATTTTCCAACAATTCGATAAGTTCTGGATTTCATTGTGAGCGTTTAGACTGTGAGGCCTCTTCGCTATTTCAATTGCCTCTCTTACGAGTCTTGATTTCGGATGTTCTATATTTGCCAGTACTCTGGTGTTGTCAAAGTCTATTCGGTGTGACGTCGTGGTGGCGTGTTCCGCAATGGATGTTGTTTTTTTTCCTGCTTTCTTATAGCATTCTGGTGTTCATCACGTCTAGCTTGAATTCTTCTGTTAGTTTGCCCCACATAGGTTTTATGACAGTCTGCACATGACAGTCTGCACATGCCCGGGGTGGTTGTTGGTCCACTACCGGGCGCCTCCCCAGGTGGCGGATAGGGGAACGCTCTCCAGCAATGGGGAGTACTGAGGATTTCCTCAGGGCGGACCAAAATCAGATAGGGGAAGGAACCCCGAAAATAAACCATTTATGGATATGGGTGATAAGGTGAACTTAATACCCCAGGTGGGTACCTCTGCAGAGTATAATCCCGCCACCGGTTCCGATCGAGTGAAAGCCTCGGTGGCCGGTGCACGCTCCACGGATTCTGGGGGGAGCGAATTATCACTGGTTCCGTCACATAGTGACAAGAAGAAGAACACTAGTAATGGTACAACATCGACCATTACAACTAGAGCTGGCAGCAAGACACTATCCAGCCAGGTCCTCCAAAAGGCGAATAGTGGAGTTGACGTCCAACAAAGGGCAACAAATGAGAGTGGCGCTCCAAACAAATTAGGAGCTAAGATCGATGAACTCTTGAAGTTCATTGGGCCTAGGCACAATGTACATCATGAGATCAAGAAACTGGCACACGCCATTAAGTCAGAATATGACAAATATCAGACGTCAACGACGCGGCCACCTCCTGTAGCGAAACCTGCTACAACACAGACATCGCCAGTAAAGGTGCCAAACACTCAGACACAAGGTGGACAGCAAAAGGAGGTCCCAAAAACGGCTGCCTCAAAAGCAGCTAACTCAAAACCGGCTGCATCAACACCGGCGGCCCCAAAGCAGGCGGCTTCAATAAAAGTAGCCTCTGTAGCAAGGACCTCGCCACCGAAGGTCTCGCCTTCAGTAGCCTCATCAAGTAAGGCACCACCACTTAAAACGCTTAAACCGGTGCTAGCTAGCAAGCTAAAGCCCGGTAAGGAAGGTCGCCAGAACATCGGGCACACTACCCCGGGAACAACAAGTAGGGTGGTCAATTCAGAAGCGGAGAGAAACAATGGATTAAAATCCAAGTTTAAACCGCAGACCAAAAACCAACCTGCAAACCAGTCGACTGACTGGCAAGTGGTAAAGAGGAAAAAGGCCCCGAGGACCAATAAGCAAAAACCAGCGCCACATTGTACGCTGCTTATAAAGAAAGGCGAGAAGAGCTCCCATGCAGATATCTTGCGAGGTATCAAGAATGATCCCACCTTGCAGGATATAGGCAAAAAAGTCAATAAGATCCGACGAACAGCTAAGGGAGATCTACTTTTGTTATTCGCCAAGGCAGACGCTCAGGAGATGGAGCGCTATTGTAACGCCATCAAGAATAAGCTCCCAAGCGGGGCCACTGTACAATCTCGAATACCGCAAATCGAGATTGAAATTAAAGACTTGGACGAGATCAGTACCAAGGAAGACGTAGTAAACCTGCTCAAAGATAATATCGTCGGCCTGGCAGAGATCACTGAGGAGGCAGTGAAATCACTTCGACGGGCATATAGATCAACACAAACGGCAGTTGTTTGTCTCCCAGAGGTCCAGGCCAAGAAAGCCATCGCACTTGGAAAGCTGAAACTTGCGTGGGGCACAGTACGTGTTCGCGAGAGGATCAGCCTTCGACGGTGCTTCAAATGCTGGCACTTTGGGCACAACGCCCAGGCGTGCAGAGGCAAGACTGACCGAAGCAGTTGTTGTCACAGATGCGGAGGCGCTGGTCACAATGCCTCGGCTTGTCAACAACCTGCCAAGTGCTTACTCTGCAAAGAGAAAGATAGTAGGTCAGACTGCCGGCACGTTGCGGGTAGTTGGAAATGTCCGATCTACCAACAGGCGATGAGAGCAGCACAAGCCCGTAAATGAAAGTACTGCAACTCAACCTCAACCATTGCGAAGCAGCCCAAGACCTACTGGTACAGCGGGTGCGGGAATTGGATTGCGACGTAGCCATAATCTGCGAGCAGTACAAAAACTTCGACATCCTGTCCTGGGTAAATGACACAACGGACAGAGCAGCGATATGGGCTTGCGGTAAACTTCCGTTCCAACAACTCCCAAATACCCCCGAACCATGGCTTGTGAGAGCCAAAGTGGGAGGGGTTCACTTCTATAGCTGCTATGCACCTCCTAGTGCACAGCTCGAGGAGTTCGAGTTATTCTTGGACACCTTGGCGGAGGATGTACGGAAGCGTGAATCGGTCGCCATCGCAGGAGATTTCAACGCCTGGGCAATTGACTGGGGATGCCGTGAAACGAGCGCGAGAGGACGAGCTCTCCGTGAGACCATGTCTTCGCTCAACCTGGTACTCCTCAACACAGGAGACGTAAGCACATATCGCAAAGGCACAGCCAGCTCCATTATCGATGTGACATTCGTTAGCAGCAACCTAATTAAAGGGGGCTGTGAGTGGCGGGTCGATGAGGAGTTTACTAATAGCGACCACCAAGCTATTATATGGGAAATCAACACCACTCCCAAACGAAGATTGTGTGTCAGTCGTGCGAGGTCACAGCCAGTCGGTTGGAACAAAAATGCTTTCGATGCTGATTCATTCGCCGTGGTTATGGAGCAGGAACCATTGTCAATAGCAACAAGCGCAGAAGCCACTGCCAAAGAGGTAATGACAAGCGTTGTCAAGTCCTGCGATGCATCCATGCCAAGGAGACGGCAGAACAACAGCCGCCCACCAGTTTACTGGTGGAACGACACGATCTCACAACACCGACGAGAGTGTCTCAAAGCACGAAGGCTGCATCAACGAGCACGGAGACGCGACAGGGTCACAACAGAAGAACTAAGGCTCGACTATGAGATCAAAAGACAACAACTACGAAGAGCCATTCTCTCAAGCAAGAGATCCTACTGGAAGGAGTTGTGTGACGAAGTTAATCAAGATCCATGGGGAAAACCGTATAAAATCGTGATGCATAAAATTAAGGCCCCTCCCATGACATCAACGAACTGCCCCGAATCATTGCACCGCATTGTCACTCACCTGTTTCCTGCGAAGCCTGAGCTACCCGCTTATCCTTCGTGGCAGGTGAGGGACGAAGATATACCATCAGTGACTATGAATGAGCTGATGGGCGCGTGCAACCGGCTCCAAAACGGTAAGGCTCCCGGTCCAGATGGCATACCTAACATTGCGCTAAAATGCGCCATAGCCAATAGGCCTGACATGTTTCTACACATGTATGAGACCTGCCTAAAGCAGGGGGTTTTCCCGACTAAGTGGAAAAAGCAGAGGCTTGTGCTCCTACCTAAAGGGGGAAAGAAACCTCCCGACGAACCGTCATCATATCGTCCCCTCTGTATGTTGGACTCTGCGGGAAAGCTCCTTGAAAGGATAATAGCAGATAGGCTGGAGCCCTACGTTGAGCCGAAACTTTCCACCAACCAATTCGGGTTCAGAAAGGGGAGATCAACCATCGATGCCGTGAAACTCGTTACCAACATCGCCAGAGAGGCTATCTCGGGAAAGAGATGGAGAAGAGGTGGAAAAAAGTACTGTCTAATAGCCACCTTGGATATCAAGAACGCCTTTAACTCGGCCCGCTGGGACCGCATTTTGGAGGCTCTTGCCAGGATGGAAGTTCCGCAGTACTTGCGCAGAATGGTTTCAGCGTATTTCAAGGACCGCATCTTGTTGTACCAAACTGAAAATGGGCAAGTAGACTATAAGATCACAGGAGGTGTACCTCAGGGCTCTGTTCTTGGCCCCCTCTTATGGAACGTAATGTACAACGACCTGCTCCTGCTCGGTCTGCCTGAGGGCGTCAGGCTAGTGGCATTCGCCGATGATGTGGCATTGATCATAGTGCGCAAGCACATAGAGGAGATACAAACAACCTTCTCATTCGCTATAGCCACAATTCAGCATTGGATGCTCGCAGCGGACTTGAGTTTAGCAGAGCAAAAGACCGAAACACTTCTTGTTAGCAGTCGGAAGGCAAGGGAAACCATCACCCTCAAAATAGGCGACACCTACATACAGTCGCAGCCCTTCATCAGCTATTTGGGGGTGCTCCTGGACACACGGCTCAACTTCAAAGAGCACATAATCGCGGCCAGCAAGAAAGCAGCTGGGGTACAGGGGACATTATCTAGAATAATGCCGAATGTCGGAGGCCCTAGACAGATAAGAAGACAGCTACTGGCAACAGTAACTACTTCTGTTTTGTTGTACGGGGCACCGGTATGGGAGAAATCGCTCGAGCTACCATCGTACCGCCGGAAAATGAAATCAGTCCAGCGGCTCTCAGCGATTCGAGTGGCATCATCCTACCGCACTGTGTCTTACGAAGCGGTGAGTGTGATTGCCTCTACCCTACCAATCGACATCCTGGCTGCAGAAAGGGGACGGCTTTATCGCAGAAAGTTAGAAAAAGACCAGCCGACAGGAAACAGCGATGAAAGGGCCATGAGTCTAGGGCAATGGCAGGAGAGGTGGGACAGCTCTACTAAAGGCCGGTGGACATATCGATTGATACCTAACATCAGTCGTTGGGTCAACCGCCAGCATGGAGAGGTTGGGTTTTACATCACTCAACTCCTGACTGGACATGGATGCTTTCGAGCATACCTGCACAGGTTCAGGAGGGCAAACTCCCCAAACTGCCCGCACTGTACGGACGTGATAGAGGACGCGGAACACGTGTTCTTCTCCTGCCCCCGGTTTCAGGATCAACGTGCTGAAGTGGAGAGGATTCTGGAGACTAATATCGTTCCAGAACAATTAGTAGAAGCCACGCTGAAGGGCCCCCAAGCCTGGAACTTGGTATCAGATTACGCGGAGACGATCCTCAAAGAACTCCGCAATACGTTCGAGGAGTAGGCTTTAGAGGCTTCCAAAGTAAGAGCAGTAAGCATCTGCAATGAACCACCCTTGCGAAGTAGTATTGAGTAAGAGTGCCGGAGGGGACCATGGTTGTAGGAGAAAGAGGTTAGGGTTTTAGCGGGTATACGGTATACTGGTTTCAATGCAACGATTTACTCTTGCTTTGAAGTCATTGTATCGGGAGTCCGCACGACGGCTAGCTAGCTAAGTACGGAATGTATTTCCCCCCTCTTCGGATAAAAAAAAAAAAAACAGTCTGCACATGGAATCTCGTACACTCCGTGTTGTTCTAAAGGGATCCTCGTCTTCGGAGTCCTCAACACCATGCTGTATTGAAAATAGTATCGATATTTTGTCTCCGAGGATAAGTTATAAACGGTTATAAAATTAGCGAATTTAGGGCCGAAACGAATGCAGAGTTGACAACAATGCAACAACAGAAAAAATTTAACAAATTGAAGCTCCAACAGAAGCCCAAAAACGAAATAACGGTCACAGTCTAACCTCAAGGCAATTGGAAACGAATAGAACCGTTTATAACTTATCTTCGGTCCAATTGACCTCTACCTCGATTGGCGTGTTGGCTAAGGGATTTAATTTCGCTATTGCTCCCTCTCACATACCAACAGAGCATAATATGTGGCGTGGAAACAGCAGTTTCAAAATTAGATGCGAACACCGCTGAAATAATTTGACAAGATGTGTCACATGTTCTAAGAAAGTCTAAACCACCCAAAAGGAACCTATCTATAGAAGAAAATGAGGCCTTGAAACAACTTCGCCTCGACAAGGACATTGTCATTCTACCTGCTGATAAAGGAAATGCGACTGTAATTTTAGATACAGCGGAGTATTTAAACAAAATTCAAACATTGCTACAAGATCCAGCATATAAACAAATTACTACTGACCCAACAACTTATCTGGAGAAAACAACCAAGGCCAAAATCCAAGCAAGTAGGATCGACAAAAATCTCCAACTGCAACTCATTCCGCGTGAAAATTCATCGAGATGTCCGAAATTCTATGGGTTGCCAAAAGTACATAAAGAAGGTGCACCTTTGAGGCCAATAGTAAGTTCAATTGGATCCCCAACACAACAGCTAGCCAAATACCTAGCCCAACAACTTCAACCGTTTGCAGAGGAGGCAGACTCATATGTCAAAAATTCGACACATTTCATCGAAATACTTAGAAAAACGGTCAGTTTTGACGTAGTGTCCCTTTTCACCAACATCCCTATCGACGAAGCCGTGGATATCAAATAGAAAAATACAAACCACCTCAACACCTTGTAGACTTCACAAGGCACTGCCTGATGAACACCTATTTTGTTTACGAGAACCAACGATACAAACAAGTGGAAGGAGCTCCAATGGGATCGCCACTCTCACCAGTTATAGCGAACCTTTTTATGGTGAGCTTTGAGGAGTTGGCACTAAGAACAGCAACTCTTAAACCCAGTTTATGGTTGCGATATGTGGATGATACTTTTGTGATTTGGCCTCATGGGAGGGAACACCTCAACACATTTTTAGACCACCTTAATGGCATTCATTACAAAATAAAATTCACCATGGAGGTTGAAGCCAATAATCAACTGCCATTCCTTGATGTTCTCATAAATAGGAAGGAAGACTCAACCCTTGGCCATACAGTATATAGGAAAGCAACTCACACTAACAGATACCTTCATGCTAATTCTCATCACCACCCAGCCCAACTACAAGCCGTCGTCAAGACTTTAGTAACCAGATCACAAAAACTAGCTGACCAGGATAACATCAAACAGGAAATGGACAGTTTAAAAACAGTTCTGAGACAAAACGGATTTACAGACCGAAATATTCAAAGAGCCCTAAAGTCAAAACCGAGACGAACAGATGAGGAACATGAGACACCAATAACCAAGGCCTATTTACCGTATGTCAAGGGTACCATGGACAGTATTGCAAGAATTCTACGGAGACACAATATCGATACTATTTTCAATACAGACAGAAAAATAAGCACGGTGTTGAGGACTCCGAAGACGAGGATCATTTTAGAACAACAGGGAGTGTACGAGATTCCATGTGCAGACTGTCATAAAACCTATGTGGGGCAAACTAACAGAAGAATTCAAGCTAGACGTGATGAACACCAGAATGCTATAAGAAAGCAGGAAAAAACAACATCCATTGCGGAACACGCCACCACGACGTCACACCGAATAGACTTTGAGAACACCAGAGTACTGGCAAATATAGAACATCCGAAATCAAGACTCGAAAGAGAGGCAATTGAAATAGCTAAGAGGCCTCACAGTCTAAACGCACGCAATGAAATCCAGAACTTATCGAATTGTTGGAAAATTCTATTAAACACCGTACCGGCCCGGACCCGTCCAATAACAACTCAACCGGAAATAACAAATCAGCAGGCGGGAGGCGTGCCCACTGAGCGCCCAGGGCCAATCACACGCAGCCGTTCACATTGCCAACCAATAGGCGCCGAGACGCGACTATAGAACACCGTGCGCGCTCCTGAAAATATCAGTATTCGAGTAACTAGAAGCGAAAGCAGAAGGCTACGAGAATTATGCGAACCGACCTTAAGAGGGCAGATGTGACTCTGCCGAAACGTCGTCATTTTACCATCGATCCCGGCAGGGATCAGTTATCAACTACGCGGATGAATTCACGGTAACCATCTAATACATTTAATGCCCGCGAAAACTTAAAGACAAATATATATATATATATATATATATATATATATATATATATATATATATATATATATATGAACTAAGCTAGGTTCCGGGTGAGAACCGCGTCTGAATTTATTGAATACTCGACGTTTCGACTCCTGCTTCGGAGCCATTATCAAGAGACAAAAGTGAAAAAGAGTTTCAGAGTCTAGATCGAACTCGGGGCCTCAATCTGCCTACTCCCCAAGAGTCACTAGGTAACTGAACTGAATTTGAGTCTGCTCTGCTTCTTTTATTTATAGGTAGCGCTGGGTTAGAAGAAGATGTCACGTGATGAGGCTGTGTTGTGATTGGTTGGGTATTGGTGGGCGTGTCTGCTTTGTTTAATCTGGCAATTACGGAGGTCCAAGCTGTGGGAAGGCGAGTACTGTCATCGCGTCTATTTAGACAGAGAGGTCTTTTTTCTATTTCGATAGCTTCGCGAATAGTGGATGCCCTAAGAGAATTGAGAGATATGATAGTCCTACTGTCCTCGAAGTTGATAGAGTGCCCTGTTTGGATATGGTGATGCGCGAGAGCTGAAGTCGGATCTTTTTTACGAACTGACAGAGAGTGTTCATATACTCGATGGTTAACGCGCCTGTTGGTACGACCGATGTAGCTTTGTGGGCAATCGCGACATGAGATTTCGTAAACTCCTCGATCCTCGTTAGGTACTTTGTCTTTGGGGTTACCGGTTAAGTTGCCTATAGTTTGAGTGGTGTTGAAGATAGTCTTTATTTGATGTCTTTGTAAAATCCGTGCAATTTTGTCAGTGACTCCTCGAATGTATGGAAGTACGGCTTTTTGATGTTGTTGTTCTGTTTCTGACGGGGTTGGTGTGATTGGGGGTTGTTGAGATTGATGAATTATACGCGCAATGTGGTCCGGATGATAACCGTTTTGTCGAAGGATTTGTTGAAGATTATTAAGTTCGTTTTGTCTATTGTCAATATCTGTTAAACGAATAGATCTGAGAGTCAAAGATTTCATTACAGAACTCAATTGGGCAGGGTGGTGGTGTGATTGGGCATTTAAGTATCGATTGGTATGGGTTGGTTTTCTATAGACGGTATGTGAGAATCTGTCATTATTGGTTTTTGTTATGAGGACATCAAGAAACGGGAGAGAAGAATCGGACTCGATTTCCATTGTAAATTGTATATTAGAATGTATACCATTGAGGTGTTGTAGGAAGAAGTCTAATGAATCTCTGCCATGAGGCCAAATGACAAAAGTATCATCTACATATCTAAGCCAACAGGAAGGTTTTAAATTAGACGAGTTTAGGGCCTGGGTTTCGATTTGTTCCATGAAAATGTTAGCAAGCACTGGAGAAAGAGGTGAACCCATGGGGGCCCCACGGACTTGTTTGAACAGAGTGTTTTGAAATGAAAAATAAGTGTTAGAGGAACAGTATTGTACAAGTTTGATAATGTCAGAAGAGATATTGTATTTTGTTTTTAGAATATCTAACGTTTCTGAAATGGGGACATTGGTGAAAAGAGATACAACATCGAAGCTAACTAGGATGTCATTTTCTGAAATTCTGTAACCACTTAGGATATCTAGGAAGGAAGAAGAGTTCTTTACGTACGAGGATGCTTGCTCGGCTAGAGGTTGAAGGGTTTTCGCTAAGTACCGGGCTAATTCTTGGGTCGGGGATTGTACCGAACTGACAATGGGTCTAAGAGGAATGTCCGGCTTATGAATTTTGGGTAGTCCGTAAATTTTCGGAATTTTAGAAGACTTTTCACGAGGAATGATGATCTTTTTAATGTCAAGAGGAAGTTGTGTCCTGTTGATGATTTCCTTAGTCTTTTTCTCTAAGTAAGTAGTAGGATTATTGTTTATTATTTCGTAGTCTGCAGTGTGGAGTAGGGAATTCATCTTGTGAACATAGTCCTTATTATTGAGAAGAACCTAACTTCTAACGAAAGACATGCACTAAAACAACTACGTAACAACGATGACATAACTATTCTTCCTGCCGACAAAGGTAACGCGACTGTTCTTCTCAATACTAAGGACTATGTTCACAAGATGAATTCCCTACTCCACACTGCAGACTACGAAATAATAAACAATAATCCTACTACTTACTTAGAGAAAAAGACTAAGGAAATCATCAACAGGACACAACTTCCTCTTGACATTAAAAAGATCATCATTCCTCGTGAAAAGTCTTCTAAAATTCCGAAAATTTACGGACTACCCAAAATTCATAAGCCGGACATTCCTCTTAGACCCATTGTCAGTTCGGTACAATCCCCGACCCAAGAATTAGCCCGGTACTTAGCGAAAACCCTTCAACCTCTAGCCGAGCAAGCATCCTCGTACGTAAAGAACTCTTCTTCCTTCCTAGATATCCTAAGTGGTTACAGAATTTCAGAAAATGACATCCTAGTTAGCTTCGATGTTGTATCTCTTTTCACCAATGTCCCCATTTCAGAAACGTTAGATATTCTAAAAACAAAATACAATATCTCTTCTGACATTATCAAACTTGTACAATACTGTTCCTCTAACACTTATTTTTCATTTCAAAACACTCTGTTCAAACAAGTCCGTGGGGCCCCCATGGGTTCACCTCTTTCTCCAGTGCTTGCTAACATTTTCATGGAACAAATCGAAACCCAGGCCCTAAACTCGTCTAATTTAAAACCTTCCTGTTGGCTTAGATATGTAGATGATACTTTTGTCATTTGGCCTCATGGCAGAGATTCATTAGACTTCTTCCTACAACACCTCAATGGTATACATTCTAATATACAATTTACAATGGAAATCGAGTCCGATTCTTCTCTCCCGTTTCTTGATGTCCTCATAACAAAAACCAATAATGACAGATTCTCACATACCGTCTATAGAAAACCAACCCATACCAATCGATACTTAAATGCCCAATCACACCACCACCCTGCCCAATTGAGTTCTGTAATGAAATCTTTGACTCTCAGATCTATTCGTTTAACAGATATTGACAATAGACAAAACGAACTTAATAATCTTCAACAAATCCTTCGACAAAACGGTTATCATCCGGACCACATTGCGCGTATAATTCATCAATCTCAACAACCCCCAATCACACCAACCCCGTCAGAAACAGAACAACAACATCAAAAAGCCGTACTTCCATACATTCGAGGAGTCACTGACAAAATTGCACGGATTTTACAAAGACATCAAATAAAGACTATCTTCAACACCACTCAAACTATAGGCAACTTAACCGGTAACCCCAAAGACAAAGTACCTAACGAGGATCGAGGAGTTTACGAAATCTCATGTCGCGATTGCCCACAAAGCTACATCGGTCGTACCAACAGGCGCGTTAACCATCGAGTATATGAACACTCTCTGTCAGTTCGTAAAAAAGATCCGACTTCAGCTCTCGCGCATCACCATATCCAAACAGGGCACTCTATCAACTTCGAGGACAGTAGGACTATCATATCTCTCAATTCTCTTAGGGCATCCACTATTCGCGAAGCTATCGAAATAGAAAAAAGACCTCTCTGTCTAAATAGACGCGATGACAGTACTCGCCTTCCCACAGCTTGGACCTCCGTAATTGCCAGATTAAACAAAGCAGACACGCCCACCAATACCCAACCAATCACAACACAGCCTCATCACGTGACATCTTCTTCTAACCCAGCGCTACCTATAAATAAAAGAAGCAGAGCAGACTCAAATTCAGTTCAGTTACCTAGTGACTCTTGGGGAGTAGGCAGATTGAGGCCCCGAGTTCGATCTAGACTCTGAAACTCTTTTTCACTTTTGTCTCTTGATAATGGCTCCGAAGCAGGAGTCGAAACGTCGAGTATTCAATAAATTCAGACGCGGTTCTCACCCGGAACCTAGCTTAGTTCATAATAATGACCGCGGAAGCCTCTCAGAACATATATATATATATATATATATATATATATATATATATATATATATATATATATATATATATATATATATATATAGTAGCATTGTTGTGTTAATGATGAAATTTTCATACGAAATGATGGTGACAAAGCCGACTATTAGTAACAAAACCTTTCAACTTGATTAGATTGTTCAGATCAGAATTTAGAAACGTTTTTTATGCAGTAATTGACTCAGTCATTAATTTAATAAGGATATTGATAAATCAACCTAGTAAATTCAAGGTAGAAATACCTCGGTAATTTCTCTTCTCCTCATGGTCCCGCATATTTGTTATTCAGAAAAAGTTTTATAATTATCTCGAAATGAGAATTTTTCATCTACAAAGTTTTATTGAAGCGGGCCTGACAAAGCCAAATTCAAATTTCGGAGCTGCTGTTCGTCCGCCGATTACGTAAGACAATTATTTATCCAACACGTTAAAAATTGACACCGTAATTGGATTTTGGATAGCAACCTGGCAAAGATAGAAAATGTATTAGAATTTTTTATTTGAAAATAAAAACAACATAGAGCAAAAGAATACACAGTAAAAAGCCGACGGAGTCATCATTAAAATATGAATTAATAAATTTGTTTACTATTTGAGGTTTATCATAATAGCAGAAAAAAAGGTTTTTTATAATAAATATCCATACATTTAAATGTCATCAAACATCTTAGGTACTCTGATCGATTTAGATTAATTTAAGCCAGAGTATTTATGTTGTTCTAGTACTTTTAGGCACACTATTTATACAGATAATTATCGGTAACAAGATTTTAAATAATTATGAAAGAAAATAAGGTGAACTTCTGACAACTGACGATTCAACCGGCAACTTCAATATAGTTTTTAATTAAAAAGCAATTTCAGTCAAAAATAGTAATAAACTTGCTGCCTTTGATGGATTTTTCAATATCCAAAAGCTAATTTATTAGTAAAGAATTCTGAGCCAGGCAGTGTAATTTCACGAAGGAAAAAATTAATTCGTTTTAAAAGTGAAGTAGTAGCAAAAATTAAATTTCATAAACATGCTCGTTCAGATTTACCTTAGAAAATTGGATGACTTGACACAGCCAACGATTCTTAAACATACCTCAGCCTTAATAGAAAAATAAGTAAAATTCATTTTTAATATTATAGGGATAAGCGCAAAGGAATGCATACTGAGACAACTTAATTAGCCTCCTTATAAATTCAATATGTATCCTTGAACGAGTGACCAAGATCTAAAGCTAGTTATCTTTGAATTGTGTTTTTTTTTCTGTGGAAGCTCTACTCTACATGTCATATGCTTTTTGCTAAAGACATGATTTCAATTGAGTCTAAAAGTAATATTTTACCCTTTTTTTCTGTTATAGAAGGCATAAATCTAAAATTAAGGCACACTGTTAAATACTTATCTGCATCTGTTGACATTGGCAACCTCCCACTTCAAGCCAGTTTGGTGTTGATGCCGATGATGACTCTGTGTTTGACAAAGAGATCCGATTGGCTTGGTTCACAATTGGAATTTATCAAAAAAGATAAACTCTTAGAGCCTCGATTAAACTTTAGTTTGCTACACTACACAAGGAGAAAATGCAAATGGAGATTGTTCTCAGCACTGTGCTGCCATCAAATGTTTACTTGAAATTTTCTGTTCCTTGGCCTTTAGGGATCCCGAAATATGGCACTCCTAAAAAGGTTTATTTGTTGGTTGGTATAAAAGCCCAAAATAATAAAAATCCACAAGAAAGTAAAATTGGCGTCATGGGCTATATAAGGAAGATCTGGACATGTAAAATTGGCCTCCTTTCTACAGCTAAAAATAAATTACCACCACGCATAGAATTAAATTCATTGACTTCATAGTATGCGAAAACATTTTTGGACACAGAGCAAGTTTTGGGTAACTCCGCAAAGGAGCTTTAATTAAATCTCACCTGGAGTTTAGTATATTTAATTTGAATTAAATAAACTTATTTATTGATGTAACAAAATAAATAATATAGAATTGTATATTACAATCAAATTTGATAGTAGCTGAAATGTAAGGATTGCAGGATTTAAGGATGTGGATAGTATTATGTTTTGTTAGTTATTTTCAACCTTTCTACTTTGAAGTCAGTTAATATTAATAAATATATTTTATCATGCAATATTGTTGTCCTTATCTTTTCTTTCTAAAACGAAATAAGATACGAAAATAATTCCAAAAAGTTGTATTTTTAGGGGTTTATTCATAAAATAAACATGCATATAGCAAAAGACTCTGTGGGATACATTGGTTGGTGTAACACTCTGTATTTTGAAATATAAGCGTTTCCCAACTTTGTATGAACCTTTTTTTCTTTTTTCTATTACGTATTCCCAGCCGAGCATTGGCATTTTGAAATACCTTGTATATTAATATATAGTTCTTGTCTAACTTGATTGGTCCACAGCTCCTTCAGGGTTTTTTAATTATACAGTAGCGTCCGTTATTTACTTTCTTACATTTTTTAAAATAATTTTACGTTGTCATTTGAAATTATTCATACAATGAGGACGCGTGGGTTGGAACAAATTCATTTAAAATTCAGGTGTTGTTTTTTTGGAAAAATGCTCGGACATGTCGGTTTTTTTTTGAAGTTTTTGTGATGATAAACTCATTTATACAGGGTGGGCCAGAAATAAATTGCGACCATCAACTTCTTTTTGTCAAATGGAAACATTTGTTTTTTATTTTATTTTTGAGTTCTGTATTGAATTCTAACTTATTAAAAAAATTGCATTTATTTTAAAATTGAAAAAAAAAAAATAACATATCAAATTAAATGGTCAAATTGTTAACCATTAGCTTCCTGACAATACCTAAGACGGTTTTAAAATTCTCGTAACACTTCATTTAGCGTTTGTGGCAGGATGCGTTGTATTTCGGCCCTAATTCTATTCTTTAATTCCTCGATATTTTTTTATTGAAGTAGATTTTCGATTTTACGTAACCCCAAAGATAAAAATCTGACGGGCTTAGACCTGGAGACCTAGCTGGCCATTCAATATTACCTCTCCTTCCGATCCATCTATTTGGGAAAATATTGTCAAGATAATCTCGCACTGTTCGCGAATAGAGCGGGGTTGCTCCATCCTGTTAAAACCATACCGAATCTGCCAGTATATTGGGGTTTTCACCATTCGGGTAAAGTTCTGGGTGTTAAACAGGTTATTATGCCATTTTGTAATAGGTCTAAATACTTTTCCGAGTTACGCGTTCCCTCAATAAAAAAGGACACTCAATTGAAGGCTCATACATTAACTTTCTTGGAAATTTTGCCTGTTTACTGAACTATTTAAATAAAATGTTGCCTCGTCGGGAAAAACTATCTTACTTGAAAAATGCGGGTTGGCATTGCATCTATCCATCATTATTTTGCAGAATTCTACTCTTGGGTCCAAATCATCTTCAGTAAGTTCCTGAACTAAGTGAACATTGTATGGGTGCCATTTATTTCTATGCAAGCATTTTAGAACAGAAGATTTACTTATTGAGTGTTCTGTGGCTATTTGTCTAGTGGATTTGTGAGGATTTTCTTCTAAATCGAGCAAAACATTTAATTGAGTATCTTCTGGAAGATGTTTGGTTTTGTATTTGTCTCTTACGTGGCCAAATTCTAGAAAATAGAAAATTTTTTCTATTTTACTAACTATCGATCGTGTAATAGGCGGCTCCAGGTACGTCATATAAAAAATTCGCAAACTTCAGCTTGTGTTCCAGTTTTGTCGCCATATCCTGACATCGTCAAAATTTCTATTCGCTGCTTTTCAGTTAAACGCGCCATACTTTGAAACTTTGCAACTGCACTTGACAACTACTTACTTGAAGTAAAAATTACAATACAGTTTCTATGGAAATAAACAAGTGTTAAAAACTCCAGTCTCAAAAAAGTATTTCTATTCATGCGACCTAAATACCGCCAAAAATCATAAAAAATCAGACGTAAATAAATAGGTTCAATCCAACAAACACTTTGGTTTTCTTAACTTTAGAAAGAAATGTATTTTTTTAATAACTGTTAATTTTTGGTATAGGACATGAAAAATACTTCAAAAATAAAATAAAAAACAAATGTTTCCATTTGAAAAAATGAAGTTGATGGTAGCAATTTATTTCTGGCCCACCCTGTATAAATGAGTTTATCATTACAAAAACCGTAGTACAAAAAAAACATCACCTGAATTTTAAATGAATTTGTTCCAACCTACGCGTCCTCACTTATCATTAATTTCAAATTAAATTTTATGTGATTTAATGTAACAAATGTTTTTTCTATTTTAGCTTTTACTTACATTTTTTGTCTTATTTTTTATTCTGTGATATTTTTCACAATTTGCATTTGCCTGTTATAAAGTTTATAGAAACCTCTAATTCAACAAATTAAGTTTATATGTAGTAGTACCACGCTGACACCGTGAGTAGTACCCATAGTAGGAAGCTGGCGAACCCCGGCAGGTTCCTATACTTATCACTTAGACCTGCTGCCATCAGATGTCGGCATACATCAAGAAATTTGTTCTCTTAACTAATTTAATATCACTAATTGACAGTCTAAAAGAAATTGCATGTTAAATGTTAAATTGGTCGAATAGTTTTAGTAAAAACAAAAATTAAATTTACATTATTGAATTAGTAATTTAATTTAATGGTGTGGAGGCCCTTGGACAACAAAACAGTGGAGGTCCTAAATTTTTCAAACAATGTGAACAGCTTTTCAGCTGCGTTGTCAATATTTTTCTAAATAAATTTGCATATCCTTCTGTATTTATCCATTAGGAACATTTACTTAAAAATGTTGAAATATCTATTGTGGGGCCCCTTTCTGGTGGAGGCCCCTATCACCCTCCCTTAAATCTGTCCCTGACAGATCTCATTTCGAATAGTTTGTTTTAAAATGTTTTTTTAAAACAAATAGTAAGTTTTCACCATACAAAACCGTCCAATATTGTAAAAATTGTAGGTTCAGTGTACCTTGTGTTTGTGGTATTGCGCTGATGATATCGTTGTTGTAGAAGAAATTCAGAAACAATTGCAGATAACAGTTTACAGAGCTGGACAAAATAACATTTGAGATCGATATAAAAAGAATTTAACAAAATGAAAGGTAGTTTGAAGTTGGTACACAATGTAACTCGTTCCTCGAAGTTTCCTTGGACTTCCATCGTCTTGAAGTGGTTGATCTCACAACGTTTCAATAGCAGTGTATCTGCTATCGGCATCAGGTGATTGATAGGAAATTCAGATTGACCGTCGTATTTATATTATACCCTTAACCGGTTATGCGTCGCCGGTCATGGCCATTGGGTCTTATCCGGTCTAATCAGCGTCGTCGTACCTGGCGGTTGGTTGCCGGTGATGCGCAGCGGCAGAGGCCGAAGAAGAGCTGGCAAAATATTTTTAATTTGGACGCTGGACTCGCTAATTATATTTTGGTTCGAGATTATATATGCTGTCTCTATGAATTTTCTTTTATACCAGTGCTCTTCCTTGTGAATTGCTTTGGCTTGGTCCCAGTTGATATTATGGTGTTCGGTCCATACGTGATTAGCTAGCCCAGGATTCGTTACCTCCGCCCTTTGTGCGATGTTCCTTAACCCTGGTGTCCAGCGGTCGCTTTGTCTTTCCAATGTAAAGATTGCCACATTCACACGGTATGCTGTATATACAGTTATTTGGAATTGCTGGTGCGTCGGGCCTCGTTCTTGTTATCATGCTCCTCAAGTTGTCCTTGCTTTTGAAGATCATTCTGATGCCATAGCTGTGTGCAATTCTTCTAAGTTTCTCCGACAAGCCTTTAGTATACGGTAATAGTAGAGTTGGTGTACCGTTGTGTCCTCTTCCTGCCTAGGTGGTTTGTCCAGTTCTTCAAACGCCTTAATAATGATCGTTTCCGGATATCCGTTCGCCAAAAGGTCTTCTCTAAGTTTCACTTATTCTTCTTTGAGGGCTTCTGGAGTGCTGCAGATATTTTTATAGATATGGGTTAGTGTTTTGATGATGCCAGTTTTCGTTGCTGATGGGTGGTTGGAATTGTAGTGAAGGTATAATCCTGTATGGTAGCCTTCCTGTAGACTGTTGTTTGGATTCCGGTCCTAGTCCTTTGGCACTTTACATCAAGGAATGGTAGGCACCCACTCTCTTCCATCTCAATGGTGAATCTAATGGATGGTTGGGATTGGTTCAGGTGCTCCAGGAGTACTTGTAGTTCTGTCTCTCCGTGTTGTCAAATAATGAAAGTGTCATCGACATACCTCGAGCTCTTCTTCGGTCTCTGCCGCCAGGTACGACGACGCTGATTGGACCGGATAAGACCCAATGTCCATGACCGGCGACGCATGACCGGTTAAGGGTATAATATAATATAATACAGCGGTTAATCTGAATTTCCTATCATTCACCTGATGACGATAGCAGTTACACTGCTATTGAAACGTTGTGAGATAAACCACTTCAAGACGATGGAAGGCCAAGGAAACTTCGAGAAAATGAAAGGTCATGTGTAGTCTTTACCTTGAACGTAAAAGAAAACTTAAATACTAAGAAGTGGAAAAAGTGTAACTTTAGGACATATGATAAAATTTGGATGTGAGAATAAAAAACCGAAATTTACACAATAAGACTATCTAAATAGTCGTTGGAAATTTAAATAAGGACATTTATTTGTATATTTGAGAAATGCGTCCTACCAGTTTTGATATGCGCAGTTCAAATTTGGATTCTTTCGGAACACTCATTGAACAAACAAAGAGTGATAGAAAGAGTCAATCTGGGTTTAATGTATAAGTTTCACAGTAGATACACCGTACTGCGACAAGGAATACAATAATTATAAAATACGAAGCCAAAGGGACTTTATTTGGGAAGGGTATCTGAGAGACATAAGATGGAGACAATTGTTAAAGAATCAGGAAGGCCAGTGCTAAGATATGGACCAATGAAGAAGGCTGATGATAATATAGTAGACATTTTCTCGATAATTCTTGTAGCATGAAAAAAATGCAATCATTATATTGCCCAGTTTTACTATTTTGAGAAACTCAAATTTTGGCCATCAGATACTTCTGGATCGTATTTAACATCTTAGCTTGCAAACTAGATTGTCCATTTATGATTTCAATACATGTGTCTGCAGATTAAAATTAATTTTTCATAATAACAAACTTAGACAGGGCAATATAATGTCTTGCATGATACTATTTATAGTATTGGTATCATCGTTTCGCCTTGGCAATGACGTGCAGAAACTACCAACACACACAATGAATCCAGGACAAGAAACGTCATCAAAAATTGATATTGCAACTTTTAGAGCCCAACTGGCATTACGCTACACCGTGAGGTGTTTTTGTATTATTTAATATTTACATACAATAAATGTCTTACTTTTCCATACCACTCGAGCATGTTTAGAACCCTACAATAAAAGGGAAACTAAATAATTATAAAATCTTTCTGTTTGCATTTACGGGTGCAATAAATACATTTTAAAGATGTTAGATAAATTAGGTGTTTCGTCTATATTTAATCCAGTATGTATTACGCATATTACGCCTGCTTCTTGTTTCAGCAATCCTGAATATGAATCATTTCCCCCTGTTTAGGGTATGTCATATTATTTCAAACCTCAATTTAAAGCAGTGTCCTGAATCAACATTCTTTAGGGTAAATAATTGGGTATTAATTACTTTGGGTAGTATAAATTCTGAAAAAACTTAACATAAAACGCGAAGCAATATTGGTCTCATTACGAGAAACGGTTCGCTTTGTCATTAAAATATTGCAAATTACGTTTTCTTTGAAACCCTTAAAAAACCGATTACTATCTTTCACGTCTTCGTATTCATAAACGTTTAGCGAAACCGAATTCCTTCTTTCCAATTACTCATTCTTCTTGATGTGTTGGCCAGTGAGTTTTTTTCTGCAGACGACCCGACTGAAAGGGAATGATTTTTTTATTAACCACCTGGGCTTAAAAATAGAGGCTGTTCTCGGTCTCTGGTCGCTGCTGCTTTTGAATGACTGGTTCACAGGTCTGCAGGTCCCACTGCCAGGTAATCGCCTACACCAAGAATGCGCTCGGCCGACGGCACAGACTCGCTACCACCTTGCTGGCCTTGGTGAACCGCCGGACAATGACCATGGGTGGAGATACTGACTGGTAAAAGCTATTGTTTCGTCAGAAATTGAAAATAAACCCTTACGAATCTGTGGATAACGATAACATCTTGCTCAAGTCGAGGATGATTTGCATAATAACCCTAAGATTTATCAAATTGTTAAAGGACCCGAAGGCATTTGGCATTCTTTTTTATTCAGATAACACTAATGCGCTATTCAACCAAAAGTTATTATTCACAAACAAAAACTATGAGTAATACAGATGAAGCCTCCACAATAAGCATACTACAAAAAAACAGAGCAGGTAAAGCTCCGTAAACAAAGTCAAACTGTAGGAATAAAAGAACATATCAGGCTAACTTGCGTGACTTTTGGAAACTAAGCTATATCCCAAAGAAAAAAATACTCGCACTATCTATATTACAAACAAATACATTAAAAGATAAAAAAATAAACTATTGGATTCGTAAAACAACTAAAGTTAAGTCCTTATTGACAAACAGTACGACTAAAGTGGACGTTAGACTAAAAGGGGATTGATGGAATAAATACATGTCAATACAAAAGGAGAAGAAGAAGACCACAAATGAAATGGGCAGATCTTAAAAAACCATGCGGGTCCTAGGTGGATGAATATCGCAAACGACAGGGATAAATAAAAACATAATGCCGTCACTTACATCCAAAAAGAATGACTAAGTCTGTTAGTTAAAAGAACTAATGTATTATTTGTTTTGCTTCATTGATAACCCTGCATTTGACATGCTGTATTCATTATATTTATTTACTTATTTAAATAATGTATCTAGATATAGTTTTGATTTACGCCATCATAACAATTGCGTCCCCTGAAATCATCGCAGAGCACTTTCGTGTTGATGTAGGACTTCATATGTGGTACTTGATTCAGTCTTAATAGTTGGAATTGGCTAACCAGTATTGCAAATAAACAAGAGGTTATCAAGATGTTATATGTATTGTGAGTCAGGACTAATTCTTTCCCAGTAGAGATTAAAAACAAGATTTACATTTTTAAGAGTGAGTTGGTACTAAAGAATTGTTCCTCCATGCTCTACCTAAATTTCTGTTAGAAGGTAGGTAAGGGGATAACATAAATGCAGAGCTACTCTTGTAGTGAAATACAGAACAGAAAAAAAATCGACCACAATAATTTTCCAACTTCATTTTTTTGGACGATACTGATCTCTGCAGACAAAATAAAACTGCGAAATATTCCAAAAGTACTTGAAAGAACGTGTGACAGACTTAGACAAACCATATATTTAAAAAAATTAAATTGAGACCAAATATTGTACACTTACCAGATTATTAAAAATGAACATAACAGTCGAACTCAGATAGGTACATGTGCCAGAGGTACACATTTTAGGACATTTGTAATGTAAAATACTTTTTTGGGTTGGCTTGGATGGACTTTGTAGCTCGACGGTCTGATACAATATTGACAGTTCATATCTTGGATGTGCAAATATACTTTTATCACTTTACCTGGTTGATGACATTGAAATAAAAAATAGACCACCACATTTTTCTACCCTCTATTTATTATTTTTCAATCTATTCTGAATAGTACGTCCATTCGAAAACCACCTATAATTCTTTGGTGATTGAATCTAAGATGATTTTCGCACTTGGCAATAGTGCAATAGTGAATTATTATTTCCTTTTTTTCTTATTTATTCTAGTTTTGAAGTTACTTTTCTAATAGTTATCTATTTTCCGTCCAATCTAGAACATTTATAAACAAGTGTAGGTTTTTTGTCCTCTTTTCTATTGTGCTATGGAGAAACTACTAATATTGATCTATTTAATTTTAGTTTCTCAAGTTTCATTTTTATTTTTACTCTTAAACGCAGATAAAACTATAGGTGTAGCTTTTGAGAAGAAGAAAAAGAAGAAAAATGTAATTGATATGGCCGATGTTAAGCTAAGCTCGGAAGTTAAATTACTTGGAGTCGTTATTGATGAAAATCTGATGTGGTCAACACACATTGACAAACTTTGTGAAAAGTTAAGATGAAACTGTTACGGCATTAGGCAGTTGAAAAATCACTGCACTACTTTCGATGTATTATGCCAATTTTCGTTCACATTTGAGTTACTGAATCTTGCTATGGGGCCAATGTTCCCAAATAAATGTTTTTTTTTGTTGCATAAACAAGTCATTAGAACTATCTGTGATCTATCATTTCGTGAAACATGTAAAGAAGTTTTTAGGCAATTAAAAGTTCTTACTCTTGTGGGTATTTAGATTTATGAGGTCGCCTGTTTTGTTTATAAGTACAAACCCATATTACTTGAAAATCAGATGGCTCTCTTTATTCTATTAGGTTTAGGGATGTTCTTGTGTCCGATCAGCATTCAACATCTTTATACCACAAAAGTGTTATCTTCAGTGGTTGCAAAAAATACAATCTCTTACCAAGTGATATCAAGGAAGCCAAAAATATTTTTACCTCTAAAAAAACATTGAAAACATTTCTCTTGGCAAAAAATTATTACAATGTTGCTGAATTTTTAATTTGAATGTTTTGTTTGTTTATGAATTGAAATAAGTTGAATTATTAACACTCTTGGTCCAAATTACCTCATCTTTGAGGTTATTTACATAAGTAATTGTATTGTTTGTTTGATTTAGGGAGAATTCCATGGATTTATGGATTTGTTTGGGAGAATTACCATATTTGAACCGAATGTTTCAAAAAGAGTATTGGAATTACTAAGAAAAGCAAATTTGAAAATAAAGAAAAGTCTTCTAATACAAATCACATTGTGTAAACGTGACATTTATATTGTTAAAAAAATCTTCATTAGCATTTACCAAAATCATTATGGGATAAGAGATCTTTTAGAGTTTAATTTATAGGTATCAACTGAAAAGTTAACAAAACTACACATCAATGTTTAACTGAATCTGCAGAATAAAGCAAAGGCGTGGATAGGTTTTACCTTTTTTTTGGGTGGGGGCCAAGTTCACAATTATAGAGTTTAATTGATTCGCAAGAGAGGTCTAAGGGGACAACTGACCCCTAATGCTCCTACTTGGCATCATCATTAAATATTGTATTTTGTCAAACAAGGTAGGTATCTGAGATAAGTAGGTTAGAACTACAGACGAAAATATTTTCCCGTCGCAACAGATACTGTTACGCCCATGAGCAATAAAAAATTAAGTACTATAGAACGAAAAGTTAAGTGAGTGAGCTTGCGACCCAGTCATGGCATATAATAATCGGGCCTATCAAAATTCCTCCATAAAGCGGCACAAAATTTTCCAAACTGTCTTTCTTCAATTACGAAAAACACTGCGTAGTTTTAATAGTTTTACTGAGTTCTACTGGCTTGTTCAAAAGTATGAAGTAGTCCGTAAGCCGTTCATCATTTCTTTAAAAAAAGCCCCGGTAGGTAGATTTTAATTTTTTAAATATGTATCGTTTTCAAAAACCCTCAACATTTATGTGGCAATCCTGTATAATTTTAAGGTGAAGTATGCATAACCTGTCAAAATTGCAGTTTATAGAAAACAAAATACATTTGTGCTGGAATTTTTTTTCCAGCGTAACAGACTTCAAAAAAATAATATAATATCTTGAGATTTAAAGTTATGCCTTCTAGATTTATGATATCCTATAGTAAGGTAATTTAATGTAGACAGAAAAGTTTATATAGGAGAAAATATGCGATTAATAGAGAAACCAGCAAATGAAGTGCAATGCCTTGAAGGCCAGGATAGAACTATTTTGATGATAATTATAAATATCGCTAAATATTTGTTACTATAATGAATCTAAACCTTTGCAGGTGATTTTGGTACATTAGACAAGTCATAGTTGCCAACTATCAGACAAATGCTGATTTTTTATCGTAAAAGTAATTTACAAACTTCGTTACATTTACGGTATTATATAAACTTATAGCATTCACCTTGGTGGTCCCTACAGATATTAATCATTATTATTTTTCGTTAGGTTGTTTTCATACAGAATGTCATTTTCAATACTCCTAAGAAAAATGCAAAAAACATATTTAAAACCGTTTCTCAGACTAAAATTATGTAAATACCTTACATGGAATATTTAATTGGAAAGTCTGCAAAAACTTATCTCTTGTGATATCCGTAGTAAATATACATTGTGGACCAATATTTAACAAAGACATTTTAAAAACAATGCTAACGACCTTCAAAGTCTACACAGCAAATAATTAGTTTTTTTTTGTTTTTTTTTTATACATAAGTAAAAAAAATCTATATATAATTTTTATTGCGAGTCAAAAAATTGTCACTGTCAAAATGTTTTGACACGCAAAAAACGTAGTACAAAATTTACAAATAATCCTGAAGATAAAACACACCCTAATTGATAAAGTCTTCCAGAATTTGTTGTTGAAACATCTCCAAACACAAATATGTATCATACAATATACAAAACACTTATTTATGTACAGGATTAATGGTTGATTATATTGTAGATATATGTTTCTCTCACAATATATGTGAGGAACAATTTCTGTATAGACAACGAGCATTCTAGACAATTTTTCACTTTGTATCCTATTTACAGATTTTAAATTCTTATCTGGTGCAGGGAAAAATCGAGGATAGAAAACTGGAATGTACTTGCAAAACGGCTGTCAGATTCACTGAATTTTCTGCCATTCTGTAATGGCAATGAGAAAAGTTGTTAATTCATAATGGATAACAAATTAGTCTAAACGTCGCCAGCCCCTTCAAACACCAACTCAAAGATTGCCAACGCTATCTACTCGTTAAATGTACAATTTTTATAATTTTGATTGTAGATAATATCCAGGATCCAATGAAGGATCCAGAGATGCTTCCAGACACTCAATAAAAATATACAAAAAGGCAAGCCTTAATTTAACATAAGTTCAAATCAGTTATTATTTTTTTTACATCACTCACAAAAAATGTAAAAACTAAATTGGAAATATATTTTTTAAAAACAACTTTTACTGGTAAATATTTAAAATAAGGATATTCCAAGGCCAGAGTTTTTTTTATTTTTATATTCATATAATTTTAGAATATAAGAAATGTATACAATGAAAACATATTTGTATGAAAAAAGTTGTGTTGTTACTTCGTTAAAATTGAATATTCAATCTAAAATTTCGGTTTTTTTAAATAATATTTTAACCAAATAATTCAAACCAGCACAAATAACCATCACACTAATACCAACCAAACACAAACAGACAACCAAATTATGAACATAATTCCATATATCCCAGGTGTATCGGAAAAAATTAAGCGGTTAGGAAATAAATACAGCGTTAAAACTGTTTTTAAAACAAATAATACCTTGCGCTCTATCCTCACACATACCAAACCGTTTAACGCAACCCAGAGTTCTAAAAATTGTGTGTACAGTGTTTTGTGTGACTGTGGCCATTCTTATACCGGTGAAACTTCAAGACCTTTAGAAGTAAGGAAAAAAGAACATCAATATAACATTTCCAGAAGACATGTGGACAAATCAAATTTGGCCAATCATGTATTAACGAGCACCGGCAGCCATAGGATAGACTGGGATAAAACAAAGATCTTGTTGAAAGAAGAAAACTTAAAAAAGAGAAAACTTAAAGAAGCCAGCTGTATGATGATAAACAACACTGAAATCGGAGCACCTTCAGCCGACCTTCATTTGGACTGGAAGAATTTACTGCTAACAGAACAAAAAAACGGTAACCTCAGCGTCAAGTGATCGCCAAACGACAAATTGTCAGTGTCAAATTTTTTGACAAACAATAAATTCAAAATCAAAGCGAAAATTTTTTAGAAAAAAGCCTCGAAAACAACACTAAACGATTGACAACGACTCCAGACTCGGAGTTGAAACGTCTCCATACACAGATAAGTATTACACAATATACAATACATTACTTATATACAGGAATACTGGTTGATCATTTTATAGACATCTCTTTCTCTCAGAAAAACTGTGAGGAAGAATCTCTGTACAGACAACCAGTAATCCGGGCAATTTTACGAAATTGCCTTACTACACTTTGTTCTACATATACAATTTTTTAAATACTTATCTGTTACAGGAAAAAATTTGGAGGAGAGAAAACCCATGAATAGACAAAATAATTCAAGACCTCCTCAACAATCTTTTCGAAATTACTTACGAATGAGGTATGGGCCAATTTCAACAACAAATTTTAGAAAATTAGAAAACCTGAATAAGAAACTAGCACGATCACAGAACAGCTTAACGTTCCTAATAAAATGCCGAAATGAGGGAATAATTCCAAAGGGGTTGTTACCAAAAATGCCATTCACAGACAGAGGTAGTATTAGAATTCAGTTGAAAACAGGTAATGCTTTAGTTAGAAATAGAATACAACACCATCGGAAATTGAAGGTAAGCCTTAAAAATAACATCATTATATTAGAAAACAAATTCAAAGAAACGCACATTCCATCAGACTATAACCGCATCTTTAATTGTTTAAAGGATTCATACAGCTTGGAATTTCAAATATGTAAAAACAGAAATATAAATAAATTTCAACATCTCTTAAATGAAAAACACAAAAAATCTGTACTTACACCAAATACAAATTTCATCAATAAAACTGTGATTAATTTATCAACTAAACACATTACACCAACAGAACAATACGTACTTTCTAAGGGATTAAATTATTCAATCACTCCACAAAATATACCTAAACTAGATCTGATAGTTGCGATTGAAGACACAGCCCAAAAACTGCCTCCAGAAGTGTCAAGTGAATACCGAATAAGAAATAAATTACTTCTAGAGAAGCAACACAAAATGAAATACAATCTTACTCCTACAGAGAAATATGCCGTAGAAAAACTTAAAAAAGACAACACAATTAAAATTCTACCTGCCGATAAAGGTAACGCTACGGTTATACTTGATAAAAATGATTACAACACCAAAATGATGGACCTTATTAACACAGGATCATATTCTAAGCTCAAAAAAGATCCTACGCAAAATATAGAAAAAGCCGCTAGAGACATTATAACAAAACACAAACAAGAATTCACTCCATTAGAACGAAAACACTTAACACCACACTATAGTAAACCTCCACACTTATATGGCGTTCCAAAAATACATAAAGACACAATACCAATGAGACCCATTGTAAGTTCAATAAATTCACCATTACAAAACATATCAAAATTTTTACTAAATATAATTAAACCTTACGAAAATAATCCAAACAATTTAAAAAACACTAACGATTTTTTAACAAAATTAAAAAGCATTATTATCAACAGAAATGATATACTAGTAAGTTTCGACATAGTTAGTCTTTTTACAAATGTACCTGTTGATAAATCATTACAAATTATAAAAAATAAATTACAACAAGATATTACCTTACACAACAAAACAAAACTAAACATTGACACAATTATGGAACTAACCGAACTTTGCTTAAACACTACATATTTTCAATTTGAAGGAGATTTCTATAAACAAGAATTTGGTATGGCCATGGGTTCTTCTTTATCTCCTATAATCAGTAATATATTCATGACATATTTTGAAGAAAGATTCATAGGCAAATATAAAAATAAACCAAAAGTGTGGTGGAGATACGTTGATGACATTTTTGTGGTTTGGGAGTATGGTGCTGAAGAACTGCACTCATTCCTAGATTACATCAATAGTCAAGAACCCACAATAAAATTTACAATGGAGATGGAAAATTTGCATAAACTTGCTTATCTTGATGTACTTATAGATAGAACAAACAACACAATAAGTACAAGTACTTATCGAAAACCTACAAATACTAATAGATATTTGAATTTTCACTCCAACCATCCTTTAAATGTAAAGAAAGGTGTTGTAAAGTGCTTATGTGATAGAGCAAAAAACATATCTTCATCCACCCAAATCTTTAACAAAGAAGTCAATATTATCAAAGAACATCTACTTCAAAACGAATATCCCCAAGACTTTATAAATAAAACTATAAATCAGTTAGAAAGAAAATCGCAACAACAAACCAGCACAAATAACCATCACACTAATACCAACCAAACACAAACAGACAACCAAATTATGAACATAATTCCATATATCCCAGGTGTATCGGAAAAAATTAAGCGGTTAGGAAATAAATACAGCGTTAAAACTGTTTTTAAAACAAATAATACCTTGCGCTCTATCCTCACACATACCAAACCGTTTAACGCAACCCAGAGTTCTAAAAATTGTGTGTACAGTGTTTTGTGTGACTGTGGCCATTCTTATACCGGTGAAACTTCAAGACCTTTAGAAGTAAGGAAAAAAGAACATCAATATAACATTTCCAGAAGACATGTGGACAAATCAAATTTGGCCAATCATGTATTAACGAGCACCGGCAGCCATAGGATAGACTGGGATAAAACAAAGATCTTGTTGAAAGAAGAAAACTTAAAAAAGAGAAAACTTAAAGAAGCCAGCTGTATGATGATAAACAACACTGAAATCGGAGCACCTTCAGCCGACCTTCATTTGGACTGGAAGAATTTACTGCTAACAGAACAAAAAAACGGTAACCTCAGCGTCAAGTGATCGCCAAACGACAAATTGTCAGTGTCAAATTTTTTGACAAACAATAAATTCAAAATCAAAGCGAAAATTTTTTAGAAAAAAGCCTCGAAAACAACACTAAACGATTGACAACGACTCCAGACTCGGAGTTGAAACGTCTCCATACACAGATAAGTATTACACAATATACAATACATTACTTATATACAGGAATACTGGTTGATCATTTTATAGACATCTCTTTCTCTCAGAAAAACTGTGAGGAAGAATCTCTGTACAGACAACCAGTAATCCGGGCAATTTTACGAAATTGCCTTACTACACTTTGTTCTACATATACAATTTTTTAAATACTTATCTGTTACAGGAAAAAATTTGGAGGAGAGAAAACCCATGAATAGACAAAATAAAACAAATAATTCAAATCTAATTTTAAAATTGTTAGCAGTTGCAACACAGATTTCTATGCTATTTGTTTCTGATTTATTAGAACAGATATCAAAATTCAAAACCAGAAATTTAAATTAAATTTTCAAAACTTTTTAATGATTTATTCTTGTTGAGTGTCAAATGATTTAAAACTTTCCGTTAGCAGTGTATATGTGATATATATGCAACAACTGCTGAAATATTCCGAATAAAATTCATCACATTTCCATGATAATATAATTATCTCCTAATATCTCTCCTGCTAATTTGCATTTTTGCCGTAGAAATTGTTCATTTCTGGAATACATTTGCAAAGTTTTTTCTCTAGAGATGCGGTAGGAAACTCAGTTAAAACGAATGAAGCATTTCCTGTGCAATTTAAACGTTAGCTGGTTATTTCTATAAATCAATATTTCCTTATGTGATGAGCTCTGTATCCCAAAACTCTTTTCATTTGAGTAAAATGGAAACTTTATGTGTTATAAAAGCGCCAGATAATTACAAAACTGAATGATGGAGAAAATGAGAAAATTTTCGCTCAATCGGGAATTATATATCTCATATGTCTAATGTCTAGCCTAGATAGAAATCCGTAATGTCAATTAATGTAGTAAAACAGGTAATTGAATTTGAAATAAATTTAATGTATAAAATAATAAACAAACATTTCATTTATTTTATTTTATTTTGAAAAGGAGTTACTTACATGTTTTATGTAGGTAAATAATAACTTTTAGCTGAAAGTATGCAAGCTTATTTTACATCAAAAAAATTATGCATCTCCACAATTCTATCCTTTAAACTTTAACATGGCACGTTTTAGACTACTTTCAAATTTCCATTTTTTCCATTTTTCGAGTGGCACTGTTTTAGTTCATTAACGAAAAACTGAATTCAAGAACACGACCTGAGGATTACCAAAATCTTTTTCTTCTGTTCATTTATCATATTTTCTATGATTTTTCGACAATTCTTCCACATTGATCCGATCAACCAGTTAACTCATATGGCAGTACGAAAATAGTTTCCATAAAAAAAGAGTAATTTAATAGTTATAATATTTGTAACGAGAGATTTTTCAAAAATGGCACGAAAAAAAATTGATTATTTTTATATTTTCGATACCTATATCATTTTTAATAGATTCTTAGTAGGAAATAAATATGTAGTTATTTATGTATTAGTATCCTGAATGTATTTAGGCATGATATATTTTGAACATTGGTGGGTGCAATATATAAAAATATATACATTTTTCAAATTTATAATTTAGCAATAAATTGATACATTTTCTAGAGTAATGATTATTTACAATTTTATACATAGGCGTTAAAAGTTTTTCTCAACCCCCAATTTGGTTCTAGATTTTTTCAACTTAAACTGAATGTCATTTTGTTCATCTTATAAAATTAAATAAAGATGTTTTTGAGATGTCGATTTTTTAAGAATTTTTTCCCCCTTTTTTGGTTATACTAGGAATTTTTTGCAAAAACAAAAAATGCCGTTAGATTCTACAATAGAAACGACTATTATAGCATCGAGCGAAATCTTTTTTTTTGTAAAAAAAGGTAATGAAAATAAATCCGATTTGAAAATGCAAAAAATCAGTCAAATTTGAAATTTGGCTACAACACACCATTTTGAATATTTAAGGCTAAAATTTTACAATAAGTGAACAAAATGGATTCCTGTTGCCTAACGTTTGATTAGTTTAAAAAAAAATCAAATTATGGTTCCGACAAATCAGTCGTGGCTGTTTTCGTATACTTCGGTCCTAAAGATAACCTAAAAGAAACCCTTCAAAGGGTGATAGATCACTTGACTTTGGCGGCCAGTTTATGTTTCCATAACGCACCATGGAAATACATATAGGCCCAAAACCTCTTTTTCATTTGAGGAGTTCCGTCATTTTAAAGTCTAAAAATTTATTTCCTCACGTATCCACTAGTGTAACTTGAAGGTATGTTTAAGTAGATTTTAAATAAATGTTTAAGGTCTCTATTTTAGGTCCTAGCCTGCAAAGTTTCCAAAGAATTTAAGCTTTGTAGATATATATAGTTGTGAAAAATGTCATCTGGAGGGTTGATATTAGCTTTAAATACGATATATCTTAAAAATTTCCGTTGTATTTGTTTGATTTTCTGGATGTGGCAACTATTGGTTGAAGACCATACAAATGATGCATTTTCTAATATACATCTAACTAAGGAGCAGTAGAGTAACCGCATAGAATCTGTATTTTTAAACTCTTGGGTAATTCTTTTTATAAAGCCGAGTGATTTAAGAGCTTTGGATACCATTTGATTAATGTGTAGAACAAACGATAAACTCGGGTCAATTAAAACACCAAGATGTTTTATTTCTGTAAGAAGACAAGGTGGTATTTCACACTTGATAATCAAATAGGATTGGGCTGCGATTTCGTGACATGCATAAGCTATTACATTTTGATAGATTGAGTTCCATACCGTTCGTGTAACACAAAGCATCAAGTCTATCTAAGTCGAGGCAGTCCTTGATAGAGGAAATGGCTAGATAAGTCGTCTGCATAACATAAGTTATTAGCATTTTGAAACAAGTTATATTATTATCTATAAATATGTTAAATAAAAAAGGTCCAAGACGTGAGCCCTGAGGTACTCCAGAGGGAAAGTTTGTTTCATGGGAATTAAAATTTGTTAACTTTGACTACTTGTATTCTTTTATCGCTAGTTCTTGAACGATTTAATGACATCTTTTTAGTCAATGTTTAATTTTTACTCTACTAACATGTGTCATGACTTGTTAGATTCCTTGTTTCACACAGATACTGTACATCATTTGAGGAATATATGCTGACCTGGCAGTAGTTTCAAAAAACAATTTCCGGGAACTAATTTATAGTTTTGTTTTAGAATTCCGTTTTTTATGGTGTTACTTGATTCTTGTCTACTTTGACGATACCGGTATTTGTTAAATAAATCAGAGGTGAAATCGTTCATTACTTCCATACAGTACGTTCCCACGATATGTCCAGATTTCAGAATGTGTTAATAGATACATAAATCTATTGGTTTTTACAACAAAATTTAATCGGATATTAATTATCACAGCAATTAAAACATTTCAATTAAAATGCCTTTATTTCCTACGAACATGCGATGCATATAAATATTCTTAGCTTTACTCGTAAGCACAATCAACTGAACATTATTTATACAACTCCATTGATATAGTTGACCCGTACTATTATTGGATTTGCTAAAGTTTAGATTGAGAAAGTTGAAGGTTAGTCAGGTCAATAGTTCGCAAGTATAGAGGATAATTTATTTCTTCTAGTGAATGTGAACTAAGTACGTTAATGTTCATCTCTGTTATCTGCAAGATCTTGCTACAATATTACATGTAAGTGAGAGAAAGTGCCTAACGATGGAACACGTAATCGAGTTTTAAAGTTTAATATTAATCAGGCGTCAAATAATGATAACGGAGAGAAAATCGATAACATTATATGTTGTTGATTATAGCTTAGAATAATTGTGAACACGACGTGAGGCTAGGTTGGAATATATTTTATATTGGGGTGTAAAAACTCGATATTTATCTGCCCAAGAACAGTTTAACTTTATTCTTACTTTGAATTTTAAATTATTTTATCGCAAAACCTTAGTTAGTTATGAAAATATAATATGATATTGAAGATATGTTCGCGTTAACGATCTAGGATTAATCCTGAACCGTATCATAACACAGCTCTACAAAAAAGATATATTTGTCCTAAAATTTATTTTATTACTTTTCGATTCATTATGCTCTAAAATAAAGAAAATGTTTGCTTTTGTGTTATTTATAATAATAATCATTTTTCCTGAGTCATCATTGTTTCTTCTTCTTCTTCTTCTTCCAAGGGTGTCCCTCACGGGACGGGGGTTGGCCTCGATCTTTCGATCTTATTAGCCAGTTACAAGTGATATAATCAGGTACAAAAACAAAAATTTCCTAATGCTTTTCTTTTCACTAAAAATATCGTAAGTGAATTGATCTTCGTTATTATTAAAGAGTAATTCTTCAAAATTTGAAGATTGAGATTAGGATTACTTGGATTTTGAACGAAACGATATTTACAGAACGAGGTGGCCTTGGACTTCCGGCATTATCACTATTTCTAACAATACGGCACTATCTTTATTTCTAACACACATCATCACTACCTGAGCGTCTTTTCACTTTGTATAAGTGTCTAATGGATGTCGATGGTAACCAAACTCTTAATTCCCCTTTAAATTTAACTTAACCCTAGGACGCACACACACACACACACGACCGGCCACCTCGCCATCTTGCACGGAAGTCCGTCATCATTGTTAAAATAAAATATTCAATAATTCTGATGTGTTTAACGATACTGTGAAAAAATAAAAATGGCTTAACTGTCACGCAGTTAAAAGACTCACAGAGGTTAAAATGCCATCTAAATAATGTATAAATGATGCTGATGCATTTCGTTTTATATGTGGTAGGAGATATAAAATTTTATTTAAACACATGTGAGAACCCTTGTGCAGTCAACAAAGCTTATTTCAAAATTGAGACAAACCCTGGACTCCACTTGTTGCTTGTAGTAATTGCAAAATATGTTTAGAAGGTACACACTTTTTTGTAAAAAATGCGTTTTCATAGTATATTTATTTTTATCCTTATTTGATTTAGGTTGGTATCGATGTAAGGAAAGGAATGTGAAATTCCCAGTACCAAGAATTTGCCGAGAATCAAAAGACCACGTTAATGACTTTTTGCGTAGTTAATGCTGCAAAAAGAAGTAAATGTAAAAATGCGAAACCCGTCGAATATACTGACCTTGCTTCATCTTCTGTACCAATCTCAAATAGCCCACAACTTCGAGTACCTAAAAAATTGTCTCCTTCAAACTCAACTCAAAGCTCAAATAAAAATTTTGAAGATGAAGGATTTGTACTGCCACAGGAACCACCAAAACTCCATTTTCTTGCATCAGAAGATTTGAATTTGCCGAAAAATAAGGCTTTTGGGTTCCCGTTTGAAGCAATAGATGTTGCTTATTGAAAGCAATTTTACTACAAAAGGAAATAAATTTCAATCACTTCCAGTCGCTCACCTGAAAGAAAACTATGAAAGTGTAACAATTTTAATAGAAGCTTTGAAGTTCATTGGGTATTTTAAGATGGGATGATTTTTAATTGGAGTACAGGGTGGATATACAACATATCCGTATTATCTTTATTTGTGCGGATGCTCAACACTGAAAGATCAGGACGTTACGAATTGATCTTGTGTTGGGAAACAAAAAGTTAAATGTGAACCTATTACTTGAAAATTGTATTAATGCCGCCTCTATACATCAAGTTAGGCCTTATGAAACAATTCATAAAAAATCGAGATGAAAGATCTGAGATTAAAAGTCTCAGATCTCAGTTTTAAAAATCCTTTTTCTAAAGTTGTCAGAAGCAAAGGTTAGAGCTGGATCCATAAATATAAAATAAAATGTTTATTATGCATCACACACACATACATTTCATAGTATACGTTTTTAATTCTATTAATAGTACTAGGTGTCTATTATTATTAACGATAAAAATTTTACGAGCGTCCTAGATGCACTGTGATTTATTGACTTACTTAGGCATACCTGTAATAAGATGATTGATTTAGTCTTTAGCAACATTATACCATATTTCCTGTACATAGCGTCAAAGTGCTGCAAAATGTAGTTTTCGATATTATGGGTTTAGACTAAAACAACCCTAAAAGGCTACATCTACATAGTCTTCATTCGTAGGTTGTTATATGTCACCGATACCATTCAATTTATGTGCTGATAAACTGATAAATGAAGCATTGAAAGAAACGGCTGGGATTACAATAGGCAATAAAAAATATATTTTTTTAAGTATACTAATGATCAAGCAGTCCTTACAAAAACAGAATATGAATTACAAAATATGGTCTGGAAAATAAGCGGGTAAGAACTCTGAGATGAAGATAAATATTGGAAAAACTGAGTATGAAAAACAGTATAACATGTAAGGTTGAAGGAAAGAACTTGAACAAGTAGGTAAATTGAAATATTTAGGTGGAATGATTTAAATTTAATTGGAAGTTGCACGGAAAAAATCAGGAGCAGAATAGCCATGGGCAAAATTTCATTGTTCAAAGTAAAAAACCTGTTAACAGCAAGAAAAATTCCCATGAAGCTGAAAAAAAAACATTCGCTACTTCTAGAGTGTGGTTTTATGTGGAATGGACGTTAATACAAAAAGAAGAAAAATGGTCAGGAATTGAGGAAATCTTGAGAAGAGTAAAGGACGATAGATCAATAATGCCAATAATAATAAGGAATGCTAACTGGATCGAACACATTTTAAGTCGTGATAGTATTCAACAGAAAATAATTGGAAGGAAAAATTCCAGGTATTAAAAGAAGAGGGAGACCAAAGAATGGAATGCTGACTGACATCATGAAAGCTCGGACTTACTATAAGATGAAACAAGATGCCCGGAATCGGGAAGTATGTAGAAACTAGACCACAGAAATCTGTAGATTTAAATTAAAATATATAAATAGTTTGCCAGTAGTGTAATTGACACTGCCTGTCTAGAAACTCTACTTTGTTTTGCGTTCAAAGGCTAGTGAAATTTCTATAATTAGGTATCAAATTATTGTCAGTTCCTCCTGTCAAGGCATGAGGAATAAACGAATTATATAATAGTAAGGATTTAGTTTTTAATACTTAATAAAATATTATAATTTATTGTGTTTACCCAAATTTTCTAATGAATTGTTTCAATTAGGTTATCGTTTTTGGCAATTTATATAGATAGACAACGAAATAAAAGATTTGCTATCTTTATCAGCTGTAGGTAGTGGGAAAACTGATAAGATATATTTCACGCTACACTTTATCATTATTTAAAGTGATTATAAACAATGAACAATGACGCGCCTAAAACAATTTTTATATACACTATTTAGTAAGTTGTTTTTCTTTAGTAAATTTGTTTTTCTTACAAGTGTTTGTTTCTAGTTTTAGCGATATTTAAGATACACGTAAGCTGCCAAACTTCCTCGAGAATTCCGACAATTTTGCAAAGATGTTACCAAAGAAACTTCACGGCGGCGGCAAAACCGCCGCTGACATTGCCATTGTTGCTCGAATTGATAGGAAAAGCTGAACGAAACAGCGGGAATATAGTATCATTGAGAAATTTAGCTTCATCAATATTTCACGGGTACGATTATGAGTGAGTAAATTAATTACAAAGGCTCACGCCCAGTCCTTTGTTTTTAGAATCGTGTTCAACGGAGTGAGAAGAAATCGGAATGTTTCTCCAGATATGGACGGTGCGATTCCGTTCGCGGCAACTGGACAGGAATTTAACAGATACCGGGTGCTAATAGATTACTTGATACCCGGCCAATTACAGTTATTTCCAGCTGACTCACTCACATTACCCGAACTGTGTTTCCTTCACACGTTAATATCCAGTACTGTAGATGAATTCGAAAGAGGAGACGAAATTAGCACTTGCAGGAGTCAGACGTTTATGCCTTTGTAAGTTTTTGAATATAGCAAAATTTTAAATTTCTATTTTTTTATGCGTTTGCATCTAAAATCTAGCTAGGGGAATATACAAGTTAAGTTTGGTAAAAAATAATTAGGAGATCCTTCAGAATTTTTTAAAATGCTCTGAGCTCGATCTAATATGTTTATAGACAGAAAATATTCTTTTTCTGTAATTTTTCTAGTGATAATTGTAGAAGAAATATTTCCTGTTTAGAATATGTAATGTTTTTGAAGAGGAAGATTAGTGAAGAGAGACTCAACACCGAAGCTAACCAAAATCGTTTTCTCAAATTTTGTAAATGCCTAACAGATCGGAAGCTTCTGTTTCACACGTCTCCACCCACGTTGGGTTCGTACCCTTCTTTAAAATGTGTTTCTTATAAATGTTTACATTCGTTCTATTCTTTCAACTACCGAAACAGTTTGCGAGGGTAAAAGATATTATCCACCAATTTTGTGGCCTTTTTTGCTTTCGTTGGGTATTATTATTATTAATGCAGATGTTTTTCGATCCGTCAGTTCTATCCGCCAAAGGTCGATAACTTCAAAAGCGCGACTCTATGGAAAGGATCGAGGGTTTCGGGTCGTTCTCTAGTATGAAATTTCAGTAACTGCCAGGCCAAAAGGATTAATAGTGTAATAAAGAGTAATGAAAAAAAAAATCTGCATATGCCCAAAGAAAGAAAGCATACCCATTAGTTCAGTCATCGGAGGTTTTTATGTGATATAACACCTAAGAACCGTTAAAATTTATGTGTTGAAATGCCCCTAAAATTTGCTCGTTTCACTGGTAGATTGAATCCTAATGATTTTCGACATTGGTGGTCGTGGAAAACGGACGTCTACGGACGTGTGAGACATCAGCATAAGAAGGAACAAGAGTTCTTAAGATTTGACTATGCTTGCTTCATAATGTGTTGAAAGATGTTTGCCAGATACCTGACTAATTCTTTGGTACGAAATTGTACCGATCTCAAAAATGGCCTTAGGCTAATAAATTTTAGGCACTCTATATATTTTCGGATTTAAAAGATTTTTCTTCTGGCATATTCAATCTGGGGTAACACTACTTTTCAAATACCTAATTTTCATTTTAAAATACCTATAGTCATTATCACGTGACATCTCCCTTAACTCAGTTCAGTCAACAAAGTAAGTCTAAAGTCTATACAGTACCTTAGATCTAATGGAAAAATTCTAAACAACTGTCCTGATCAAATTCGACGTCCTAGTGCAATTTGTTTTAGTAGTTAGATTGATGCTTTTTAATGTCTCGGCTTTATTTGTTGGTAAATGATTTGATCACATTTCCGCACCACCTTTCAATAATGTCTATATGGTTTCTTAGATCTAATGGAAAGATTCTAAACAACAGTCATGATCAAATTCAACGTCCTGATGTACTTTGTTTTAGTACTTTGTATTTTTTATTCTCTCGGCGTTATTTGTTGGTAAATGATTTGAACATATTTCCGCACCACCTTTCAATAATGTCTATATGGTTCCTTAGATCTAATGGAAAGATTCTAAACAACGTCTTGATCAAATTCGACGTCCTAGTGTACTTGGTTTTAGTAGTTTGGTTGATGCTTCTTACTGGCTCGGCTTTATTTGATGGTAAATGATTAGAACATATTTCCGCACCACCTTTCAATAATGTCTATATGGTTCCTTAGATCTAATGGAAAGATTCTAAACAACTGTCATCTAGTCTCTGAAACTCTCTTTTCTAGTGAGTTTTGAGGACTGGGTAGATTGAGCTGACAAGTTGGATCTGCAACGGTTTCTTCAATCGTGTTGTGAGGTTTAGGGAGTAGGCAGAGTTCGACCTAGACTCTGAACTCTTTTATTAGTGTTGTGTCAAGATTTGGGGTCGAGGCAAATTGATACCCAGAGATCGCTCTTGACTCTGTAAAGATCTCATTTTCATTTTCTTTTTTGTTGATTTTTGTTCAAGGTTCCGAAGCAAAAAGATATATATATATATGTATATATATATATATATATATATATATATATATATATATATATATATATCCGCGTAGTTGATAACTGATCCCTGCCGGGATCGATGTTAAAATGACGACGTTTCGGTTTTAGTTTAGTTTCGCTTCTAGTTACTCGCATACTACAGTATTCGAGTAACTAGAAGCGAAAGCAGAAGGCTACGAGAGTTATGCGAACCGACCTGAAGAGGGCAGATGTGACTCTGCCGAAACGTCGTCATTTTACCATCGATCCCGACAGGGATCTGTTATCAACTACGCGGATGAATTCCCGGAAACCATCTAATACATTTAGTGCCCGCGAAAACTTAAAAACAAATGTATATATATATATATATATATATATATATATAATTACTCCAACTAACCGGGTTATTTAATATATTGATGTACTAAAGGCGATTTTCATAATTCATTACTTCGTTTTGATACATTTTTAGACATTTTTGTCATCAGTTGAGATCGTTCACAGGTAATTCTTATAAGAAGTTGACTCCTTACGAATGAAACTCATAAAAGATACTCCGCTTATACACATATGCAAGTATGCATTAAGGAATACATAAATATTGACGCTTTTGTTTAACACCACTGTGAAAAATTTAACACTTTCATTTCGTATTTGACACTTTAGCACCTCTTTCTCATATTTATTAATATTACTGTTAGACCCATATCTTTTACTAAGATATTTTGATGTGTACAGAAATACGCTTATATTCGATAGATAATAGTCTAATCTAGCTAACATGTTCCATTATAACGAATTCCAGTTCTCTTTTACCGAAAATTATGATCAAGGTGGCATTCGATTCCTTATTGCACCTAGATATTTTTTGGAAAAGAATATATCTTGCAAAAAAAATTGAATATCGTTTCGTTTTTACATTATTAGGAATAATGTATTTAACTCATTCAATATGAATATTAAGGAACAAAAAGATTTAGCTGCTATTTAGAAACATGAACATGAACTGTAATCAGTTAAAAAAATCTTGGACAATTTTTCTATTTTCATGATTTTGTTAAATTAATTTTCCAAGCTGTGCATTATTATGAAAACCGGGATAATGGTTAAACCAGAAACCTCAGATTTTTTTCATACTAGAATCTATTGTCTCATGGCTATAGAAAAGATGCTCAGTTAAATTTATTTATATACATTAAGAATTAACAAATTAACACGTATATTTGATCAACAACCCATTTGTCTATAACAATTGTTTAAACAGTAGAGGTTGCTTTCAAATTTTCCCGACAAGGGTCAACCTTAGTTCTTGACTTTTTATTATATATATATATATATATATATATATATATATATTTATGAACTAAGCTAGGTTCCGGGTGAGAACCGCGTCTGAATATATTGAATACTCGACGTTTCGACTCCTGCTTTGGAGCCATTATCAAGAGACAAAAGTGAAGAAAAGGAGTTTTAGAGTCTAGATCGAACTCGGGGACTCAATCTGCCTACTCCCCAAGAGTCACTAGGTAACTGAACTGAATTTGAGTCTGCTCTGCTTCTTTTATTTATAGTTAGCGCTGGGGTAGAAGAAGATGTCACGTGATGAGGCTGTGTTGTGATTGGTTGGGTATTGGTGGGCGTGTCTGCTTTGTTTAATCTGGCAATTACGGAGGTCCAAGCTGTGGGAAGGCGAGTGCTGTCATCGCGTCTATTTAGACAGAGAGGTCTTTTCTCTATTTCGATGGCTTCGCGAATAGTGGATGCCCTAAGAGAATTGAGAGATATGATAGTCCTACTGTCCTCGAAGTTGATGGAGTGTCCTGTTTGGATATGGTGATGCGCGAGAGCTGAAGTCGGATCTTTTTTACGAACTGACAGAGAGTGTTCATATACTCGATGGTTAACGCGCCTGTTGGTACGACCGATGTAGCTTTGTGGGCAATCGCGACATGAGATTTCGTAAACTCCTCGATCCTCGTAAGGTACTTTGTCTTTGGGGTTACCGGTTAAGTTGCCTATAGTTTGAGTGGTGTTGAAGATAGTCTTTATTTGATGTCTTTGTAAAATCCGTACAATTTTGTCAGTGACTCCTCGAATGTATGGAAGTACGGCTTTTTGATGTTGTTGTTCTGTTTCTGACGGGGTTGGTGTGATTTGGGGTTGTTGAGATTGATGAATTATACGCGCAATGTGGTCCGGATGATAACCGTTTTGTCGAAGGATTTGTTGAAGATTATTAAGTTCGTTTTGTCTATTGTCGATGTTGTATCTCTTTTCACCAATGTCCCCATTTCAGAAACGTTAGATATTCTAAAAACAAAACACAATATCTCTTCTGACATCATCAAACTTGTACAACACTGTTCTTCTAACACTTATTTTTCATTTCATGACACTCTGTTCAAACAAGTCCGTGAGGCCCCCATGGGTTCACCTCTTTCTCCAGTGCTTGCTAACATTTTCATGGAACAAATCGAAACCCAGGCCCTAAACTCGTCTCATTTAAAACCTTCCTGTTGGCTTAGATATGTAGATGATACTTTTGTCATTTGGCCTCATGGCAGAGATTCATTAGACTTCTTCCTACAACACCTCAATGGTATACATTCTAATATACAATTTACAATGGAAATCGAGCCCGATTCTGCTCTCCCGTTTCTTGATGTCCTCATAAAAAAAAACCAACAACGACAGATTCTCACATACCGTCTATAGAAAACCAACCCATACCAATCGATACTTAAATGCCCAATCACACCACCACCCTGCCCAATTGAGTTCTGTAATGAAATCTTTGACTCTTAGATCTATTCGTTTAACAGATATTGACAATAGACAAAACGAACTTAATAATCTTCAACAAATCCTTCGACAAAACGGTTATCATCCGGACCACATTGCGCGTATAATTCATCAATCTCAACAACCCCAAATCACACCAACCCCGTCAGAAACAGAACAACAAAATCAAAAAGCCGTACTTCCATACATTCGAGGAGTCACTGACAAAATAGCACGGATTTTACAAAGACATCAAATAAAGACTATCTTCAACACCACTCAAACTATAGGCAACTTAACCGGTAACCCCAAAGACAAAGTACCTTACGAGGATCGAGGAGTTTACGAAATCTCATGTCGCGATTGCCCACAAAGCTACATCGGTCGTACCAACAGGCACGTTAACCATCGAGTATATGAACACTCTCTGTCAGTTCGTAAAAAAGATCCGACTTCAGCTCTCGCGCATCACCATATCCAAACAGGACACTCTATCAACTTCGAGGACAGTAGGACTATCATATCTCTCAATTCTCTTAGGGCATCCACTATTCGCGAAGCCATCGAAATAGAGAAAAGACCTCTCTGTCTAAATAGACGCGATGACAGCACTCGCCTTCCCACAGCTTGGACCTCCGTAATTGCCAGATTAAACAAAGCAGACACGTCCACCAATACCCAACCAATCACAACACAGCCTCATCACGTGACATCTTCTTCTACCCCAGCGCTAACTATAAATAAAAGAAGCAGAGCAGACTCAAATTCAGTTCAGTTACCTAGTGACTCTTGGGGAGTAGGCAGATTGAGGCCCCGAGTTCGATCTAGACTCTGAAACCCTTTTTCGCTTTTGTCTCTTGATAATGGCTCCAAAGCAGGAGTCGAAACGTCGAGTATTCAATAAATTCAGACGCGGTTCTCACCCGGAACCTAGCTTAGTTCATAATAATGACCGCGGAAGCCTCTCAGAACATATATATATATATATATATATATATATATATATATATATATATATATGAACTAGGCTAGGTTACGGATGAGAACGGCGTCTGAATTTAGTAAATACTCGACGTTTCAACTCCTGCTTTGGAGCCATTATCAAGAGTCATAAAGTGAAAAAAAAAGGTTTCAAAGTCTACATCGAACTCGGGGCCTCAATCTGCCTACTCCCCAAGAGTCACTAGTTAACTGAACCGAATGTGAATCTGCTCTGCTTCTTTTATTTGTAGTTATCGGTCGATTAGAAGGGGATGTCACGTGATGAAGGGGCTGTGCGGTGATTGGTTGGGTGTTGTTAGGCGTGTCTGGCTTGTTTAATCTGACAATTACGGAGGTCCATGCTTTAGGAAGAGGGGAGCTGTCATCGCGGCAGTTTAGACGTCGGGATATATATATATATATATATATATATAGTATAAAATTTATCCTGGTTCCTACCAGCTGATGATGAATTGGATGAATTCTGTTTTAAATTTCGATAATTAGTAGGTATGCATGAGGCTTTCCGAGATCTAGGGATTTTCCTCATCAATGGCATATATATGGGATGTAAGGGGTGAACTACACATTTATCCTTCATTCAAACAAGTTTCTCTGCACCTCTATAAGAAACAGTAAATTGAAAGTAGCTGTCTATGGAATTTTTAATGACAAGCACGGAATATCAGGAAGTAAAGGACCGGTCCTAAGAGTTAGATTTTGGAAGAGCCAATTACCAAACATTTGCTTTCACCAATACAGTCATCAAGCCCAGCGGTTCGTTAGTTTCGTTAATCATTAATTTGAAACTATTCTAGTGACTGCGCCAAGACTATCAACTAAAAACTGTGTTTTTTTTAAACAAATTTTATTAATAATTTAATTTAATTTTTTTGGTCCAGTATAACGATTTATAACTGACGGAAAATAAAATGAATACTCTAATTTACCTGAAGTGGAATTCAGTGGCGTTTCCGTCATCTAAGGTTTGAAGACGCGAGATGTAAAGACCGACACCTCGAAGAGAGTATTAAGGTTTGCTTGGTAAACGATCTTCATGTGACCGGTAATAGTACTATACTAATAAATAATATTATATGCTATCTGTTTGTGCGTATTTATTCATTTCATGGATGGATAGAAAATAAATCATTCAAATGTGATTATTCTAAAATTTAACGCTTTCAAAAACAATAAATCACAAATCCTGCCTCTGACAAACGGGTGGTTCTTATTACAAGCCGGATGTATATCCCCTGCGGTCTATAACTTTTTCAGTTTTTGATCATTCGCCTGAAAATTCATGTTGATTATTACTATTTTTCAGAACTTTGTATGCCAACAAAGTAAACTCCACCGATGTATCTCCACAAAGGTTATATTGCTATGAATTATAAAGTCGTGTTTACCTAGTCTGCGGATTTATATTACAACTCTATCTCAAATCGATTTTCCGAGTTTTTGCTTATTTCATATTTAAAGTTTGACTCGTTTCAATAATTTGTCCGCAATGTTTTGTAACTCTAGAATTCAGAAGATAAATTTCCATACGCTATACTGAATAAATTTAATAGACAAAATGATTGGATAAGTTATTGGTTTGTGAGACTCTGTACTGCATCTATCAGTATACAGCATAGCGTTTTTAGTTATCATGTAGATACAAAGTTACTGAGAGTACTTTGACAAGTAATTTCATTAAAGTTTATTTATTAAAGATCAGTTGATTACGTTTACGATGTGTATCAGTAAAATATTTCTTTTGATAGGAACTGATTTTGGTATTGGTCGTTTCGATATACTGCTAAATATTTTAAATTTAACGTCTTTAATTTATTTTGCTTAGACATTGATATTTCGAACTAAACGTCGTCTTCCAGGTGTCTTTTGTAGGCAAGACAATATATTGTTACGAAATTTACCCAAAGCCGACCCTGTTTCATTTCAATACGACAACAAACGCTTTGAGATGGTTCTCGAAAAGACTTGGCAGCTGTAGGAGTGATGATGATTTTTACTGGAGAATTCGACTCTGGTTTTATAAAGGAAGCACGCCACGATCGCAGTTCAGTTATACCGCAACGACTAGCGTATATGGGAATGTTATTGTCATATTTGAATCAGCTATTTTAATTTAAATAAAGTTCTAGAAAAGTGAAAGTGAATATTAGTTTTATAATTTTAAATTGAACCCACGGACTTTACAACAATTTGGTGATCAGAATTAGAGGATTAAGTGCAGTTAAAATCGTAATTTGATTTATGGAAACTCGTATTATGGAAAAAACTGACGAAACTACCAAAAAAATTATCAAACAGACTACGGAGGGACTAGACGAAAAAATAGCACAGATTCTAGAAAAACGTGACAAGAAGGAGAAACAACATCAAGAAGAAATTCAACAAAGGTTAGTGAAATCTTTTGATGATAAACTTAAAGTTGATTTAGGAAATCTTGTCACTAATATCGATGAAAAACAACAAAATCTTGTTTCCACGATGGAAGAAAAACAACAAAATCTGGTTTCCACGATGAAAAGTGAACAACATAATTTAATTAAAGGATTGTTCTCGAAATTGGAACAAAAACAAGATCAAACTGAATTAAAACGACAAAACGAATTTAAAATAACTAAAGAAAAAAGACAAATGCAATTTGAACAACTAATGCAAATAGTATCACAAGTTAACGAAACAGTTAATGAAAGAATGCAAATAGTAGAATCAGATATAAAAGAGATAAACGACGACATAAAGATCCTAAAACATAATGTGGAGGCCCTTGAAACCAAAGTAGATGACATCGATTCCATACAGAGCCAGGTGAAATTTGAAATCAGTGCTAAAACAAGGTAGAAACAGAAATCAAAAAACTGCAACAGGACTTACAGCGAGGAAAATACTAGCACATCGTGAGTACCAAAGGTTCCGTTAGCAAACCGCCCACATTTGATGGCAGCTCATCTTGGCCCATGTATAAACGGCAATTTGAAGCCGTGGCTACAGCTAATGGATGGGATAACCAAAAAAAATCCACGTCTCTGGTAATTTCGTTAAGAGGTCCGGCCCTAGAACTCCTCCAAAGCATTCCAGTCGATGAACAAGGCAATTTCGACAAGATTATCGCCATCCTGGACAAACGTTACGACAATCAATCCTTGAGCCAGGTATACCAAGTCCAACTGAGTGGAAAAACTCAAAAATTCGGTAAAAGCCTCCAAGAATTCGAAGCAGAGATTAGACGGCTAGTACACTTGTCCAACCCAGACCTGCTAGAGGAAACGAAAGACCAGTTGGCCACACAGAGTTTCATAAACGGCATCAGAGATGTGGAAGTACAAAGAAATTTAAGACTGAGTGGCGTCAAGAAGAGTAATGAAGCTCTACTTCGGGCTTTGGAAGTAGAGGCCGTCATAAACATGTCCAAGCCGAGGGTCGGAGCAGTATTCTTCAACCAGGAAGAGTCAGAGTCACCATTTCAAGCGCTGCTTGCTGGCCTGAACAAAATATTAGAACGGTCACAAAGAACTGGCACCAGAGGGGCATGTTACCGTTGCGGAAGGACAGGACACTTCCAACGTGATTGTCGAGTGAGGCTACCTGAACGATCACCGACCAGGGGTAACCAGAAGAACAGCCACATGTCCATGGACCGTCAGCCAGTCAGCATAAGGGGACGAATGCTGACTGTCCCTCCATCAGCCCCCAAAACGTTATCCATCCGGGGATTTTGCCGAGATAGCGGCAGCCTAGTCATCAGAGGTACCATCAATGGGCGAGCAGTTACCATCACCATCGACACCGGCGCCGCTGTGTCCATTGCCAAGTCCAGGGTTTTGAGGCAAGTTACCAATAACATCCAACTCTGAACAGTCACCGGCGAGTCCATGTCAATACAGGGTGAGGCAGAGGTCGTGCTACAGATAGGGGACAACATGATCCGGCATAGGGTCCTGGTAGCGAATATTGAGGACGATTTTATACTGGGAATGGACCTAATTAGCCAGCATCGATTTATGTTCGACCCGAGATATGTTCTTCGGTTCCTAAATGAGGAATTTGTATTGACAAGGCCCGTCAACAGTTCAGTCACCTCCATAAAAATTGTGGCAATGTCTTCAGCTAGAATTCCCGGTCGAACGGAACAGATTATTCATGGGCAGCTAGACAGCAATCCTGGGAGCTGCGTTGGAATGGTGGAGCTCGTACACTCAACTCATGACTACTTAGTTGGACGGGCTATAGTTAAAACCGGACGAGATATACCAATCAGAGTCCTGAATTTGTCCAATAACGACATCAGAATTACCAATGGTCCAGAGATAGCTTGTTTCGAGCCAGTAGTCGGGCAACAACAGGCAGTCGAGGAAAACATTGAGTCCATGTTACAAAATGGAGTTATTGAGCCATCCATCAGCCCATGGTCTGCTCCCGTCGTGCTAGTTAAAAAGAAGGATGGAACCACCCGATTTTGCGTCGATTACAGAAAGCTGAATGATGTCACGAAGAAAGACAGCTATCCACTACCACGAATCGATGACACTTTACCACACTAGCAGGCTCCCGTTGGTTCTCCACAATAGACCTAAAAAATGGATATTGGCAGGTTGGTCTACACGCAAACGACAGAGAGAAGACAGCGTTCTCCACCAGTAAAGGGCTGTTTCAGTTCACGGTCACGCCCTTTGGGTTATGTAATGCACCCGCTACATTTAAGAGGCTAATGGAGTATGTACTGAGCGGGTTAACATGGAGGACGTGCTTAGTATACCTCGACGACATTCTAGTATGGGTCAGACATCCGACAACCATCTGAAGAACCTGGACGAATTATTCTCCAGAATTAATAATGCCAACCTGAGACTCAATCCGAAGGTGTGTTCCTTGTTCCAAAAAGAAGTAGAGTTTTTGGGCCACGTAGTGTCCGAGTCAGGAATCCGCATCAACGAAGACAAGATAGAAGTCATCCGTGATTGGCCAGTTCCAAGTGACAAACATGAACTCCGAAGCTGCTTGGGCCTCTGTTCATACTACCGGTGTTTTGTTGAGGGATATGCCGCCATTGCCGCCCCTCTACATCGGCAGACCACTGAGAAAGAGACCTTCCATTGGAATCAGGATTGCGAAACATCATTCAGGCGACTGAAGGCAGCACTATGTTCCAGCCCAATTTCCTACACAGTCCGGCAAGTTCATCTTAGACACCGACGCCAGCAACACAGGTTTGGGGGCCGCCCTATCCCAGGTGCAAGATGGTGAAGAGAGAGTGATCGAGTATTACAGCCGTGGATTCTCGAAACCGGAAAGAAATTATTGCGTCACCAGAAAAGAACTTCTTGCAATAATAAGGACTGTAGACCATTTCCACAAATACCTCTATGGTCGTCATTTCTTAATCCGAACAGATCATGCCGCACTCAAATGGCTGCTGGACATGATGAAACCGGATGGACAACTGGCCAGGTGGCTGGAGAAATTACAGCAACACGATTTCAAGGTGGAACACCGTGCCGGCCGTTTGCACAATAATGCCGATGCCCTATCCAGAAGACCCTGTAGAGCAGAATGCGGACATTGTCTGAAGACGGAACAGCGAGAGGGTATCTCCATCAGGCAGATCCGAGTGTAATTCAATGAAGACTGGACAACGGAACAGTGCATCCAGGACCAAATGGCTGATCCAGACATCGAACCAATCTTGTCACTCAAAGCGAGAGGGGCACCCAGGCCACGATGGGACGAGGTAGCTAGATACTCCGGCGTGCTGAAATCGTTATGGGCTCAATGGGACTCTCTAAGAGTAGACAATGGAATGCTCAAGCGAGTTTGGGAAAGCGCTGATGGACGAGAAACCAAGTCCCAACTGGTAGTTCCGAAGAAAAAGGTACCAGCCATCCTGACCGAAGTACATGATGGAATTACCGGAGGCCACCTGGGCATGAATAAAACCCTAGACAAAGTTCGCCAGCTGTACTACTGGGTGAACTACTTCGCAGACGTCAGTGCTTGGTGCCGCAAATGTGCCACCCGTGCAGCCAGTAAGGGCCCGAAGACCCGGACCAAGGGCAGAATGAAGCAGTACAATGTGGGCGTCCCATTTGAGAGAATTGCCATCGATGTCGCCGGTCCGTTTCCCGAGTTTGAGAGGGGGAACAAATACATTGTGGTCGCAATGGATTACTTCAGCAAATGGCCTGAGGCATATGCGATACCCAACCAATAGGCAACCACGGTAGCGACGGTACTATTAGAACAACTATTTAGCAGGTTTGGCGTCCCGATGGAACTACATGCAGACCAGGGGCGTAACTTCGAATCGAATGTATTTCAGATAGTCTGCACGATGTTGGGGATCAGGAAAACAACACCATTGCACCCACAGTCAGACGGAATGGTGGAAAGATTCAACAGGACCTTGGAACAACACCTATCCAAGTTCGTCAGCAATAACCAGCGTGATTGGGATGTGCATATTCCCCTATTCCTGTTGGCATATCGCTCTGCCGTACATAATAGTACAGGCCTGACCCCAGCCAGGGTCCTATTCGGAAAGGAGCTGCGATTACCCTGTGATTTGACATTTGGCTCCCCCGAAGAACCTCCCCAAGGCATCGACGATTATGCCGACCAGCTCCGACATAACATGCTGGCAATACACGAATTAACCCGAACGCAGATGTTGGCCACCAGTGACCGGATGAAGACTCGATACGACCTCAAGGCCAATTCAGTCGGGTTCCAGGAGAGGGACAAAGTCTGGCTGTACAACCCCCAACGGAGCAAGGGTAAATCCCCAAAGCTTACACCCGCCTGGGATGGTCCATACGAGGAGGTCAAGAGGCTTAACGACGTCGTCTACCGGATCCGTCGAAACCCCAAGGCTAAATTGAAGGTGGTTCATTTAGATCGACTCGCTCCCTACCATGGAGGGGATGTTTTTGATCGGTACGATCATAATTAAAGGGGGGGCAGTGTTACGAAATTTACTCAAAGCCAACCCTGTTTCATTTTAATATGACAACAAACGCTTTGGGATAAAAAATGGTTCTCGAAAAGACTCGGCACCTGTAGGAGTGATGATGATTTTTACTGGAGAATTCGACGCTGGTTTTATAAAGGAAGCACGCCACGATCGCAGTTCAGTTATACCGCGACGACTAGCGTATATGGGAATGTTATTGTCATATTTGAATCAGCTGTTTCAATGTAAATAAAGTTTTAGAAAAGTGAAAGTGAATATTAGTTTTATAACTTTAAATTGAACCCACGGACTTTAGAACAATATATTGTTTCTGGTCGGGAACTTTCATCAGTTGTGCTTCCCATAACAGAATGGCCTCTCGAACACTTATTTAGATATTTGATACATAAAGGTAAATTTTAGACGCGAGATGTAAATATCGACATCTAGGATTTTCGAAGAAAAAAATCCTAGATGTCGGTATTTACTTATTTAAACAAGAATACAACAGATGCACAATTTCTCCTTAATTGCAAAGAAGGCAGTTGAAGACGTTCACATAACTCATCATTAGGTATATTTCTTTCTGGATATAGTCTATAATATTTCAGGAACTTTTTGAACCCTTTCAAGACGTTTGCCTTGAAATCATAGTTTGGATGCCAAATAATACTTGCATATTCAACTTTAGAACGTACATACTCAAAGTATAATGTCTTCAATCCGGAAAAATTAGTAAAGTCTCTGCAGTTTTTGAATTTAAATCTATAGGACTTTAATACTTCACATGTTTTTATAGATATTTTCTCTACAAAGGTTAATTTAACGTCAAAGCCGACTCCCAAGTCCTTGATACTAGTATTTCGTTCCAATAGTCTACCTTGACTGGAATAAGGAAATTTGATGGCTGACGTTTTTCGATTATATGTCACTACTTTGCATTTTTTCGCATTTAGTGAATTGACCCTGAATATTATGACAATCGTTTGCACATTCTATTATAGAAAAGATCTTAAAGTCATCAGCAAAGCATAACTTTTCTGTTGATATTGTATCACATAAATCGTTAATAAACAACAACAAAAAAAATAACAGAGGTTCCAAATTCGACCCTTGAGAGTTGAAACCATTATAAGTCACGTAAATGTATCTGTCTGATAAGTAAGACTTGAGAAAATTTACTACTTGGATAGAAAATCCAAATCCTAATAGCTTGTTTAACAGAATTCTATGATCAATTCTGTCAAATGCCTTACTGAAATCTGTATAGATCACGTCGACTTGTATGTTGGTGCCCAGTGCTTCTGAGATATATTGAGCAATTGCTACCAGGTTGGTTGTTGTAGACCTCTTATCAATAAATCCGTGCTGATCTGGAGATAGTAGGAAATATGCGATTATACAGTATGATTTCAAATAGCTTTGAGAAGTTTGACAGAATAGATATAGGTCTGTAGTTCTCTAATATATTTTTCTCACCATCCTTAAAAATGGGGCAAAGTTTTGCTACTTTCCAGGCTTCAGTGAATTTATTGCGTTTGAAACAGGCGTTATATATATTTGTTAGGATTCCCGATAGCGCTGCAACATAATATTTTAATATAAATGACGGAATGTTATCAGGTCCAGAGGTTAGTTTATCTTTTAGTTTCTTGCTCTCTGATAATACTTCATTCTCAGTAAGGGGGTAAAAGTTTATATGTGTGATAATATCAGAGTTTGTGGGAGTTATAATATTGTCAGTATTCGTTTTTAAATACATACTAGAAAAGTATAGACCAAAAGCATTTACTATATCTTTAGGTTTATTATATTGAATATTTTGATAATTTACTATCCCAGGGATCCTTGAATTGCGTGTTCTCGTTTGCACATACCACCAATTTTTTTAGGATTTCTGACTACTTCTGACTGAATACCTCCAAGGTAGTTGTTATAGGTGCTTTTAATTTGAGCTTTGGCAATTTGTCGGAGTCTCTTGAATTCTTTAAGATGGACGATATGGCCTTGTGCTCTAAATTTTTGATGATATTACTATCGTACCAAGGAGAAAACCTATGAGGATAATTTCTGTGCAAGGGAACATAAAGGTCAAATATCTTATAAATTTTCTTGTAAAAGTTGTCTAGCAAGTTGTTAACGTCGGAAAAGTTTTGGGTAATTATATTCCAATTCGGAGATGGTCCTATACATTACAGGAAAGTCTGCTTTTTTTAAGTTATAGCTATGAACCTCTAGGATAGTTTTACATATGGAGGATTTAGCTGGCATGATGAGCACATTAATAAATAAGGCCGGATGATGACTGTCTTCAGGAACCAATGTACACTCATCATGTACTACCATACAGGAATTTTCAGATTCTACCAGATCCAATAGTTGATTTAATTTATTAAATACATAGTGGAATTGGTATGCATGAAGTTAAATATAACAGACGATTTTGGGTCTCCATGATTTTTGTCATTAAAATGAGGCACATTGAAATCTCCTAGTGATATCAGGTTCTCAGAATTTACACAATCTAATTATTCCAGATGATCAAATAATGCTTCAAATTCATATATATATATATATATATATATATATATATATATATATATATATATATATATATATATATATATAAATATAATGACACCTCGAAAAGAGTATTCAATATCTCTGAAGAAATCTGAAAGTTTTATCGTGACATTCTAACCTAGGAGTTACTGGTGAATAGCAATTACACGGAACGGCTCCAGATTCGGAACCTCTGTGTGCTAGGTTTCCCGAAAATCCTAGACGTCGGTATTTACATCTCGCGTCTACAAACTAATTCCTCATTTTCCTGCCGTAAATCAAATCACAATTTCAGTTTTCATGGGATTAGTAACAATTATAAAAAATGTACAATTTTAAGGTTTCACATAATTGCCATTGAGACCCATACATTGAAACGTTTGGATTCATTGAAATTTCGAAAAATTCTTAAAGTAAGTACCATAACTATCATACAGAAAATAACTAGAAAAATAAGCACTAATCCGGAGTTTCTGGTATTTCTGGAATTATTCATTTGTTTGTCTGGAAAATTAAATTTTTTAAAAAGCAATTGTTTTGCCTCTGTAAATATTTAAGACGAATGTTTCCGCTTATTTGAAAACATATTCATAATTTAATTAACTTTATTTGCATTAAGTCGAAATATGCCTCGATTTGATCCCGAATACACTGCAATCTCAAATAGCGTACCTAAAATTTATCTCATTTTCCCTGTGCTCGACGTCAACTGCCAGCACAGTAAGGGCTTCGGTTTTCCGTAATTTGTGATATAAACTCCCGAGTAAATAATACAAAAAACCCGACGGCATTTAATTGCACATTCTCTATGCCTGTATTTGTGTTTTGCAGGCGCTGTCTTTGCAACAATATCTGGCGAATTCTTAGACCAAAGCTCTTTCATTACCTCGGCTAATGCCTCCGTAAGCTCCGCTTTCACGCTCGGCGCTCAAGTGATTAGAAAGTTTAGTTTATGATAACTACATTGTTAAGTTAAGTATCTTTGAGTGTTTTCTGAGGAGGCACATCCACTTTTGCCGTGAATTGTTTTCTTTTAACAAAAATTATGAATAACACAATTTTTTTTCAAGAATCAATTATAAATGTTGATAGAAAGGAAATTCCATTAATTACCATGTTGGATGCGTTACAAACGCTTGCTAATTCAAAAAATTAACACTTTTAAACTCGCAAAAATAATTAAATGCAAATTCAAACTAAAACTAACTGGACAAAATAAAATATTATAATGACGACCGTGGGATCGCTTCGGTTGTATTTATGATTTAAGAAAAAGTCAGCGAAAAGATATTCAAACGATGCGTTCCCACGTTAACATCGAGGTACTAGTAAGCTGTCAGCGTAATATGATATCATTGTATCATACACATGTGTACAATTCACACCTAACAGCTTCCCCTTATAAGGAAAAGTTGATGTTACAACATCAACTTTTAAATCAAATTGGGCTGTCCATCTGGGATCCCTCTTGAATCACAGGCCTCAATTTTGGCACGAGTCTGGACAGTGGTTTTGGGAAGGTCCTTAGGTTGTCTGAAGTGGAATTTTCATCCCTTGGTGGCTTCTTGACGTGCTTTACGATTTTAACTGAAATGTATGCAACAACAGTGATTATGATTATTGTAATCGTAGCGTATGTAAACCAGGATATATTTCTGTTTGCAAATGGCTGGTTGATAAGGTCGTCTAAGTCCCTGGAGTATTGATCTAACTTATGGCTCGCTATGGAGAGTTCGTCCATATTCAGGTCATCTAGCTTTAGGGGCTTGAGCTCTGGGATATCTAGTTTTTGGGGGTAATAACTGCAATAGTTGTAAGGGATTAATACAGGGTATGAATTTTCGGAAATGTTTATAAATTTTTGAGGTTCCGCTTGTATTTTTGTGATCCCCACGAAAGCACTGCAATCTGATTGTAAGCGAATAATGGTATTGTTTGTTTCAACTATTGTCTTAGTATCTATCCCCGCACAATTAATTGTCACATGTAAGGGCACGGACACTATAACAATCCATGTGTTAGTTTCTAGTCTCTGGACATTGTATCATTCACTGAATACAACGGAGCTTTGGCAACTTTCCGGTACACTACGGATGTTCTTCAGAAGTTGAGCTTCACAGGGTGCGTTGGAGTCGATGGGGTAGGCATATAACTCAGAACACAGTTTTTGTTGTGGAGTTAGTGGCTTGCATACACTCAAGTCCTTAATGGGTATGTACATTAGAGTATCACCGTTTCGCGCGGTATATTTTTTATATTTTTGGGTGAATGAAAGAATATGATGAAAACCTGTCATCTAAAATTGGGATAGGATATAAGTGGTAGGCGGTGTAGAGTTCTTGCTCTACAAGAGGAATTTTCAAAATAAAGACTAAATCTGAATTGGTTTGAAACGCTTCTAATTCGATTACTTCCAAATATTGGGCGACACTTGAATATCTGACAGGTAACGGTAGATTGTTTTTGACAAGATTTTGCGAAATTTCTTGTAGTGCCTTAATCAAATGATCAGGTGTGATTATTGAGGAATGAATTATTTTTAAGCGAGCAAATGTTATGGAATTTAAAATATCATTGAGGTTATCCTCAAGAAATAAATAGCTTGCCATTAGTTTTTCGCATATTCCCAAAAATGACTGTTTTGCTTGGATAAGGGCTATTTTGGCGTTTAGAGTATGTATTGCCAAATTAATTGCGTCAATGTTTTCGTTAAAGTTTGCTTCGTCAATTTGGAGTTTCTGAATGGTTTCATTAAAAGTTTTGATAATAGAAGTAGTTACGCTTATTTGATTTTTTAGGAGATTCTCTACTTTTAATTGTCCCTGGTTAAGTTTGTTAATACTATCCGTGAAAAATTCACCATCGGCTGCGTCAAGGTTTTCAGTGATGGCTTTAAAGATAGTTCCTACACCGTTAATTAGTCCTCATTTGTATCTTTTAGTTCCATGAATATTTCTGAGAATTTAGTTTTAATTGAATCTGAAATTTGGGATAAGAGACCGATGTGAGTTTGTACATCAATTTGGAGTGCACTTGTGTCATTAAATTTGATACCTGGGATGGGATCGACAGTGTTTTCTAATGTTCTGAGGATTCTGTTGTTGTTCTCAAAGATTTCTTTAAGTATCGTCAAGTTGCGATGAACTAGTAATGTCCATTTATAGTTGGAGGTGACTATTCTAGTTTCGTCGTGATAGTACATACCAAGAGTGTTGGTTTGATGTTGAACTGTGAGAATGCTGATCCGAACAGCAGTAGTAACCTGAAAAGAAAGTTAGTTTTCAGAATAGAGTTTCATTCTGTCAAAGTTAACTTTCGTTCGTTGGTTTGTTTTGAGATTTAAGAGTGTGGCTGAATTATTGTGAATATCTGTAATTTGGAATGGACCGTTGAATGTGTTATGAAGTTTGTATTTAATTTGGGATTCCTTGACGTAAACTTTGTCACCAATTTTAAATTCGGGAAGTTTGTCGGAAACGTATTTATCAAAACGTTCTTTAGCCTTTTGCTTTTGTAAGTCAGTTTTTTCGCGGGCTACTTTGTAGTAATAGGAAATGCGATTGTTCAAATCTCGTATATATTTACTAATCAGTTCCTTATGGTTGTAGGTGGTTTCAGGTGGTCTACTAGACGTATGTCCAAATACTAGTTTGTAAGGCGAAAAGCCATGGGTTTTGTTTGTCGAGTTATTGTAAGCAATAACCGCATACGGGAGTACATTTAGGGGATGTTCATCTGGATTTTCTGCTTTATTGATTCGAATCATTTCTAACAAACTAGAATGAAATCGTTCTACAGAGCCGTTTGTTTTGCGGATGTCCTACGCTTGAATAAGTTAGTTTAATATCGCACAGTTTACACAAGTTTTTGAATATGGCGTTGTCAAATTCCCCACCATAGTCACAATGGATACGCAATGGCGTACCAAAATGTTGGAAGTAAAACATCATAGTACTGACAACTGATTTGGTTGATTTGTTTGCCGAAGCATAAGCTTGTGAGTATTTTGTCAGTTCGTCTCTTACAGATAAGATATAGTTTCTGTTAGGTATTTCTAGTATGTCAATATTAATTCGCTCAAACGGTGTTTTAGGCGTTTCAGTAATGACGAGGGGATTGTCTAGGTTTTTGCGACACGCTTTAGTTTTTTGAAAAATTTCGCAGTACTTAACGAAATTTTCAATGTCTTTTGTGAAACTTGGCCTGGTGTACATTTCCTTAATACGGCGGACGGTTTCGTTAATGCCGCGGTGTAAGTTATTTTTCCCGTTATGATATCGTTCAAGGATCAGCGGTATTTCGTCTTTCTTGGGGGTTTTTGTAACTTTTTGGCAAATTTTCCATTTGATTTCCTTTTCAGCGAAAATGAAAGATAGCATCTCTAAAATTGGAAGATCGAGATTGTTTTCGACCCAGTATGTTTCAGATGGAGATAAAGTATCTTGATGTTTGTATATTGATGCAAAATGAACTTCATTTACAATGAAATGGATTATGAAATATTGCCTTCTGCTTACGGTTTTGCTGGCGAATACATTAATTTTAAAGGTTTCGAAGTCAGCGACTTCTTTGAAAATATCTTCGAAAACGTCGTGATGAAATTCCTGAAGATTGGATGATTGGGGGAAAATTAAAATGTTTTTATTTGTTTTGTCTAGTAGTTGACAGTTGGAGAATTCAATTTTGCTGTAGTCAATTAGAGAAGTAGTTTTATAACGTTCTATAAAGGTTTTAAATTCTTCGGACATAGTTTCAAGAGATATTTCATTTTGTTCGGGTTCAGGACTGTTGTCTTCGGATTCGTCGTTTAGGGGTAACACTTTGAAGGGTGTTAGTTTCGATTTTGACTGAAATGATAAACATTCGTCAAGATGATTGATTTTAATCCCTGATAAAGCATCAGCGTTCTTGTTAACTTTACCAGGCTTGTAAATAATTTCATAATCGTATTCTTCTAGTTTGAGTCTCCATCGGGCAAGTCTACTACCGGGATCTTTTATAGAAAATAGCCAGGTTAACGGGCGATGATCGGTTAGTAGTAGGAACTTACGGCCATAGATTATCGGACGAAAATGCTTAACCGCCCAGACAATGGCTAAGAGCTCTCGCTCAATGGTGGAGTACCGGGTTTCGGCTTTACAAAGGGTCCTAGAAGCATATCCAATCGGTAAATCCTTACCTATTGGCACTTGAGATAATACGGCACCGATAGCAAAAGCACTGGCATCTGTAGTCAGTACAAACCGTTCGTCAAAATTTGGGAAAATGAGTATAGGGTGGAAGTCAATGTTCGTTTTAATTCAATGAAGGATTTTACACACTCTTCGTTAAAATTGAACTGTTGGTCTTTTTGTAATAGTTTTGTCAGTGGTTTGGAGATCTTTGCAAAGTTAGAAATGAATCTACGGTAGTAACCAGCAAGCCCTAAGAAAGATTTTATGTCTTTAGGGTTCCTTGGTTGTGGAAAGTTTAAAATACAGTCTACCTTTGATGGATTGGGTTTCACACCGTCTTTAGTTATGTTCCTTGGTTGTGGAAAGTTTAAAATACAGTCTACCTTTGATGGATTGGGTTTCACACCGTCTTTAGTTACAAGATGTCCTAAGTAAAGACAGATAATTTTTCATACAACCCTCCTTGCGGAGAAATTCGCATTTGTCAGGCTGTATTTTAAGGTTAGCCTTTCTGAGTCTTTTAAATACGGCTGTCAATCGTGATAGGTGGTCATGTATTGCAGGCGAGTAAATGATTATGTCATCCATGTAAACAAGACATCTTTCATTCTGAATTCCCATGAGAATGTTGTCCATCACCCTTTGAGAGGTAGACGGAGCATTCTTTAACCCGAAGGGCATGCGGACAAATTCAAAATATCCGTTCTCAACGATAAATGCAGTTTTTGCGATGTCTTTTGAGTCTATTTCTATTTGATGGAACCCAGAGGTGAGGTCAAGAGTCGTAAAATACTGGCATTTGCCTAGTTGGTCTAGTAGGTCTGAAATGTTACGTAGAGGGTACTTGTCGTTGACTGTAAGTTCGTTGAGTTAGCGGTAGTCTACGACTTCACGCCACGTCTATTTTCCAGAGGCGTCTAATTTTTTCGGCACTACCCATACGGGAGAGGACCAAGGCGAATTAGAGGGTCGTATAATGCCTTCGTCGAGCATTTTTGCTACCTGGGACTTAACTTCTTGTTTGTGAACTTGGGGATAACGGTAGGATTTTGTATAAACGGGTTGCGCGTTGTTAGTATCGATACTATGTTTGATTTCGTTTGTGAATGATAAATGATCGCCTTCGAGGTAGAATATGTCTGAAAAATCAAGACATAATTGTAAGATTAAGTCTGACTCTTCGTCGTTTAAATGTTCTAGTCGGAGTTGTTTAACGATTTCTTCTTGTCTGCCGGGTTCGTTATAGTTCAAAGGAGTAGTTTGTGAGAGAGAGTTCACAGAAAAGTTTTGTTACAGTTCGAGTTTTAAATTTGAAAAATTTACTATTTTAGGGATGGTTTTGATGGTTTCGTATTTAGAATAGATATGAGAAATTGGCCTTTGCTGTCTACTGTAACAACAGCATTAGGGAGGTAGACTTTTTCAATTTCCATACCAGTTAGTAAGGCTTCGGTGTTTCTTAGTTCACAGCTAAGTTTAAAGATTTGTTCTGTACGAGATTCAATTGTAATAGTATTAATGGAATTATAGCAAGAGGGACATTGTATAGATTCAGTGGCATTGATTGTATCGTCTGTTACTTTATACAGCAGAAGTGTCTTAAAGTTGGTTATTAATTGTTTTTTGTCAAAGTGAATAATGCAGTTGTAGTGCTCTATAAAGTTAGAGCCTAAAAAACCGTCGAATTCTATATCAAGGTTGCAGATGTAAACCTTGTGCGGGTCTTTTATATTGAAAGGAACGAGGGTCGATTCGTTTATAAGGATTTTCTGGTTGATAATTTCCTGAATTACTACGTGTTCCTAAAATCTTTCTCTGAAACGACTGCAAGTGTCTGGTTTGAAAATAGAAAGACCAGCACCGGTGTCTATTAGAAGTTTATATGTGTTAGAGGAATCTGTGATGTAGTATAGATTTTTAGAATTTACGGTCAGAAGCGGTCTTATAGAAAGCTCTGTTCGGGGAGTTCAAATTCGGGTCGAAACTGTCTAGATTTAAAGTTTGAATTTGGGTCTGAAGTTCGGTGTGTTACATGGTTTAGTTGTCTTATCATTTTGTCACATCGATTATTCCTAGGAAAATGACTGAAATCTCATCGAAACTTCAAACTGTCTTTTCTAAGACAACTAAACCTTCAATGACATATATATATATATATATATATATATATATATATATATATATATGTACTTGGTCGCAGTTTTCTTGTGGTGTACATCCGTTCGTCTGTTGAATGAGGCGGAATTCTTGCTTGACGTTTCGCCAGGATCTTATCTGGCATTTTCAAAAGGTATTATCTAACTTTTGAAAATGACAGATAATATATACTCTGGCGTTAATGCCAAAAATCTGGGAACTAGAAATTTCCCCTTACCAACCCGCACTAAGGCAGCGTGGTAAGGTATGCCTCATATCCCCTGTAAAATTCTAAAGATATTCTTCATCTTCTCAATCCTTTGAGACGTGTTTTCCCACAAAAAGACCTATTTCGACAGCTCTTCAAGTTCCTCTGCCATCTTTTAATCCTTCAGGGAGGCTACACCATGAAAAATTGCTTGACTATAGCTGCATATGATGATGGTGATATATTTATTAATGATATAGTTGATAAAATACATTCTTTTTAGAATTGAGGGCCGTCCTGGAGATCGAAGTAGCTGCCCTTTGAAACAAGGGATCGTAAGCACTCAGTGGGGGCCAGTCTCCATTCATCATGTTATCGCTGCAATATCCGCTGGTTTAGAACCGAATCAAGTGACATTTGGTGGTATCGCGAGCTTCATAGAAACGGATTCCGTTGCTAAAAGAAGCATAATATCCAGTGACCAAGGTGTTAATTCAGTATGGATAGCAGCATTAGCCGCTGATCTTGCCCATGCTATTCTGAATCAAACATCTGGTGACCCTGTTATAGCTAACGAAGGATACTGGAACGACACGCTTTTGCCAAGAGCTTACTATTTGGATTTGCAGACTTGGGATATGATTGAGGCTGATATTTTAGCAGGAATTGACGGTAAGTCTTGTAGTCTTTCTCATATGTTGTATCAATTAATTTAGCAATGAGGAATTTGAACCCCATATATTTATGTTAGTGGCATAATGCAGAAATAAGTATTATTATTACGGTTTTGTTGTTATTTTATAATTACTCCATTTTCTAGTTAAACTAAAAGTATGGCTTGAATTGTAATTCGTTTGAAAGAGCTCGTACAATATATATATATATATATATATATATATATATATATATATATATATTTAGAGATTTTAATTAATTTCTACCTAAAATAAATTTCCTAGCATAATAATGCCACAAACACATGATGCAGCAAATATCAGACAGGAGTAATTAAATTTAAAGTATCTATTTGAAGCTGTACTGGAGAATATTTACAATACGGTTACTGGAGGTTGTTGAACTCTGAAAATAATGGGAAGGAAAAAACACAAAATTAACCACGCTAGGTAGAGTAAAGCAGAAAATCGAAAAATGTATCCCTAGGGGCAGATTTTCCGCTTTCTTAACATAATTTCCTCGTTTACATCGCTATTCGATGCATTTCCCAAACTAATTTTAAACATTTCTCATTAAAAATGATTACACTACACTAAATAATTCTTTTGTTCTAGACATTATACGTTTTACAACTAGGTTACTATAAGGCCTTAGGTGGTTTCACGGTATCTCATATATATATATATATGCATGTTTTAAAATAAATTTATACTCAGATTGAGTTTCAACATCCAAATAGCATAAAAAAGTTCATATAACCGTAGGTCGGGAAATGTTTAGTTTTCAAAATACCGGATGTTAAACAATAACGTACGTCATGGACACTTTTGCCTTTTTATGACTAAACCATTGCAAATTCAACTTTATTCCTCCTTTACAAAAGAAATATTATTATTACGGCAATCTGTACCAGATTATTTCGTTTATACATGCTCAAAACTATGAGAACTCTACTATATACACTGCTTCACTACACTACGCATTATTAAAAATTGTGCTTTAAAGCATGTATTCAAAAAAATTGTGCTTGAAGATCAACAAGACGAGAATGGGCTAAAAAATGAATTGTAGAGGGTTTTTTGAGAATGCATGTGCGAAAATTGGTATTGTGAATTCCCTATTCTCAATATATTGGGATTCTCGTTGGGCTCAAGTGTGTTAAATGTAGACATTTATTATCGGTTTGTTGGTAAAAAAAATCCGTGAATAGTACAATACTTGAAACCTTTCTGTCGTGCCTTAATTACTTTTAAAATCATTGGCAAAACTCTTTCCCGGTAACAAAATTATTAGTCGACAGGACTTGAACTCTTGTAAAGTGGTAATGACTCAATTGTTGGTGACCTAGAGTACGCTAATTTGTATTCCCAACCCATTTGCAACAATTACTTTACACGTAGTTGGGTCGCTTTGAACGCTATCAAAATTGTTCCTTCAGTTTGAACCCTAAACCTAAATCTTCTTTGATCAGAAATTTGACTGGTTTTGGAGAAATTGTCCAAATATACTCTTATGCTCATGGTTTGTTGATATAATTGAAGCGAAAGCTTCTTAATGGACGCCCACACTTGCACATATGAAAATAGATGAGCAAGGGAATGAAATGCATTACTTCAAATTTCATTTGTTTCGACACGAGACGACACGACGGACCGACCGACACCACACACTGCTTCCATCTTGAAATACTCATCCAATTCAGTCCTCTGTGTAAAAACAGGGACTAGGCAATATATTAAGAGTCTTTTCTTTTATTGAAAATCAATAATAAATAGGAAATAAACCAATATAACATCTAAGTAATATACAATACCTGCACACAATTTACTTTTCGTTCTAATAAACAGTCTAATTCTCTCTTTGTGATATATTAAATTGGAGACTTGACATACGTCAGAAATTAAAAAGAATACCACACAAAAAGGCAACTTGGCATTAAATTTTCATATAATCAACGAATATATACTCATAGAAGGATACACATTAACTTTTATATCCTCTAAATAACATTATTAAAAACAAGTGGCAAGAGTCTAAAGCGCACGGCTGCAAATCCAAAGATCTCGGGTTCGAAACCGAGAACAATTATACTTAGCTATAACAGGGAATAAAATTCATTAAAATATTACATAAAATAAGAACTTATTAATGATGTTAGCTAGGAACAAAACGAACTTTTCTTTGATATCTTGTCTTCTAATACCTATTCAGATGAACAAAACTATTTACAAATACTTATGTACTCAATATCTAAACTTATATTTCTTTGCAGATATATTTCAATTAAGGTTTCAATTAGGTTTAATTCACCTGATATTTATATCCGTCACTAAGAGTGACACAAAGAAAGAAAAAAAAATTCACGGATAATAATTAAAACCGAAAACAAATAACAAATAAGTTAAACGAGTTCAGAATACAACGGGCCGCAGAGAGAAAGCCGCATGAAGAGGGCATACCATTTTTTTAAGTAGAAATTTAGAGTTGGCAGAATTTTGTTGTTTGAAAGCGATGAAATTAAAATAAATAAATCTAAAATGTATCTTTTGAGATAAGGTACACAACAAAAAAAAGCACTCCGGGAGTGCCGGCAGAAGTGAAAACATCAATATTAACGTTGTGTTTAATTATAAGTACAAAAGTACTATCATTTATGAGGTAGAATACAATATTTATTAAAAACCTACACCGATTATTTATTATTATCTTATTTCATTTATTTTTAGTCGAAATTATTTTTTTGGTAAACCTACACCGCAAATGGGCTTATTGTGGTGTCATGAAAATGTAGGTTAATGCTATAAAGTATAAACATATTACAAATACTACATCTATTATGTGTAAATACAGACTCGATCGAAACCTAATCTTATTATTAAAATTGTATTTATTACTATTATTATTATTCGTTTTTTTACGTTTTATAGTGCTCAGCTTATAGCTGGTTTTCTTGACGGCAGTTACGGGCTAAAGCCAAATAAGAGTTTTTCATCTAGTTTATTTTTCATCTAGTATATTTATAAAGTACTCACTCATTTTCTTTCACTACTTCATCATCACTTTTTTCATTAATAGATGCACTTTGTTCAATTTCCATAATTTAAACAATTCACATATACGAATACACAACAGTCACGCCGACAGCTGTCACCATCCTTAGATACGCGTGGCACGCTGTACATAAACACACACGGACATTCGCGCAAGCGCCCTGTGCCGCCTAAACGGAGCAACACACTCAGGCACGGTAGAAAGAGTGGGAGATACTAGTTCCTCTCCCTTCCCCTCGATCTTACCCTTTTTCGATCAGCATCACGTGACCCTGACGCGAGTTTGGAAATTTTTACCCATACAAAAAAAAGTGCTCAGCGCCGCTAAAGAAGTTTTCACTTCAAAAAGAGCGGCAGTCATTTGAGACTGAACGATGGAAGCGAAAGCTTCTTACGAATTATACTTCCCGTCTTTCGTTACCTTCCTCTGTTTCTCTTTATGTCATTCTTAGTAAAGTATAAACATTTCAGGAGAATTGAAAAATTAGAATGTGTAATTGAATTCTTAATTGAATTTATGGTGTGTAAGTTGGTTTTTAATTAATTTGTTAAATTGTAGTAATCGAAGCCTGTTTCATCTATTTAATATTCTGACAATGTGTCTAACGAAGTCACTTTACTTATTAAAGATTAGATTCTGTAATTAACTTTTTTATAATAATTATTTGATTTCAAGACACTTTCGGGATCTCACTATGCATATTTATCTAAACAATTGCAGGCTTCATTAAAACGAATGGTTCATACGATATTTTCATACTACTGATTTACTGAAAGAAGCTTTACGAGCTCGGAACGCCACAATGTTATTAATGGATTAAAACAGAAAATAAGAGGGCATAGGAGTCGGTGATGAGCTTCCTCAATTATCCGCTTTTACGGGCTCTCGTCAATCCGTCTACCTTATTTGGAGTTTCATAAAATGCATGCCTTAAGGCTTCCCACCTGCTTCAAACGTTGATCTCTCTCGATATTAAAAAAATTCTCTGTTAAAGCTTGAAACTTATTTATAGTTTTCCAGAACAGTGACATCAAATAAGCGAGTAAGCTGAGTTGAACTCAAACGGTATAATTATTATTTGAACAACAAATAATTAAACTATTTCGAAATATTGTAGAAAATGTAAGGGAATTTGATAGTGGTAAGTAATAATTCATCGATCTGAAATAGCAAAATCAAATTCAGCTAAAAATTGGAGCTTGATAAGAAGTCTTGACCTGGGATCGAATCCCAGTCAAGTAAAAGTTTTTTCATTTACAAAAAAATGTGACAAATTTTGGGGGGTGCAGTCATGTCTGATGTAAATTGCAAAAATCAGGGAAATCCATAGTTGTACTCTAACAACCCGCACTGAGGCAGCATGGTAAGGTATGCATCATATCCCCTATAAAATTCTAAAATTATTCTTTATTTATTTATTTATTTATCTATTTATTTATTTACCCCATCCAACAGCACAGCCATTTATAGGATGGGAATGCAGTACACTGACAAGCATATTAATATCAAACTAGAGTACTTACACCTTACATAGACAAACACACAAGAAAGCATATTTATACACAAATCATGTAAAGAATACACAAGTTTACATAAATGAGCTATGTTAAAATCTGTTGTTTGATAACTTTAGGGGTAACATTAAATTAATCAATTTCTGTTTGTACATCAGTATAGTTATAAAACATCGCATATAAGGGAGAATATTTTAAAACATTTGTTCTAGGGGTTTTAATATATAAAAGAGGTGGAGAACTAGTTCGGACATCTGGAACACTAAACTAAATTCGACTAAGGATGTCAGGGCATTCAGTTATACCATGTAATACCTTATATAACATGATAAGACAATAATATTTTCTACGGGAGGCTAAATCCTATAGATTAAAGCGTTGAAGCATTATATCGTGGATAATGCCACGTTGTGGATACATACCATCCGAGTTAAACCATAAATACCTTAGGTATTTTCTATGGATATTTTCAACAACCTGAGTGTATATTTTATAACCAGGACTCCAGATAATAGATGCATATTCTAGTTTGGTACGCACAAACGCGTTAAATATTGTTGTTATTGTATTTATGCTACTGAACTGGCGTCCGTTTCTTATCACAAATCCTAAATTTCGCAAAGATTTTTGTTGGATAATCTCTACATGGACAGAAAAACTTAATTTTGTATTAAATGTGACACCTAAATCGTTTATTGATTAACATTGGCTGATTTCGTCATCATTAATATGGTAGGAATATTGAATAGGATTAGTTTTCTTTGTAAAACTCATGTAATTACATTTAGTGATAATTTATTTACTGCACACCAACGATTTACTGTATCTAAATATTCTTGAGGATTGTGACAATCTCTTATATCTCATACCAATTTAAACAATTTAAGTCATCGGCGTAAACAAAGTACCTACATCATAAACCACTTACGATATTGTTAATGAATAAAGTAAATAGCAGAGGACCAAGTACTGATTCTTGAGGTACCCCCGAAGTAGCAATAATATCAAAAGACTAAAAACCCTTATAATAGACATTTAGTATTCGATCAGTTATATAAGAATGATTCAAGAAATGTTACGAAAGGTGTTGTGGAACCTAAACTGGATATTTTTTGTAGCAAAAGACCATGATCTAAACGATTAAAGTCTTTTGAAAAATCTTTATACATAACATCAACCTGTTTACCATCATCAATATTTTCAGCTACATACTGAGTAAAACACATTAAAATTGTAGTCGTAGACCTACCGGGAAAGAATCCATGTTGCTCAGAGCAAATTCTGCGTTTTATGTGTTGGAATATAATATCCTATATAGCATTTTCCAAAGTTACACAAAATGGTAATTGGCCTGTAATTTTCAATCTCGGCTTTCATACCTTTTTTGAATATTGGGCATACTTTTGAAATTTTCCATTGGTTAGGAAAAGTTACAGTACAAAAGATAAATTAAAAAGAATGGCAAGTGGCTAAGCCAGCACAGTAGAACAATACATTAGCAGAAAAGCCGGTATATCATCTGGACTCCTAGTATGTTTCGATTTTAATCGCTTAAGTGCTTTTACTACTTCAGCTTCAGTTAATAGTGGCAAGTTATAATTACTACCGTTTCTAATTCTAGACTCTGAAGTATTAAGAATAGTTGAAACTATATAGGATTGAAAGAACGTTGCAAATGCGTCAACAATATCCTGTGGATCATCCAAAGAGATACCTCCTTCTCAATCCTTCGAGACAATTCTTCCCACAGAAGACTTTAAGCTCTTCATCTGTTCCCTTAAGACCTTAAGTGTCTCCGATCAGCAATTCAGCTTTTCTCTACATTAAAACCATTTCTTCAAACGCCTATTTCTCAACCTCTAGCCTTGAGTTCCCAATAAAAACTGCCTAAAAAATATGTTTTTCTTCTCAGTCAGTTCGTCAATTCTTTAGACCTACACTTCTTCATCTTCATCATTTCAGTTATTCGAAAAGAACATCCGTCCACCTATCTTAAATTCTCCTCAATTCTCTTCTTCTCACAAATGTTAAGCTCTTCTTCTTCGTTTCTTCTCAAGAACTTTAGTTCTCCATTTCCAAAGCTCTGCAAGTTGCTCTGCAATCTCTCAATTCTTCAGGAAGGCTACACTATGAATAAAACATTTTTTTAAAAAATATATAACCGACTTCTACCTATAACTAAAAAGCTAAAAATAATTATAACAAAATACAACTCTAGCAAATAAATAACACATTCAATGTTGTTAGGTACCTACCCAGGAACTAAAAAATTAAAACATTAAAAGGTGCTCATTCTGTACAAATTAATTACCTACCAATCTAGTATATTTTGAAGCCGGTGCCAAGCACATCTAAAATCCTTCATTGCGTACTTATCTACTAATTCATTAAACTTGATTGTTGCTTGGCACCGACTTCAAAAATATACTAGATTGGTAGGTAATTAATTTGTACAGAATGAGCACCTTTTAATATTTACATTTTTTACTTCCGGGGTAGGTACCTAACAACATTGAATGTGTTATTTATTTGCTAGAGTTGTATTTTGTTATAATTATTTTTAGCTTTTTAGTTATAGGTAGAAATCGGTTATATATATTTTTTAAAATGTTTTATTTTCAACTTTTTAGTATTTTTGAACTCAGGTAGTTTTCATTCTTTATTTTTTATTTTGTTTGTATAACCTTAATAGACAGAACCAGGTAACATCGAGAGCCTCAACATTACACAATGATACTTTCTCATTTAAATTGACAGGTAAATCTTTACGAACAAAATGTCCTAGTAGGTACGCGTTGACTACGTTTAGCTGCCTTCTATAGGACGGAGTAGAATCCATCCCATATTTACGGAGTCAAATCCGTCCTATATTTCAACCATAGTATATAACTCCTTGTGGGCTAGCCCATAAATTAGTTCATGTTTTACATTTTAGGTATATTATCGTCCGTTGTAACATTATTTCCTCTCCACACTTTATGCAACTTCTTATAGGCTATACAAGAAATAATTTTTTAATCACACTGTATAAATATAATTCAACTGCAGCATATATTTCAACCATCCTGTATATGATTTGCTTATGTCCACATCATATAACAGTTTTTTAATCACCTTATATAATTTTAATTTCACATTTTTTTCAACATTTTTATACCACCAAACGTTCAGTCCACCCTATATTCCAACCGTCCTGTATATACGGCTGCCTATGGACCACTAGTCCGTCCTATATTTCAATCTTCATATAAATGCAACTCCTTCTATCACTTTACTTTGTGATTTTGTTTGCTATAACTAAACACTCTGTCTATAAACGTACCAAATAGCAGTTTAAAGTTTGACATGTGTTGTCACTGAATGTTCTATTAGGCCGGGAGAATGTGACAACTAAAAGCACCGTCTTCGCAAAATGGAAAAATTTGCATTTAAATAGGTATTTGCCTGGTATACAAACAAAACGAGCTTGGTACTCATTGATTTAAGGAGCCTAAAATACTATGCTTTACTACCTATATGCTTGAGATGTACATAGAAAATTTTCAAATTCGCAATTAAAACTTCCAGTGCCTAAAATTACCGCACTATTACGTTGGAATTAAAATATTTATGAGGAAATGTCCGTTATGTCATTTCGATGAAATTTTTGATAAGAATTTTGGAATTTTCGGCGATTTTCTGCAAAACTGCAAGTTGCACGTCGCAGAAAAGTATATGAGATCACCTAAGGATCTTCCTTAATAGATTAAACGTTAAAAAACTATACACATCCATAAGGAGTTATCGAAAAATCGACTAAAACATTAGGGATATTGGTCCATTTCCATGCACGCATTTGTTCATTCACAAATTTTATCACTTTACCAATAGAATTCTTTTCCAAAATATGAAGTTTCGCCATTCCGGATATATACTCAATTAATCAAGACCATATTCATTCAAAACGGTGCACCACAGGAGAAGAAATCAGGTAACATACTACAAAAAAAGCGAAAAAATACGGGACGAATTGATAACCTCCTCCTTTTTGAAAGTCTGTTAAAAAATGTTTGAATATAGCTGCATATGATGAATTTAGCTTCAGTAAACATTTTATTTTCTCATAGGTTTTTTATAGATTGTGCCGTCATCTGTTTATTATGCCTAGAATAAGCAGAATGATAAATTCTCATCAATTAAACGAGTTTGATAAAAGGTGAATACTGGACCTGAGAGAAAACCGTTTTTCATTCAAGGAAATTCGTATGAAAACGAATAGGATTGGTAGTACCATGGTATAAGCGTATAGAACAACATGCCATGAATTACAAGGCCTGAGCATTTTAACTCTACAGGATCGCGTCTGGAGATTAAAAAAATTACTATGTTATGTTATGTTTTCTGTTTACCTAATTGGACTACCTTCTAGGTACACATTTAACTTTAAAACTCCACCACAATCTGTTAAACAGTTCATGACAATAATTATTTAAGAATGTAAAGCTGCTTCAAGAGAAGACTTTAGGGAACAAAAGGGACAGTGTTTTCAAAAATACCTTTTTGGTGGCCGCTACAAATTAGCGAAACCTCCGTGCTACTATTTTTTGTTTTCGAATAGTTAATTGCAACTTTTCAAATTGCCTCTCCGAATAACTGTATCAAAACGCAATATTTCAACAAACTTGAATGTTTCTTTCATACTTTTCAATAACAAGGAAACGGGCAAAAGAGCGTTCCAGAATTTTTCCAGCGCTCAAAGAAATATTTGCATACTTATACGTATATAAATATGTAAATACGAATGCCTTTGAGGAAGTGAATAACATCAATCTAAGTTATGTTTACACGAGACACGAATTTATCAAATCACCTTTTCGTATCAATACAAGTAAAAGGTTTATCGTTTCTATTTTACAGACGAAATTCACAGTTCAGCTCTAACGTGAAGTGTGCACGATAGTTGTCAGAATATGGTATGATCTTTGGTGCAATTTTATATGAAATATTTATCATCACCTTTTACGTTTACGACTCTATAACATCTTTTTATTGGCAATCAATCAATGTTTGTATATAAAACGTAAAATCTTGCTATAATTGGGGGTGTGAAATTAATTGATACATGGAGAGCAGCAGTTTTCGACTGCACCGTTAATTAATTTACTACATCAAGTTCATCAGTTAAATATTGAATATTAAACCCTTGGATATTTTTTCTATCATAACTCAAAATTAGGTTATAAAAATTTTAATTATCTTTTGATCTTTTTATTATTTATTATTTAGGTACTGATAAATTCAATGAGTATGATTTTCCTCTCATAAAAAGTTTCTATTTATTGCCAAATATTTTTGTAGCAATGAAATGATTTTAGTTGCATTTAAACTAAAAGCCAAGTCGTGATATTTCTGTATATTTCGGAGTATAGGTGAGACTCCGTTGTCAATGGCAAAGAAAAAGGCACAATTCTGAAATGTAAAATTAAAATGTTTGACAAAATCAGGTTATACAAATAATAATTATCTTTTGATTTTTTACCATATAGGTACTGATAAATTCGATGAGTTTGATTTTTCTCTCATAACAAGTTTCTATTTATTACCAAATATTTTTGTAGCAATGAAATGATTTTAGTTGCAGTGAAACTAAAAGCTGATGTTTAAGCACTTTCTGGGAAATAACACCGAAGTCAAGAAATTTCTGTATATTTCCGAGTCTAAGTGAGACTCCGTTGTCAATGACAAAGAAAAAAGGCACAAATCTGAAATGTATAATTAAATTGTTTGACAAAATCAGGTTATACAAATTATAATTATCTTTTGATCTTTTTACCATTTAGGTACTGATAAATTCAATGAGTTTGATTTTTCTCTCATAACAAGTTTCTATTTATTACCAAATATTTTTGTAGCAATGAAATGATTTTAGTTGCAGTGAAACTAAAAACTGATGTTTAAGCAACTTCTGGGAAATAACACCCAAGTTATGAAATTTCTGTATATTTCGGAGTCTAGGTGAGACTCCGTTGTCAATCGCAAAGAAAAAACGCTCAATTCTTAAACGTAAAATTAAAATGTTTGACAATATCTATTATTTGACTTATGAAGTAACTAAGAGAATTTAATTTCATAATATACAGGGTAGCACAGAAACTTCTACAGATTATATGATAATACAATTCCTTTAAAATTTGAAGAATTTAAAAGGGGTGATCTTCAGAATTGTATGTGGTGCTCCTAGGTGCGACTTTGTTATAAGATCAGAGAATATTGTTGATTCAATGATCCCATTATAAGCATAAGGGAAGACCTAGGAAAAACCTTATGAACTATCCCGATGTTGGGTTGTTCATAAGAACGTGACCATTTGCAATTTCTTCCTTAATCATCGGCAACCAGGAACGATTGAACTCCACGGAGGTAGTAGTAATACAGTTGTTTTCATTTAACAAAATTAAATCAGACTATTTTACTTTTCGTTTTGTGTTGTGTTCTTCTTTGTGTAATATAATTTTGAAATTGTATTTTATGACCAAGGTACCAATCATGTTAATAAGTTTTGTATTTTTCAAACTGTCGTTTTTTAATGTAATTTTTGTGTTCGTTTATTCAAACATTTAGAGGTCTAGAGGTTTCTCCAATGTAAAATTTATTGCATTCACAAGGGATTTTATACCGAGACTCTGAAATGTTTGGAAATATACAGAAATTTCGTGACTTGTGGTGTTATTTTCCAGGAACACATTAAAAATGCCACAAATATCCTTCAGAAAACAACTTAAAGCTGATGCTAATTAATCAAAATGGTCGATTTTCTACCACTGAATATAAATATATTAAAGAGAAAAAACGGGTTGCCATACCAGTGTTCCCAATATTTTTTCCGTTAAATTTAATGTTTTTCAAAATAGTCTGTACAAAATATAGTACGCTTGAACAAAATAGTATGTTTCAAAATGCGTACAAAATAACATTTTATTAAGCAATATTTAACACTTAATTTTTTAATTTTTCCATTTTTGTAGGCAATTATTTTTATCGAAATCAAACCATTCATAGTATATTCCAGATATCGAAATAATATTGTTTATATCTAATAAACTGGAAATTATAGTAGTAGTGCTTAGAGATGGTATAAGATCGTCAATTTTATACCATCATTTTATATATATCATTTTGCATTATTTGAATAAAGAATATCAAGTTTCGTAAGAATACCTCATATGTTTGCTAGATATAAATTTCTCTATGTTGATCATTAAAAATAGTTTTTAACTGACATAATTACACTTTACCAACGCATTATTTAATACAACAAATACTGTAGTAACTATTATATTTTTGACAATTTTTTAAATTCTTTGTAAAAATTTCTTTTTAAATTGACGGTTTTAGTTTTGTAAACATTTTCTTATGAAGGGATTCATAAAGTTCAGTCGTAATTAAATAGCAAATTTCGTAAGAAATTCCGACGAGCTCGATTAATTTTTTAGTCATTTTCACATTTTCAACCCTTACGTTCGATCACCCCCAACACGCATATAGATATGGATGCTATCAATATCTGATGCGCTGGAGTATGTCCATGCAACAGTTTTTTTTTACATTTTTGAAAATCTATAGCAGCTCCCCCCACCAAAGTATACATTATATAACATTTTTTTTCTTTTTATCATCTGAGCTTCGCAACCTAATAGGTCTCTATGACGCTTGAGTAAATCCCCATTTAGCATCGTGGGTTCCCCTATGACAAAGGATTTGTACCAAGTATCAAACGTGCGACTTGACCCAACGTACTACTTCTTGCATGCAAATGAATATTTTTGGAGAAATTATTGACGATACAATTTAAAAAGGGCTCCTGGTTACTTACGTAAAGAAGATTTTGGTCCTTTTTGACCCCTTCTACCATACATACAGGGTGAGTTTTTTTTGATGATCAGTATGGGGATCTCGGAAACTAGCGGAGATAGAGCAATGGTTAAATTGGGAGAGATTTGCAGTTTTACTGGCCTAATTTAATGACACTTTCGGATTTTTGTAAAATGTCATGGCTTACTAGATATTTTGAAAAAAACGAAATTCTGTCGATTTAGTCAAATCCCCCTAGCTCCTTTGTTTTTGATTTTATAAAAAAGTGTAAGTATCAAAATTGAAGGGAATTGTATCCCGAATATGGTTGTCATGTCCTCGTTTGCGTGACAGCCTTCGTTTTCGAGATATGACACAAACTTATCTTTTTTTGAACGGAAACCATAGTTGGCTATGACCTCAAAAAATCGGACATTTTTAGATGTTTTCAACTTTATAATACTCGATATAATTATTCATAAAAATAACGGAGTTATGGATGCTTTTCTTTCTTATTTTCACTTTTAACGTAGGTAGCCATGAAATAGATTGATTTATTAATAACTATTCCAAAAAACTTTGAACGATTTTTTTATTAGGTATATCTGATATAACGAAAAAACTAAATAAGTAGGTACTTCCTACAAACTTAAGAAATTAAAGTACATAATAATGGTTACAATTTATGTTTGAAAAGTCCAACATTGTTATTTAGACAAAAATGTCATCTTTTTAAGATTGACATTACCACTTTCCTCACAGACCGCCTATCAATTACTTCAATTGCTTGTAATACCACCTCCCTTAGGTCACCAACTGTCTCATACTTTCTTTTTTATACTTTGTTTTTTAGCGCACCCCATAAATAGAAGTCTATAACTGCCAAATCGGGAGACCGGGGTGGCCATTCGCGTGGGCCATTTCTTCCTAGCCAAGAGTTTGGATAAATATTATCTAAGTGTTGTCTTACTAATAACGAGTTATGAGCAGGTGCTCCATCATGTTGGAACCAGTCAATTTCTAAACGATTTCTCAAATTCAAATTAAGCAACAAGTCTTGAAAAGTGTATTGCAAGAAATGCAAGTAGCGCTCCCCAGTAAGTGATTCGTCATAGATAAAAGACCCCAGATGATACCACACCAAACATTAAAACCAAATTTTATCTGGGAGCGACTTTGTTCTAAGTGGAAAGGGTTTTGTTTAGCCCAGATATGCTCATTGTTTCTATTGAACATACCGCAGTTAGTAAATCTAGTTTCATCTGACCATAACACCTTTAATGGAAACTGTGGATTGTCAAGGCACATGTCTCTAAACCATGTACAAAACAAAATACGTCGATGTTCGTCACCAGCATGCAAAGTTTGAGAAACTGGAAGTTTGTACGGGTGGAACTTGTGCGCTTTCAGTACCTTAATTACAGTTCGTTGAGATGTGCCAGCTTCTGCCGCAATCTCACGAGTTGATGTAGATGGATTTTGATTTACCATTGCCAAAACATTTATTTGTGCTGCTTCGTTAATTTGCTAGGTTCCTTTGGTGGTTTAGTAAAAGATCCATATCTGCGTAAACTATCGTAAAGCCTTTTAAATGTACATAGAGCAGGTTGACGACGATTAAAATATCTATGAAAGTATTCCTCAGCTGCACGAACTGAATTTTTATGGCATATGATAAAACATTCCACCATATTCAGTTTTTCTTCGTTAGAATATTCCATTTTATCACGAAAACTTGTCAATATCGACTGTCAGTTCAGCACTACTAATGGAATTACTCTCAAATGAGGTAACGTCAAAGTGAAAACAATCTTTTTCATGGCTACCTACGTTAAAAGTGAAAATAAGAGAGAAAAGCATCCATAACTCCGTTATTTTTATGAATAACTATATCGAGTATTATATCGTCAAAAATCTCTAAAAATGTCCGATTTTTTTAGGTCATAGCCAGATAAGAGTGTGTCATATCTCGAAAACGAGAGCTGTCATGCAAACGAGGACATGACAATCATATTCGGGACAATTCCCTTCAATTTTGACATTTACACTTTTTTATAAAATCAAAAACATAGAAGCTAGAGGGATTTGACTAAATCGACAGAATTTCGTTTTTTTAAATATCTAGTAAGCCATGACTTTTTACAAAAATCCGAAAGTGTCATTAAATTGGGCCAGAAAAACTGCAAATCTTCCAATTTAACCATTGCTCTATCTCCGCTAGTTTCCGAGATCCCCATACTGAACTCACCCTGTATAAGAGCACATAAGATTTCTCGGATTTTCACCCCAAATTCTTAGGGAAGATTTTATATAGTTTTAGAATACGATTAATGGCACTAAAACTCATAGCTTTTGTATTTCAAGAAATGATATGATTTGGAAATAATCTGCTGGCAATACTTAATATCAAATTTATTTATTTGTAGATAAATGAGAACGTGTTAATCTTTAACTTTTTCCAAAGCCTAGTTATTTCTTTCGCATACTTACATTAGAAATTGCATAAATATTCCTTTTGTTGATTTTCATGCAATAATCTCCTCACATATTTGTAACATCCCTATATTTATATAATTAAATATATGAATATACGAGTATATGTTCTAACATTAAAGCTATAATTTCAATTATATGGTTAGGTTAGGTTGAGTACATTTCACTTAATTTAAATGACCAAAACGTTTCTAATGTCTGGCCAATTTATTACTGATTATACATACCCACATAAAACAATTGCAATTTGAACTATTATTTATGAATCCCCCTGGCATGTTGTATGTATTACCTTTTGTCATTAGCACTGATCAATAAATTAGATAATTTCAACTTTGATTTAAAACTAGCTATAATACTCGTATTATGAGAGGTGTAGGTTAATATTATTATAGTGCCAACATTTTACTAAACCCGTATCCTGAATAAAAGGGTTAATAATTTTGTCAGTTGAATTAAGTAATTAGTTCCTTTTTTAAGCTATATTAAGGATAGATTTTAATTTATACTCGTAGATTGTGAGAGCTTTTGAAGGTTTCATTTGAAAGTTTTATAAATTATCAACGACCAGAAAAAAATCTACCATCAAAATACATGTTGGGTTTTTAGGGAACTTGAAAGTGGATTTAAATTTTTGGTCAAGAATTGTTTTTTCGCGTAAAGTACATTTGTGGCTTAGTGGATATGTCAGTAAACAAAATTGTATGATTCCTGAACAAGTAACTGTTTGGTGTGATTTTTGGGAGGATGGAATAATTGCCAATATATTTAAGTACAACAATGAGCTATCTTACTGTTAGTGGCAACATGGCAACTTGTCACATATCTCACATGAAAATATTAGTTAGTGTCGAGACGATTGGTAAATTTAAAGACCTCATCACACGAACTGTGCAACAAATTACCAACTCATATGCCACTTAGTGCTGTTAAAATATGAAATATTACTTGTAATTTTTATTGTGTCCCATGTGAAAAGATCTAAACATTATTATTCATAAACACTTTATTTGTATATCGTATTGTATTGTGCTTACAGGTGTAATTCTGGGAACACATATACAAACATGGTTGAATTCTTTGGACAGTACAAGACTATCACAGATATTAGATATGTATTATTCCAAAAGAGGCATTTCATACGGCAAAACATTTAGAGCTAGTAACAGAAGTACTGATTTTGAATCGTTGTTGAAATCTGCTAATTTAGAGCAACAGGTAAGATCAAATGTTAAAGGAAATTATGAATGTCTGTTTAAAATTAATATTTATCGTTTACGTAGGGAGTTCATTAAAAATCGGCTCAAAGTCATCTCTGAGTTATTTTTAGAATATTTTGTCATATGATGATTTTTGAAAACCGGCATTTATTAGTAGCGTTTTCTTGATACCGCTGCTACTTTAAGACAATATTATTGTTTTTTAATTATTTGATATATATTTAAACTAGTGTGAATTTGTCCATACTACAAGATATTCTTGTAAACAGTATACTGTTTTTTTAGGTTATTGGTGCAGCAGAGTTGCTGAGGTCTGTTGGGCCATATGAAGTGGAATTAACTGATGAGGCAATAAAGCAGTTTTCTCAAACTGCTAGTAGAAAATTGGCAACTGTTGCGAGTAAGTACTTTTTGAATTAGAATTTTTTTTTTTTTGGTGTCTGAAAGTGTATCTAAAATCAAATGCTGCTTGGAAGAAGCATTTATATGCAGTGACGGTAACACTTTTTGCAATGTACTGAACTTCGGTGATGTGATTTTAATAAGATGGTTGTCATAAGTGAACGCATATAGACAGAAATTATAAATTAGATTCTGCTGATAGATAATATCAATTTAGCCACATTTTCTATCAGACAACTGTTCATTGGTGTATGCCTTACCATAACTAACAATTCGTATCTATTTTCTGCTATTTCCTGATTGAAATAAACATATTATACACAACTGTATCACTAAATTGTTGCATTATCAGCATAACTCGAGTTTAAAGCACGTATCTTATGAACAATTTCTTTCAAATGCCTTTAGAAACAAAAAACAAGGTGGCCAACAACCAACAAGATCCTCGAGTCCAATCCAACGAGGATCGAATGCTTTACTAAGATAAACAGGATGTGGCGGTGCCTCATTAAATAAAGAGTTTAAAAAAAGAGCTGCGTCCAAAAAAGCAACATATTTATGTTTATTTTAACACTTCAAAAAAAATCTTACTTCATGTTTTTTGCTTAGTTACTTTTTTGTTTTTAAAGTCGGTTTCAGTATTTTAATAAATTTATTTTTTTTAGATTTAGTAAAGCTGATTTTGAGTTTTTGAAGTAGATTCTTTTTTAAATTTATTTCTCATTACGTTGGGTCTAACTTTCGTAATCTTTTTGAATATACCGTAAATATTTGCATCCGTAGCAGTGGTTTTGATCGACCGATATAACATAGTTTCAAGAATCGCGTTGTATCTTGGTATTCTTACGTCACCTTCCAAATTAGGTATTCTAACGTTTCAACGTCTCACCCACGTTGGGTGCCGGTAAAAGTGCAAACAAATTTTTACAATAAATATAATGTGAGATTTTACGACAACGTGTTTTTGATATTTATTAACATACGCAGTAGAGAAGTTTAATATTTTTATACAAGGCCTGTTTTTGACATTTCGTTTTACTTACCTCGATATCAGATAAATCGTAATAATTCTTTGCGTTGAGTATTGCTTATCAGACATGGAGTGCAGTATTTATTCTTAAAATTTGTACTACTTGGAATATAAAATGGGTTCAGATCCGGTGATCTCACTGGCCATTCAGTGGGTGGGTTCACGTCGGCCATTGCATCGCCGAGGAACAACGGGGTTTTTATAATTACGTACCCTGAAAGCATAGTGAGATAAAGCTCTTTCATGCTGGAAAATTATGTCTTGATAAAATTGTAATTTGTAATTATATCAGTTATTGCAGCTGTTATTTCAATCTCCAACTAACTCAGGCAGGGGCGGATCCAGGATTGTCATTTGGCTTCAGCCCCTTGGCACCCCCCCCCCTCGGGATCCGCCAGTGAACTCAGGTACTTTTCGCCATTTAAATTTCAGTGAATGTTGAGCCTACACCATAAAATACCCAATATGCTTGCCATATAATTAACTTTTTAGAAAATTTGGTATAGTATTTGTGAAACAACCTGTGGTTGGAACTTCTTCATTTTAAGTATTTTCAAAACTGACATCTCATTCTCTAATTACGAAAAAAAAATGTAAATAAGTGATCTAAAATAAATATATTTTTAAAACAACAAAAACTGATTTAAAAAAAAACATAATAGTAACTTAAGTAAAATTTATTTTGAACTTAGACATAAAATAAATCAGTTCCCAATAATTAGGTATGTATATTTTTTACTTTGGACCGACTTCAAAATTTGTAAATTTTTCTGAAGTCGGTTTTTGGTTTTTTTATTTTACAATTTTGAGAGATGCAATTGTCAAATCTAATTTACTTTTTCGAAATTGCAAAAAATAAGGTACTTTTGAGCAACATTCATTATTTTGACCAATCTCGTTTACTGGTGAATAGAATAAAGTAACTTGTTTACTAAATATTTATAAGTATTAAGAAAGTTGTGCATATGATTCCAATTTAGGTCTTCAGCTTCGTCGTCTTATCTTCAACTTTTTTAGGTTTGTGAATTATCAGATAATTTGATTTAATTCCAAATATTTACATTTAATAGTCTCTTTTTCGAGAAATTTTATAATAAATCAGTTTTTTTCATATATATACAGGGTGTAAACGGTTTGAGTGCAAAGATTTTGAGGATCAATACTTTAGGTCAAAACAAATCAAAAAGCTTTATAACATTTTCAGAAATAAACTATAGTTTTGCCAAAAAAAATGAAAAAGTTAGAAGTTCTGTAGCCTTTATTACAGTGAATAATAGATTATTTCCGGCTTCAAAATGATTGTAAAGAAAATTATTATTTAAACTCTAAATATTCCGTTATAATTTGCCCTACGTTTCTCCGATCAGATGTGGCAACACAGCATATACTCAGTACTACAGCTGGCCGCTGCCATGAATGCTTTTTTGCTGCCCGGTTCTTTTAAGAAAGTGAAAGTGATTTTTGCGTGACATTCGACATAGCGTAAGTTATTTTATTTTCATTTTAAATTATAAATTGGAAAAATAAATAAAATCTGTTGTGAATTGTGAGTTCGAGTGTATTATTTTGTGACAAACAGTGACAATCATACAATTAGGTAAAGACCTGACATGCTATTAATTTGTGGGGAAAGCAAATGTAATAACAAGAATTTTGAATTTTGAATATTTACTATAAATAATCCGTTTGCTCGCCAGAGCTCTATCATAATGACATCCTGCAGGTCAAAGGTTTTTATTTGTCTAAGATAAGTAATAACAATTTCTTAGTAACAATTATTTCTCGAAGAATTTAACACATAAACAACTACAGAAATGTATCCTCCCTTCTTCAACTTGATGCATAAAATAAATTGCCAAATATAAAGATTCATTTCAATACATAGATATTAAAAGGGTACATTTTTGAAAATAATATTTCATAAAATTTTATGTACCTAAATAAATCTACCGGCACTGGAAACTATGAAATTATTTCATACAAAAAAATAACAGGTGTTCATTTTTTTGTGGTGACTCATTCCTTTATTATTCACGCTACAAGCAAATCTCATTTTTATATATATATATATATATATATATATATATATATAATAATTTACTTAACATGTATTTCAAATTTTCTTGCTTATTAAGGCCTTTAGACCATAGTGTTATAAGAGTTTTTTGTTTTGTTCGGTGGGTACTATCTGCACCTAAAATATATGCAGTCAAACTATTTACACCCTGTATATATATATATATATATATATATATATTTATGTGGAAAGGGAACAATTGTTTTATCTTTCCAAATGGTTCTCGGTCCTCGGTTTATATATTTTTGATTGAGAAATCTTGGGTTTTTGGGACCATTGAAATAATCACCACGAAAAACTAAATTAAAATTATTTCAATGGTCCCAAAAACCCAAGATTTCTCAATCAAATATATATATATATATATATATATATATATATATATATTTAGTGATATGACATAATTCTTATTAATTCTGTTTGCTAACCATTTTAGACATAATCAAAAATAAAGGTATAAAAACCTCGTATACAGTTGAAAAATTTCTTTTTGAATTCGTTTCCAATAAATGAAATTTATGTACATAATACTAGCTAGTTAGTATCTTATGTGAGAGACTAGTTTTCATTTCTTCTTAATAAATTACTTGACAACATAAATGTCCCATCATAGCATCCCATGTTCTGTACTAGTTTAACATTTTCATTAATTTTGTGTGCATGCGTGAGCATAAAAATAAATTAAACTGCTAGAAGCGATTGAACCACTTACATGCATCTAATGTATTTCTACTAGTCTCTTACCAAATCCGACTCTTACAGAATATTTATTTATGTTTTAGGTAAAATAGCAAGAAAATATGACCGAATAGAACTCGTAAATGGTAAAGAACTGAAGTCATCACTTGAGCTTATTGTCATTCTGGACGGCAGCTATGATTACTACAAAGCACTTCAAATGATTTAGTGAGTATAAAATTTAACAAGAATTCTGCACTTGTAATATACAGAAACGGACTTGAAAAGTATTTAGAAGCGATTACCAACGATTTGGCAAGGCCGTAGCCAGGAGTTTTTTTCGGGGTGACTTTTAATTCCATTCCAATTATCCAATGCCCCCCCCCGGGCATTGGATAATTTTTTTGATTGGTGATGGGATGATCAGGACTGCAAACTGTATATTTTTGTTCATGTAATTCCAGGATATATAAAATTGTATAAATATAAAAATTCTTCTAAAAATATGAATATTTAGTTAAAATTGAATCTTGAAACCAAAAATTCCAAAATTTCGGGTGTGGGTTTGGTCAGTTTGTTGAAGAAGTATAACCATTTTCAAAAATATTAAGTAAACGCCTTACGATAGATTTTGGTTAGGTTGTTCACCTCGTATTCCAGTACAACGATTCTGGAAAAAATGTAGAAGAATATGCGTGGTTTGACAGTTTACTAACTGAGATCGGAATCCATAGAACGAACTGAGATAAAAAATGAACTAAAAAAAGTTGAAGCAACTCATTCAACTTGAGTTGTACTAGATATCACATAACTGAAAAGTATGTGCCTACAGAAACAAAACGGTTTCAGCAGTGGAGTCAGACAAGGAGACCCTATCTCATAAAGCTATTCACTTTTTCGAAAATTTGACTGGAGCAACTAAGGACGTAATGTGGATTCCGAAAAACTCAATCATCTGAGATTTGCTGATGATATTGCCGTAAATTTAAAGAAACTGTAACAACAAATAACTAATCTTAACGCTGTTAATAATGGAATGGGCCTAAAAATAAACAGCAAGAAATAGATGATAATGAACTAGAAGACATTCAAGTCATCATAATAAAAAGTACAACTGGATCATTTAATGTATACATCAGGTCGTTACTACCAAACCTTAACAGAAGGATCCAAGTTTCAGTCATGACACTAGGAAGGAATCCGAAAAAAGTATTTGATCAAAGTGTAAAGTCTATTGCGAGATGTATATCGGGATAACAGCGATAAACTGGAAAAGAATAGTGGGTGAAAAAACACAGTTTTGCACTCTAACACCAAACCTTTATTTTACTCAACACTCAATGTTTCAACAACTCTTGTCATCATCAAGGATATAACTAAGGTAGTTTGGTTTACTCCTTGATGATGACAACTTGTGCTGTTGAAACGGCGTTGAGTGTTTAAAATAAACGTTTGGTGTTAGGGAGCAAAACTGAGTTTTTTCATTTGTGACACACTAAAGGTTCCACGTCATTTCCATCATAGAATGGTGGGGATCAGAAATATGGCCAAGGTAATAGCTGTCATCCACAAAGTATAATCCCTGAAGTGGCTGTAAGCAGTTTACTTGGCAGTACGACAATATAATAGATAGACAACAAAAATCACCCACTTGTGTTCCGAAGTGTGAAAGGACCAATGAGTCCTGTTAGAATGAGACTATGATATCAGGAAAACAAGCGGCACAACCTGATTCCAAAAAAGAACAGAAACACATAAAAAGAAATAAATATGTTAGGGAGGCTACACCATAAAATAATGATAGAATATGCTGAATATGATGCTGATTTATACATATATACATATTTAATGACAATTTTCAATTCTGCTACTATACGTAAAAAAGGGCAACGAACTGTGGTAGATCCAATCAAAATCTACGCCCCTATTATTTATGAGATGAATTTTGTATGTAGTGTTTTCACGAAATTTCAAGAGACTCAAATAATGATAATATTTAATGTTGTTTATAAAAAGATACCAATTTTGTCTTGGATATAAGTAGGCAGCTTGAATTATAATAAACTGAATATACAGTAATTTACATGCATAATTTTGGGTGGCCAGTCATTATTTTCTTAACTTGCAATTTTAGTTTCCGTGCTTCTGTATATAATATTTATAGTGTATTATTGCTACTTTATTTTTTATTTAATATATTTAATATACATATAACATAAATGAATGCAATTTATGTTAAATGAAAAGAGAAAAGTCAAACTTTAAAACAAAATGATTAAGTTAAAGGAATAAAATTAAAAACAAACAAGATCAGAAACCAAGTAAAAAACATGGGAGAATTCTGATATGCCTGGTGGAGTGTTGAATATTTAAATAAATCCATGTAAACATACTGATCACAAAATCTAATTTATTAGCTAAAGAACAAGTTTTTAATTTCGGTTTCTACAATGTGTCCAAAATATACTGACTGACAAAGAAATAGCAACGCACAGAAAAAGATGTTTAATTTAATATTGTTGTACTAAAACTTAGATTCCATAGGAAGAAGTAAATGATTAAAATCTGGTAAAATTTGGTGAATGCAAACTTTTCTTTATCAATTAATATTGTAGTTTTACCAAAAAAACAAACTGTTTGATGCCATCCAAAATCGTGAAAAAGTGAATTTGAAAGTTTTTTTTTGGAGAATTCGCTAACCGCACGAACAGAAATCCAACTACTGGTATGAGATATTGTCAAGCGTGGTTTGATAATACCCAAAATCGGAGAAGAGTAGGTACGGGACGTCGAAGGGACACAAATGAAGTTCAAGGTCAACGTCTAAGACTTATGGCCTTTAGAGACCGATTTTTGATATTCGAAATTTGACTGATTGGTTAGGAGGACAAGTATCCGAATGGTTTACCGCCGTATAAAGTCTTTTAGACTGCATCATTATTGACCCCATCTTGTGCTATAACTGACCGCTGAGCATCAACGGCAACGACTATAATGGTGCAGACACCGACAACATTGGAATGTGGAATGACACAGGTCATGTTCTCTGGTGAATCTCGGATTTTGCTTGGTTGGACCTGATGGCCGACGAAGGATTAGACGACGTCGAGGAGAAAGACGTCAACCTCAATTTGATGTTGAGCGACATGAGCTTTATGGTATGGGCTGCTATTGCACATGGAAGTAGGGCACGTATAGTCTTTCTTCGGGGCAACACCGCAAAGTTATCTTCAGGAAGTAGTGGAGCCGTATGTACTCCCTAAGCTTACTCGGCTATATAGATCCCTTCAAGATATTGCTCGGCCCCATGTTGCTCGAGTTGGTTCAAACTTTTTGGAAGAGACCCTTGTGAATCCGTTGCCATGGCCGCCCAGATCCCCCGATCTTTCGCCCACGGATTTTGGAGGTTCTAAGACATGAAATACAGGCAACTTGGGAGAGTATTCCTCCAGAAGAAATAGACCACCTTATTGAATTAATGCCAAGACGTGTTGGGATCCGTATAGATAACCGCGGTGGACAAACACATTATTAACAAACTTAATAATAAAAAAAATTAAAGTCCTAGCTGTTTTTTATTCAAATTTTAATCATTTACTCTTTCCTTCTTACTATAGCATCTATTTTTTACTGGGTGTTGCGATTTCTTTGTCAGTGAGTATAGTTATTAGCTCTATAATGGTTTGTGATTGAAAACCTACAATTTCTGTGTTCATTTATTTGTGAAAAGTTATTGCAAAAATAGTGGAAGTTTATGATTTGACGATATTTTCAAAATGATCCACTCTTCACATTGAGAACGTTAATGTAGAGGCAGAAGAAGTAATGGTAGAAAAAGAATAAGATAGATGCCAGAACGGGCAAAAGTCTAATACCTGAAATGGCGAAGAGAGATATATGGAAAAGTGCTCAATGCAGATAGGGCGGTAATATTATTGTCCTTGCACCGCGATACAATTGACTCCCACCTCAGCAGGTCCTGTTGTTGCGTTTCACAGTAAATAGCTAAATAAAGTGAAGAATAGTAGTAGAATAGTAGGGTATAGTAACTTTTAACATTTCAAAAACATGGTAGCAACGCAAGTACAATATATTCACCCAAAAAGCTTCTTGTTCCTGCCCTGGAATAAAATCAACACGTTTTGGTTGTAACGTCGAAATGTTTGACATTAATTAAATATTAAAGACCTGTACTGAACAAACGGATTTAGAATATCAACCTGTATATTCGTTAAACTGATTCCGGTTCTATTTGTGTTACATGTTGTGCACAATATTGGAATTTCCAACGATTCTTATTCATAACTAACGGATAATATTTTAAAATTTATATTGTCAAAGACTGCTGTACTGAGTCATCGCTATTAAATGTTGTGTTAAATTTAAAATTGTTGATGAGGTTTACGATTTTATGAGTGGGTTTACTTGCACGTATTATTAGTCTCGCATAATAGTCGAATAACACTGAAATCATTGTCGGTACAAAATTATTACCATTACTCGAATTTTATAGTAGATATAGATGACACATTAATGTTATACAAATATTTTTATACAGAATTTAACGTTTTACCAAATGTTATCATCAATTTTTGACTAATTGAAATATTTCACTTGTATTTATCTTTTTTAATGTTTTTTTAAGCTTGCTTCCTATCGTTACTATCGTTTAACAATATTTTCATCTAAAAAACCTTGTTTTAACCAGTGGTGGCTGGTGAACTCACCAAACTGGGGATGCACTTTACTGGTCAAATATTGGGATTCAAAGATGCAACAAAACAAACCATAGCTTTGCTAATACTGCATTTATTTTTTATTAATTAAAATATTCGTCGGCTTTTTTCGAAACCGAAATGTTCAATGATCTTTTTATTACAGTCTGGCATTGTTTGAATATATTTTTTTCAATACTAAGCACAGAAAGAGCATTTAGCCAGTCCTGAGACATCGTATTTCTAAGAAACGTTTTCATCCTTCACTCCAGTTTCGGTCCAAATTGATTCCCCGCCATAAATAATGCAAGGAAAACAAAATAATCTATTGATGCACCACATCCACAGAACCATTTCTTTTTATTATAAATTTCACTTTTAAAGCGTCTTGTAAATACTTTATTTTTCATTTTGCACTCTTTTAAGATTAAGATATGGCCTAGGTGGACCGGCCAATTTTATATTTGATTCGTTTTGAAACGATTTATTATTGTTTTTAATATAGTCAATGTTAATACTCATTTTCACAGTTATGAAAACACATTCACACACACACTCTGTGTATTAAATATTCTTTCATAGACTACGAAGACAAAAACAAAGCAACCACTAATTAAATCGCGTAAACAGCAATTTGAATTATTGAAACGTTCGGATACGTCCGGTCAATATCAGTACAGATCGGTGTCTCCGTGCGGCGTACGAGAATCAGCCCATTACTCCATATAGTTTAGATTAACTATCTTCTATCTCACGTTTTAAGGGTGTTATATCGTATCTCATAGAAGATATATAAGTTTCACCGTGCACTAGCCGAAGTGCACGGTGAAATATTCTTTCAAGCGAATATAAGTCTTAATACAAGTTTGGATTAGAGCTTAAATTGTTTTTTGATAAATTCGTTGCTATTGAAATGATATTTATTAAACATTTTGTGTTGATTTTTAACCTTATTAAAGGCTTATTAAATTTGGTGGTTCAGCGCACGAGTGCACTTAAGGGACAGCCGCCCCTGGTTTTAACCCTTTTCATCGAATTACATAAGAATATTCGAGTATCTAGAAGCTTAAGCAGATGGCTACGAGAATATTGCGAACCGACTTGAAGAGTGTAGATGTGATTCTGCCGAAATGTTGTTATTTACTATCGTACCCGGCGATCTCCTAACCACTCATCACCCAGATCTTGAACTTCATTTGTGCTTCTTGGACGTCCGGTGCCTACTCTTCTCCGATTTTGGGTATTATCAAGCCATGATTGGATTTCTGTTCTTGCGTTTAGTGATTTGTAGAAATAAAAAACCCGCCTCCCGTAAATCAATAATTCGACCTCTTGCAAATTCACTTTCCTGGAGCCTGTTTCATAATCAACTTGCAACTTGTAGTTTTGTAACTTGTATAATTTTATTACGTAATTCAACAAAATTAATCTTCAAGTAACAACGTGTCAAATCCAAAATGTCGAACACTAATATTTTGGATTTTCCAAGTTGTAACTTATACAATAATTTTGTTAAATTACAAAACGAAATTCTACAAGTTACAAAACTACAAGTTACAATTTAATTATGAAACAGGCCACATGTGACTGTATTCCACTGCCTCATCAACTCCTTGTTTCCACATCCGTCTTGTTCTTCCCCACCACCTGCGCTTTTCTGCGACATACTGTTCCAATGAACAAAATTTTGACCCCATTTCATTTAAAAAATGTCTTAGATAAGTAGAAGTATATTAAATACGATATACAGAATATCTAATTTTGATAAACCCAATAGTTTCCGTTATAACTTTAGAGCATACAGCAGTTCTGCAAATTATATATTTGTTTAGTTATTAAAAAGTTATTAACCTAATATCTTTCTACAGTGATGGGCAAATGTATGGAACCAAGCAAATATCTCTGGAATTATTAGAGATATCAAAATGAAATTTGGAAGGTGGATATTGCAGTAGATTGCCTATTTGTTTCCAAATTTGTTTACAAGTTTGAACTTCCTATTTTAATGTGGATTTTAAAATTTGCAGTGAAACACCCTGTATAGTATGTTAGTTTCTGATGAAACATTTTATTGCGAATTCAAAAATATCGGGTTTGATATTGTTTACTTCAATACTTACCGAGATATTAACAGAAAACTAATTAAGGAAAGGAAAAATCTAATATCCATTAAAGAAATACATAATCATAATTATTAACTAAATCTAAGTGATTTTCAAAACATTGAAACTTAACTTAACTAAATTCAATGTATTAGATGTTCAAACTGAGCACTGTTTACTTCTTGACAATAAGCAAGTCGGTTTTTAAATTCTCTAGTAACATTAGCTATTACTTCTGGTGTAATTCTCTGGATGTCTTGAGTTATTCTTGCAGCTAAATCTTGCAAATTATTTGGTCTATCAACATAAACCTTAGACTTTAAGTAACCCCACAGAAAATAGTCTAGTGGATTAAGGTCGAGACTTCGTGCAGGCCATTCATAAGTACCCCTTCTTCCAATCCATCTGTGATGAAATGTCCTATCTAAATGATCTCGAACAATGCGAGCGTAATGGGGTGGTGCTCCATCCTGCTGAAACCAGATATTATTTGGTAATTGTCCATTTACCTCCAATGCCGAATTAACTTGTGTCTCCAAGAGCTGTAAATACCTATCTCCGTTTAAAGTTTCTTGTAGGAAGAACGGTTCCACGATTCTGTTGTTATAAATGCCGGCCCAAACGTTCAATTTTTGGGGATGTTGTGTATGAGCCTCTTGTACCCAATTAGGATTACTTTGCGACCAGTAGCGGCAGTTATGTCGATTAACCGTACCATTTAAACAAAATGTAGCCTCGTCTGAAAACACCACATTTCTTATAAAATTATTATCACGGATACAAATATCCATCATCGTTTCACAAAATTGCATACGTTTGTCGAAATCGTCTTCGGAGAGTTCTTGAACGAGGCGAATTTTGTATGGATGATAATTTTCTCGCCTTAATATCATTCCTACTGAACAACAGCTAATTCCATGCATATTGGCCAGGTCGGTAGTGGATAAGTGAGGATTTTCTTCCAAAGATATAGCAACATTTTGAGCTACACCTTTATTACTTGCACTTTTAAACTGTCCCCTTTTTGGTAAATTGCTAACTGTTCCACTTGTGTCGTACCGCAAAGTTTTCGTCACTACTGAACGGGATATTTATGTATTCGGATGAACAATGTTAAAAAGGTCAGAAACTTCTTGATGCGTCCTTTTCCTCTCCACATACCCAAGCATCATTAATATTTCCATTCTTTCTCTTTCACTTAATTTGGCCATTTTACGATTAAATTAAAACAATACAATCTTTTTACGTTCAAATAAAAAACCAATAACTTATTTTGAAAGGGACAGTCACTTCTGCAATGAATTTCATGGACTACTAAACTTGATTCAGATTTAATTTGCGCCTGATTTAAACAAACGCACGTGTTATCTACTATGGAACATGCAGTGCAGTTGGCTGTGACGGTAAAATGCCACCGATTGGCCAGTAGAAATACAAATCCTTACAGACCGGTTTTTTTATATCGGGCGTAAATGAAATCTGAACCGAGTTCAGCTACCATCGAATTTTTCCTTTCCTTCTGTTAATATCTCGGTAGGTATTGAAATAAACAATATCAAACCCGATATTTTTGTATTCGCAATAAAATGTTTCATCAGAAACTAAAATACTATGCAGGGTGTTTCATTGCAAATTTTAAAATCGACATTACTTCCGGTAAAACAGAAAGTTCAAAATTGTAAAAAAATTTGGAAACAAATAGGCAGTCTACTGCAGTATCCACCTTCCAAATTTGATTTTGATATCTCTAATAATTCCAGAGATATTTGCTTGGTTCCACACATTTGCCCATCACTGTATCTAAAGATTACGTGTCTTGTTGTTTGTCCGCAATGCACTCCTAAACTACTGAACCGATTTTAAATTTGATTTGCACACCGTGTGCAATTTTATCCTACTTGAAAGATAGGATAGCTTACATCTGAATTTATAGTCGCAATATTATTTTCTTGCAAATTATTTTTCTATTATTTGACAGTCACAATTATCTGTTAGCTCCAAACGATTCTAATAGATGGCGATATCTGTTGACTGGATTGAGTAAGTATTCAATAGATGGCGCTATGTTAACAATACAAAAGTTTCATATAAGCCACGATGCACTTATATATAAGTGTATTGTGATATAAGCTACAATTTAATAACCTAACCACCACGTGTTGCTGAGGCTAAGGTATAACCTAAATTTATTTTGTAATAAAGGAAATACAGTGAAATTCTTACTTTTTCAAATTTTTGGTGTTAGCATAGCCGGCTACGTGTTACTTAGCCTGAAGTATAAATTAAATTGATATTATAGTGAAAATAATACAGTGAAATTACATTGTATTAAAGGGTAAAAAAAAATGGCGACCCCCATGGCTGATATTCTACTACAGTCATGGAGGTCGCCATGTTTTTTTACAAATGGCATCTATGTAAAAAAGCATGGTGGTCTTCATGACTGATGTCCTCCTACTGCTCCCCTTGAATAATTTACTACAATGTAATAGAACAAGAACCTTTGCCACAGCAATGCGTGGCCCTGTCTGCTAGTAATTTGTATAAAAATGCGATTGCTTTGGTGATTAAAATGTGAAACTATGCGCTATAAATGTTTAAAAATATTTATGCCAAAACAGAAATTAATTAAATATATTAAAAGCAATAAATGTATATAAAATAGTCAAATTAAATTATTATAAAACCATACACATATGTATATCAAAATCTCATGCCTTAAAGTCCCTTTATGTTTAACTGATTATGTATTCCCTTTGCAGTGCTCTGGCTGACGGCATCCAGGTTTCACATTATGAAAGTTCCATTGGAATCATAAATGGACAAACAGGCAATTGGATTTCAAATGTCACTAGAGAACGGTTTCAACTTTTTACCGACGTGACTGAACCGCAGGAAAATTGTACGTATTGATTTTACAATTTTGTTTGATGCGAAAACACTAAATTGAGTAGGTTAATGTTTTTGTATGATTTTTCTAAGCATGCAGAATGTGTTCATCTAAAACCAATTATTTTCGCATGAATTTACGCATACGAGGCTGAACCAAAAACATTACAGGATATTATAAACTTATTACAGGGCAGAAAAATTGCCCCACAATATTAGCAAAACCATAGAAAAACTAAAGCCAACAAAACTCAGATTAAATCAAAGAGATAACTTAACGAAACTATGAATATAAATAATCAGAGAAGAATTACTACAACTGTTGATGGAAAACTAATTTTGCGAATATTCCGTACCTTTTTTTTCTCTCTCAAAATACTGAAATAAACTCCGTGAATTCAAATTTAATTAAATTCACTTCAGTTTCTAGAACTTTATTTACACTTAAACATCAAATATTTACAACAGATGATTCTGAATACAATTTACATCGAAATCACAACACTATCTAAGCTATATCAACCAAGTTAGAAATTCTCTATTGCTTTATATATCCTATATCGAACGTTCTGTTCGTTCTGGATAGGTATTGCATTTGTGCACACAGCGTCGAGATCAGTAGTTTTTGCCCCATTTGAAAATTCCAGTTTTTGTTCATTATCCCAGCGATTGATGTTTTATCGGAATGAATAATGTTTTACGTTGCTTTAGTCAGGGACGGCGTGGATAAATTTTATAACAATACTATGTTAATAATTTTGTTGTCATTGCATATTAACTTACTATTTTGGGTAGGTGCTTATTTAATCGTCTTTACAGACTTTTTCTATACCCTGAAATACTCCTCTTTACATACCCTTCATGTCCCAATTCTTACATCTACCTTGCTTCTATTGTCATTTGACGAACATTCTCATTTTACAAGTCATCTCGCCCATATTCACATGAATATGCGGGGGAAGAGTTGCAATGCGCGTATTCTTCCCCTGGCCTTGTAAAAACACGAACTTGTCTATCATAATTATAGAGGCAAAATCTGGATTCATCTGTCCAAGGAATTCGCTTCCACTCAGCGAGTCCCCAATTAAATGCTCCATGGCGAGTTTTATTGGGCTACACGCTGATCTCTGGTGTGCACCAATAATATTAATCAAATTATCTTCTCTAACTACCTGTTTGGCAGTTCCTAAGCTTACTCGAATGCCTTGTGCGTTTTGAAGCCGAGTTTGTCACGAATGGTTGTCTTAAAGCAGAAACCGTTTGATAACGATCTTGGCCTGGGATCGTAACACAATTTCTGCGTTGTCCAGCTCTTCTGCTATGATCCACCTGTTTGCCCTGTTTCGTGCAACAATAGGTGATACTGATGTATAGGACGCTCAGAAACCGTTACCTTTCTGGCGACAACTCCAACCTTCTTGGTGTAATACAACAGCAAGGATACATTCACCAGGGATAAGATATTGAAATTCGAAAATCTTACAGACTTCTCAAAAATACACAATAGCAAAAACATAAACAGCAGGTTTCTAGTTGTTGTAAATAATAAATATACATGACCTTACCCGTTGTTTCAAATGGCCGTTCTCTTCCAAAAATATTAACTGGTGCGTTAATTTCTTGGAACGTAAATCGGTGAATATATCTCACAATAAATACATTTTTTAAAACAAAAACCGCTTTTGAAAAAATGAACTTAATAAAAAGCAAAAAATATATTTTTGTCAGTTATACTTTTTCTGAAGTCAGTGCGAAGTTGAATAGTAAAGTTACAAAGTAATTATTTCTACTAAAACGTGCCATAATATGAGATCATGAGATGCAGTTCTCAATTCTAATTACTTCTGTTTGATAACAATTTTAGAGAATATCAAAAGTAAAGGTACTTAACATTTAAGCAAAATTTATATTTGCTGACTAACATCGTATACAGTTTAAAAAATGTAGAACAAACAGAATATGGTTTAAACCATGCAAATCTTTTTATAAAGAATAACTTTTTCCTTAAATATTACTCATAAGAAACGTTTCCATTTGTTTGCAACTTATGAAAGCACACTGTATATAGAGACCAATTGAGGACCTCCATCTTTAAGTTGGTTAACTGATATTTATTTAGAATTAATTCCAACCTATTTTCAATTTATTATACCCCAAGTTTCGAACAGAGACATTACCTGTTTAGGGTCCGTATATTAATATCACTACGAATTTCTCCTCTTTCACATCACAGCAATTGTCTCCTAAAGTACTGGTCGGAAAAGGAACAAAGTACACGTACATGAAGAAATTATGGGCACTTCTGGGGGGAAATTTTTTAAAAATCTACAGTTTCTTCCCCTTATCACCGAAACTACTGATCCGAAAATTTTGAATAAAACAGGGAATATAGAACTTTGCTCAAAGTCTATAGGAAAAATAAGGAGAAACCATTTTAATTTTAATTTTGGAGGGCAAATTATAGAATTAAATGAAAACGTAAAAATTAAAATTTTTTCAAACGCATCATGTAATACATCAAACATAGAGCTCATTCTGAGGGACACAAATATATTTTTTTTATATTTTGAAAATAATTACTTTAAAATATATTAACAAAAATATACAAAAATTTACCCAGTTCCCCTCTAATATCCGATACTATCAGAAGTAAAATGTTGAAAAAAATTGAGATATAGGGCCTCACCTGAGTTTTATCGAAAAAATGAGGAGGAACCTGTAATATTAACGCATCATGCAATACATCAAATGAAACGGCTTATTATGAGTAAAACTAATGTATTTTGTTTCATAACAAATTAACCAAAATATTTTTAAAATCTCATTTCTGCCTTTATTTACGAAACCATGGCACCTAAAATTTTGAAAATAATTAGGCCCCACTTGAACTTTATAAGAAAAATTAGTAGAAAACCCCAATATTAATTTTTCATAGAATTTAACAGAAAATAATTTTGTTTTTTTCAAACACATCCTGTAATATATCAAATAAAAGGGATCATTATGAGAAATACAAATATATATATATTTTTTTCATATTTTTCAAATCTTAAAAATATTAACACAAATATTAAACATTGACTTTTTCCCCATTTTATCTCAGAAACTTTTTTGAGAAATATATTTTATTTGTATTTTTTATATAACTTGTTTGAAAGATTTAATAATTTATTTTTTAAAATTTCACCCATTTTATCCTTTATCTTACAATCTACTAAGCCTAAAATTCAGACAATAGACACTTGAAAGTTTATTAATATATACAGGGTGTAAACGGTTTGAGTGCAAAGATTTTGAAGAACAATACTTCAGGCAAAAACAAATCAAAAACCTTTATAACATTTTCTAAAATAAACTATAGTTTTGCCAAAAAGAACACATAAAGTTAGATTTTATGTAGCCCTTGCTACAGTGAATAATACAATAATTTCGATTTTAAAATGTCTGTAAATCTAAATATGTAAATACTCAATAGCTTATACATCTTTAATAGCCACATTAAAAATGAAAATTGATTATTTAAACTCGAAATATGCTTTTATAATTTAGTGTAAGTTTCTAATAGATATGGCAACGTGGCATACAGACCAACTTGTTTACTACATTTTTTACTTTAACGACGACTGAGAGTTACGATTGTTTTTTGCGATTTCGATTCTTGTAAATAAGAATAGATAAACGGTAAAGTGATTTGAATGATATCTATTTAATGTAGACTTCGTTGGTTGCTTTCCATTTAATATATTTTTTAAATAAATAAAATCGGTTGTGATTAGTGTGTAAGTTCGAAAATTAAGAATAGTGCGACAGCATTTATTTGTGATAAATAATGGCCGATTATACAATTAGGAAAAGACATGACATGCTCTTAATTTATGAGGAAAGCAAACGTAATTGCACAATAGCAAGAATGTTATACAGGGAAAAGTTTCCAAACAGACGCCTGCCCAATGCTAGGACATTCGTAGCTGTTTCGCAGAGGCTTCTGGAAACAGGTAGTGTAATACCACAAATAAACAATCGCGGTCCACAGCGACATAATCGTATCTTAGCTGCTGAGGATCAAATACTAGACCTTATCGACATCAACCCATATCGTAGCACACGGAGTATTGGAAGTGAGCTGCAAATTTCTCATACTGTTGGTCATAGAACATTACGTGAACAATTGCTCTATCCATATCACATGCAGCGGGTTCAAGGGCTTTCAATTGATGATTTTCAACCAAGACTCAATTTCTGTCGTTGGTTCCTCAGAAAACATCGACAATTTCCTAATTTTGTGAACAATATTTTAACAACAGATGAAGCAAGTTTTAATAGAAATGGTATAATAAATTATCATAATACGCATTCGTGGTCTGAGGTAAATCCGCACGAAATACGCCAGTCAGTAATTCAACACCAATTCTCAGTTAACGTGTGGGCTGGAATAGTTGGTGAATACTTGGTTGGGCCATTTATACTGCCTGCACGTTTGACAGGTGAGAATTACCTTTATTTTTTTTTTTAAACACGCTACCAGATTTGTTAGATGAAGTGAACCTACAAACACGTTCCAATATGTGGTACTTACCTGCCCACGCAAGTCATCTAGTTGTCGACTTCTTAAATAGAACATTTTCCCGTCGTTGGATTGGTCGAAACGGACATATACGTTGGCCAGCAAGATCTCCTGATCTCAATCCTTTAGATTTCTACTTATGGGGACACATGAAAAGTAAGGTTTACACGACTCCAACTATTGACGAGAATGACCTTAGACAACGCATTTTTGACGCTGCTGACGAAATCCGAAATATTCCAGGAATTTTTTCTCGCATACGTGAAAATTGGATTAAACGGTGTCGTGCTTGTGTCGATAGTAATGGTGGGCATTTTGAACATTTGCTGTGAATAATCCGTTGTTTCAACTCAGTTCTATCATTATAATAAATTCGGTAAGTAGGATTACATATTTACTTGTCTAATATAAATAATATTAATTAAATCAGTAATAATGACTCTTCGAATAATTTAACTGGTAAAAAACTACATTTACAGATCTCTTGAGTTGAATATCATATGTATTTACCCAACTTTGTATAATTGCATAAAAGAAACCGCCAAATACAAATTCTAATTGCAATACCTTGTATTAAAAACGTAAATATTTTCAACAAAATATTTCATACATTTTTATTTAATTCTAAGGTCAATATCATCAGTCAATACAAAAACACAGTTGTTTACTTTTTTTGTCGGCGTAGTCATTCCTTTATTATTCGCGCTAAGAGTGAATCTGCTTCGAACGCGAGCGCCGTTGCCGGATTGACAATAATTTACTTAATATGTTTTAGGGATTTTCTTGGTTATTAAGGCCTACTGACCATAGTGGTATAAGAGTTTTTTGTTTAATTTGGTGTATACTACCTCCACCTAAAATATATGCACTCAAACTATTTACACCCTATATATATATATATATATATGTTTTAGGTGGTTTTCGGGAATTCATCCAAGTAGTTGATAACTGATCCCTGCCGGGATCGATGGCATGACGATGTTTCGGCAGAGTCACATCTGCCCTCTTCAGGTCGGTTCGCATAATTCTCGTAGCCTTCTGCTTTCGCTTCTAGTTACTCGAATACTGAAGCGAAAGCAGAAGGCTACGAGAATTATGCGAACCGACCTGAAGAGGGCAGATGTGACTCTGTCGAAACGTCGTTATTTTACCATCGATCCCGGCAGGGATCACTTATCAACTACACGGATGAATTCCCGGAAACCACCTAAAACATTTAGTGCCCGTGAAAACTTAAAAACAAATATATATATATATATATATATATATATATATATATATATATATATATAAATCAGGCAAAATAAAAAATCTGTGTGTGTATATTTTTTATAAATTTAGAACGCTAACTTTAAAAGAGATTAAGGTAAATATAAGAAAATGCTTTGATTATCTGGTATCAAATCTTAAACGTGGTACGAAACCCTTATTATACGAGTCCAACTCATACTAGACCAAATTATTTTAATACTACTATCTAAGAAAGTCGGTTAAAAACTTTTTCATTTAAAAAAAAACGGTATAAATTATGTCCTTGAAAACAATATGGGACCACTTCTTTCTGTAGTCGATTAAGAAAGAATTAAGTTTAGTCGTACTTCATGCCTAATACATATTCGTCGGCCCTCGTAAAAGCAATCAGTGTGCAAACTGTCGTAGATAAAACTACGTTTTAATATAACTACCCAACTAACGAACGTTAAACATGTAATATTCTGACTGTATTGTATTGAATTGGTAAAATGTAGTTATTATTCATAGTTACATACGTCCCTAATTGAAATTCAGTTGGTACAATAGCTCTTATGTTTTCAGGGCCTGTCACATTGTCGTCCTTGTGGCGCAGCCTTCACACAGCATTGTGGCATTATCAAAACAAAACTTACATCGACTGTTCCAAGGGTAAAATTAAACCAGTGACACAAGTAATTATGGTATTCAGTCGAGATGGGAGACTAACCAACAATGATCTCCATGCATCCAGGCTATCCCTAAATACGATAAAAGCCTCTTATCCGGGTACACGGGTTATTTATGTCACATCCAGAGAAAATAGTGGCCTAAAAGAGCTTATTCAAGACAAAGACAATGCAATTATAAACTTTTCCAGCGATGTGCTGTCTTTAGTTACCCAAGTGGTCGATAGATTAAGCAATTTGCCAGCCAACATTGTAAAATTTTATTGTAATAATTCTCAGGTGGTATTCGAAGATTATATTACGCCACAGACTGGAAGACTTTATGAAATCCACCGGGAGTATCTGAAGAGGGGAGTTTTCGAGACAAAGGTGAGTTTCGAGGAAATAAAAAGTTTTCCCTTTATCTTGATCTAAGCATCTTTTATCGTTATGAATTTATGCGTTATGATATACGTAAAATAGAAATATTTTCTCTCGCGAAAAAAAAAAGAATTAAAAAAAGTGTGGCTCGTTAGGAATGATTAATAGCAACAAATCTATAAATAAATAGGCAAAGACAAAACGGTTAGGTACCATTTTCTTCTCTGTCTCTCAACCGATTTTCTTAATTTTTGTTTTGTTTAGTAACTACTTCAGTGCAGAATGCTAATATTAATGTATAATATTGGTTCATTCATTAAATAACATATAATAAAGAATCATTATTTACGTCCATACGGTCAATGCCAAACAACTGACAGTGCCGCCGCCGCCAGACGGTCAAAACTCAAAAGATTGAGTAATTATATATGGAGGGAGCGATCGTTAGATGCTGTTATATTCTTAGAGCATGTACTTCTGGAAGTGGCATGCAAGCGTTGTTATTGTTTAGTGGTAAAATAGTCAATGTAGTAGATCAGTATTGATTTTTCGGACGCGTTGCAGTAACTTTCATAATAAATATTCTGTTTTTAATGTGAAATTTATTATTTGATTAATATATTATTATCAAAACTTTCCTGAATATATTGTGTAAAAAATTGTCAGACACCAGACAATAGAGTGTGTATTAAATATTTAAGTTCTCCTAGGGTTGTTGGTCCTCTCTTTTCTTTAATATTCCTGAACTTAATTGAAACCGCACATGACGAAAACTTTTAGGTTGCAAAGAACAATCTTCCAATTATTATATCGAATATTTTGCCAGGAGCGGTTCCAGCTAAAAATTTGGGGGGTCATTCATTTGTCAAAAATATTTCGCCAACCCAATATGTGATTACATTTTTATTTTTTTTTTATTCCAATAGATTTGTCAATATGAGTGAACAATTTTGGTCATTACATCTACTTCTATGATTTCTCCATAACGCTGTTTCTTATAAAATATACTTTTTACAATTTCATGAAATAGGGTCGAATTTCGACCACTGAGCGAACGCTAGTCTATATAATTTTTACAAAAAAAGTTTATGGTACCTTACCATTCTTATTTTCTAAAAACCAAAAACTACGTAATGTGGCAGTTTTTTGAGACATCAATTTTGCTATAGTTGTGTGAGAAAAAGAATGTAACGTCTTCATAACATATTTCTTGGAAACCATGGGCCGATCGAAGGGAGGTGGGTGGCGATGGGGGCGATCTTCCCCCCTTGGATCCACCCATTGTTCCCAAGAAATATGTTATTGCTTCAAAGTTAGCAAATTTATTATTAAAACAAGGTTATCTTAACTCCAAGAACATAGACGAATGTCACTTCTATGGGTTTACACCTCATAACGACCATTTTTAATGTCATAGTCCAAGAAATATGCTTTTAAAAATATTGTTTAGGTAAATTCGCTCCCCCCCTGAAGCATGAAATAACTCCCCCCCCCCGGAAACACGTTTCTGGGTCCGCCCGTCCGCCCCTATTGGGAACCATGTGTAAATGACCCCAAAGAAGATAAAGTATTTATCTAAAATCTACAAGACTAACAGATATTTAAATCTCTATTTCAAGTAACGTTTGACCGTAAGGAAAAGTGTTGTAAACTGCTTATATTGGCTATAGGAATTGTTGAAACTTTTTATTGCGGCGCCGTATTTGCTTTTTTTCGTACTGTACACGTAGAATGTACTCCAAGGTTGCCAAATGTGTTGAAATTTATAAAAACTTAATAATTGAATAGGTCTTACACTATATAAGATAGCTAAATCATTACTGGGACTTTTTAGTTCATACTGACTAGTACTATCACCTGACATAATATCTGTACTGGATTATATTAGACCCTGTATCATCATCATATGCAGCTATTTTCAATCAAATCTTCGGGATGTAGCGTCCCTGAAGAATTGAAAGATTGGAGAGAAACTTTGAGAGCTGTGGAAATGGAGAACTTAAGGTCTTGAGAAAAAACGAAAAAGAACTTAAGATCTGTGAAAAGGACTGAAGGAATGTATTGAAGAGAATTGAAGATATGGGGGACAACTGGTCTTTTTTTGACTACCTGAAATAAAGAAGAAGCAGAAGTGTAGGACTGAAGAATTACAGAATTTCGAAGGATTGAGAAGAGAAAGATATTTTTGGGATCTTAAGAACGCTAGAGGTTGAGGGAATTGGCCTTTGAATAACTAAACGCGTGAAGAAATATTTTAAGGAAGAGAAATGCTGAATATCTGATCGGAGACATTTAAGGTTTTGGGGGAACAGATGAAGAGCTTAAGGTCTTTTTGTGGGAAGAATTATCTCGAACGATTGAGAAGATAAAGAATGTTTTCTTACAATTTTACAGGAAATATGAGGCATTGCTTACCACGTTGCCTCAATGCTGGTTCGTAAGGGATAAATGTCGATTTCTCTGATTTTTACTATTTACATCAAAGACTACTGTACTTCCCCCACCAGGATTATGTCACAATTTCTTCGATCCTGGGTCAAGACCTCTTATCAAGCTCAATTTTTTACAATTATGTGAGCTGAAGGACTTTATTGCTAAGACACCGGGAGACATGGGCATGAAGCTGCCCCCCCCCCGGACCTGAAACCTGCTATGAGCCATTAAAGCGTCCCATAAAACTGCTGACTTGCCCCCACCCTGGACCAAACAAATTTCTGATTTGTTCCTCTCTCTACGACATTTTTTTCCGATTTGCCCCCCTCTAGGACAATTTTTCTGCTAATTTTGCCCCTCCCTAAACATAAAGCTGGGTACGCCCTTGCCGGTGCATTAATATATATAACCGGTACCAAGAACAGGCTCATCTACGAGTTTCAGGGAAACGAAGACCGTTTTTAATTTTAACACTTGGTGCTTATTTGATATTTCAACTTTTATTCAAGATGACGACAGTGTGGTCGGGTTTTAAAAAAATGCAGATAAGCTAATTATTCATATACAACTAACATCTGCCTACTATAAACCATCAGTAGAAAATCTTTTAATCATAAGAATAGTGCTGTTTCTTGCATTTCTTAATTCCAAATAAATGAAGTAACTGAAAAAAATGCCTATATATGGGTTAATGGAGTACGCCAAAATACTTTTACTTTTAAATATGTTTACGCACATATCTTACTACGAATAGGGTCTAATTACTGTCAATGTTGCGTCACAAGACTTGCAATCAAAAGCCTATAATTTCTTTAATTATTGTCTTTCTCAACTCTCGGCACTCAATGGTATGTATCGAGATCAGCTTTATTAACTTATTGAGGAAATTGAATGCGTATACATAATCACGACATCTGGTACATTATGTACTTATAATTCAATAATAAACTCGTGAATTTCCGCAATAATTCATTGAAAGTTTGTTTTAACCTCAATTAAAAAAAAAACGAAACTGCAACTCATTTCCCTTCCGGGATTATCGATGAAATGTAGAATAAAATAAACAACCGAAACACAACCTACGTGCAGATAGTGATACACATATTTTAGGTCCAAATCGACACTAAATTATATTTGTGGAAATACCAGTGCCGGTGTAATTGAAATACAGCTCAAAATGTTCTCGTCGAAAATGGTACTCATGTTGGACGTATTCGGTAATTTTTTTTTTAATATATCGTGCTTGTCTAGTTTTCAGTAAAATGTGTTTTCTACATAGAACTTGTATCACCGCACTTGTTTTCAATAACGTTTAAATCATACATTTGTATTTAATAAGGAACATAAATTTTCCATTTACAATTGAATAGATATAATTGTCCGTTGATCACCTGAAATTATTTGGTGTTGAGTTACAGTTTTCAATTATTAATCGCAATAATGAGTGTTAGGAAATATAGTCTTAAAATAAATAATTAACAGATTAAATGCGACCCCTTTGCGATATAGATCGTCAGCTGGTCTCAAATTTTGGCCCACCATCATCTCGTTTTTGCCCCGAATGGGCTTGAAACTATTCCTGTCCTAATAAACAAACAAAAAACAAAAACCGGCTTAAAAAAAAAAATTTTTAGTGCAATGTCCATAAGTCGATGAACTTTTTAATTTAAGTTCCGAACAGTTAATACCAGCATTTACACTAAAGCTTACTCTATAAGAATGCCGTTAAAAAAGTTTTTACCGATTTTATAAAAAAAGGTACAAGCTTTATTATTGAAAAAAGAAAATTGGTTCCACTGCGGGATCCTCGGAACTAACCTAATTTCTTTTTAATTTATTATACCCCGTGTTCCGAACAGAAAAATTTTCCACATTTTTAATACCAGCGACTCCAGCAAATTTTACTGTATAGGAAGGGTGGTAAAAACGTTTTCCCGATTTTCTAAGAAACGGTACGAGCTATGTTGTTCAAAAAAATATGGGATCACTTGGGGATATCCCGGAACTAATCCAATTTCTTTTGAATATATGCCATGTTCCGAAGACATAAATTTCTATATTTTTAAGACCGGCGACTCCACCAAAGCATACTGTGTAAAAAAGTTGTTCCTCATTTTCTAAGAAACGGTACAAACCTTGTTAATGAAATAAATATGGGCCCACTTCGCGATCCCCCGGAACAGGATCCAGTATAAAAGGTCGAAATAACTTGAGCCGTTTGCGAATAATCGCTGAACAACCATAAAAGAAAACATAGATACAGACGAATTGAGAACCTCCTTCTTTTTGAAGTCGGTTAAAAATACAAAGTAGTGATCTCACAACGAACAATTAAAAGCTCTTATTGTTCAACCTAGCTATATGTCATGGTCCCGGTAATTGAAGCTATCCAGCAAGTACACAATTGATATTGTTGTTATGTGGGAAGTCCTTTCGCAAATTTTTACTTGGAGTTTTTTTAATCTGACTGAAACATCGCTGTCTCCAAACCTTCATGTTGGTTCAGTTACACTGATAATACCTGCATGGTTTGGAGTCACGGGAATACTAACTAATAGAATTTACACTGCATTTAAACGGTATCCATTCACAACGGTACCATTGGCAACAATTTTTACCAGAAACGCCCTCACACAGACCCTTCTTTCACAAACATTCCAATCTACATCCCAGGCAAAAGAGGACTGTAATCAAGACACACATGAAAGGGAATGTGTGAACGACTTGGGGCTATGGGCATGGTCAGGGAAGGGCAGTTCCCCCCAACACACACAGAGACCTCTTTTGCCGATTACTGGCGCTTCCTTATATGTCAATTATACCTAACGTCTGCCGGCCTGCCCCCTCCCCACAAAACAACCAAAACCTATCATTTCTAGGCACCACCTTGGCTATATGCAGAAACGATTAAAATACAATTTTAGGCGATTCATTAAAAAAAAAGATTGTTTAAAGTAAGTCAGTATTGCCCTCAGTAGGCTGAAGGAAACTTCTAATTTCAAAGAAAATCAATTTAATTACCTAAAGAGTTTAACGCGTTGTACCTTTTACTAACCAGAACTACTAAGCCTTACAGTTGTTTAGTTTTAATTTAACCCACTTAGATTAAATCTTTAAATCGTGTCTCATTACTAACGAACCACCTTGTATATTTCGGCAAGATTAATTCGAGTTGTTTACTATTATTTTCTCGTTTCAGTTCAGAAACAGCGATTATGGAGACATATCGGTGTGTGCTTTCAAAAGTGATGTCCCAAGTAACCGAAACTGCACAAATTTAAGCAGTAATGGAGATGTCAGCTTTAGTTCCAGAGACTTCTGCACCATAAATTCACCGTGTAATCTTCATTTCGCAGTAAACGCCAGCAATAGCAACATTAAATGTGCAGGTTAGTTTTTTAAACTCATTTTTGTATGCGAATTAGTATTTAGTTTCTTATGATGTAGTTCCTAAAAGAGCGATCGAAGAAAACTGAATAAGATCTCCCCCAAAAACGTTGCTTGATAGAATAAATGTATCAAACAAAGTACTGCAACAATTTGTAATAAAATTAAAATGTTTGATAATTTCTATTAGTATTGTCAAAACTTTCAATTTTACTGTTTAGAATTGTGCCTTAATTCATAGCTTCTTTGCCGTTGACAACGGAGTCTGACCTAGACTCCGAAACGTTTGGAAATATACAGAAATTTCTTGGCTTGTGGTTATTTCCCAGAAAATGCTTAAACATTTAATAACCGGGTTGTCAAGATAAAGGTATCACTAAATATTATTGGAAACATTTGTTGCTGTAAAGGTATACATTTCTAAAAAAAGAATGGATATGATTTGTTTTAAATTTCAGCCTTTGTTGGTCGTATGTTGAGGAAAAAATATTAGTAAGCCAAACCATCCAACCCCGAAAAACAAATGAAAATGTTCTCGTAATAATTTCTTTTAATATTTTAACTCGAATAACTAAATAAATCCTGCTTGCTTAGTGTTTATGCAAACGTATAATGAAAAGACTTGGCATAATAAATATGTAGTTTTACGATTTGAGATTTTAATTATGCTGGCCCCTGAGAAAAACGAGTTTTTAGGCAGCTCGTACGTTAGCAAGCCATTCTGGAACAATAATTTGCTTGAATATTAATTATTGACAGTAGCAGTATAAATATAGAAAGTGAAAGACCATATACAAAAAAGATATTACATCATTTTCGCATAATATATCATGGTAAAAATTTAATATACAGATACTGAACACACGAGTTTTTTGTTCTAGCAGGTTTCTGCATTATATGTTACCTATTTGATGAGTTTTATCTATGAAAACCAGGAGATTTTTAAAACGAAATCCGTATGCTTTTTGTTTATTATTATCGGTGGTAAATGAGGAACATAACAGTTTGCTCTAAACAGAATATTTGTATGCAGCACATAAAAATATAGTTTAATAATGTTTCAGCTTTTTCTCACCCGAGTTTCAATACTGTTCCTATCATAGCAACTAATGTTTATTGATATGAAAAATAGATCGTAACTTGGAGTTGTAAAGTGAACTAACGATGGAGGTTGAAGAAAACTTTGCGACTGTTAGTAGCATTTCTTGCGGTTGTTGAATACCACTGTCAAAACGTCGTAGTTACTCATGAGACTTTTTTACTTTTTGACCTATATTTATTTTTATTGGTGTGCAGATAATCAAATATTACCTGGGTGACCAAACTTAGCCTGTGAATGAAAGCTTTCACTAATAATTTATTTATTTACAAAAAAAAATAGAGACACGGAGAGATCACACATCCAAAATAGTGTCCTCTAAGTACAATTTTAGAATGTAGATCAGCGAAACTAAGCACAGTAATGATAAACTAAATAATACAGTTATTAATGATGATCGAAATATGTATTATTAACAGTTCTTATCATTCTACAGGCAGGCGCATTCATACCTGAATTGATATTGGGAAACGGGTGAAGATAAGTATCCATAGTTCTTAGGTTTCTTAATTTATCTTTGGTATTATATTGGTACAATCTAGTGATTTAGTCACAAATTTGTAAAAAAATAGTAAATCAGTAAGTTGTCAGCGTTTCGTAAGAGTGAGAATTGAAAATCTTCTCAAGATACCAGACTAATTTTTGTTCATTATAGTCACGTTTGCCTTAAATACCAAACATTTTAAAATTTATTTTCTATACTTTCAAGTATGGTTCCATAAGTGACATATGTATAAAAGCATTGTACAATGTTAGAAAAGTTGATGGTTTGTTAAATTTTCTGCAGTGTCTTAATGCAAACCCCAGTAGCCGATTACAGTGATTAACAATTTTGCTAACATGTAAGCTAAAAGTCATTTTAGAGTTCAGTATCCTAAGTTGCGAATTTCACAAACATTTTTTAATTTGTTGTTCTTAATGATTTACTGATGCTCAAATACATTTTTATTTCTCGTGAATGATATCGAGACACATTTATCAAAATTTATAAACAGTTAATGCAAGTATATGTATATATACTGGGTGGGGCATGTATCTTGAGACAAGGGTAACATCTTCATTGGATTTCATTTATTTGAAAAAAGATGCAGACAAAAGTTGTATTGTTTTAAGTGGGTCACCTAATGGCTTATATTACGACTTCCGCTCTGGGTGTGAAATGACCCTTTCCGGGCTGAACTCCCCAAATTTTTCTTGTTGTTGCCATTTTTTTGATTTCAATATTAACTAAACAGTTTTGAAAAGTTCAAAAGACATTACTGCTAGATTGCTAATATTGGTCTTTTTATTGTTCATATGTCAGGCAAGTCAGAAACGCAATATTGGCCATTTGATATCCCATTTGAAACCCTACAACTTTTGTCAGAAGTTGTTTTCAGAAGAAACGAATCCACTCCAGATATGCCCTTCTCTGGTAATAAAACACTCGCAACGATGTCTGGCAAAAATATGGTCGAATCAAAAAACAGTAATAACAAAAAACTGCATTCAGGACTGGACGAAAGAATTCCAACCCTTAAAGAACGTCTCGTAATCACATAGATAATGAATTATCAAATAACTATAAAAAGTACTTCATATCAGTATATTTTTGCCCTATAAAAAGTTCAAAATAAGAAAAAAATCCGGTTGTGTACAAGAATTTTTGAGTAGGGATGGTTTTGGAGGGTCCAAGGAAAATCTTGGGGAGATTAAGTCAAGGATATGTGATGGGGATGTGAAGGCAAGTGTGGTCCAGAGGATTCGTTGTTCAAAATTAGTTCCGTAATGAATGTCTCTGTATCAAAACCATTTCTGTAGGGCGCCTGTTGATGAACTGTCTCTCGGTTGGCGATGTCTTCCCCAGTGTTGAGGGGAGTTGCCGAGAGTGGACGGACTGCATATCCCCCGTGTGCTCTCCTCTTCTGTTGGTAGACTGGTTTTACATAGGTTGCACCTCCACAGCTATGGAGTGGCGTTCAAAAGTTTTAACAATGCAGTCCTGGCTTCAATGAAACAACATCCTTATTAGATCATGGATATCACAGCAACCAATACTTGCAAATGAAATAAAATAGTAATTGAATAAATTCTGTATAAGAATAGGAGATCACCCGTCTCATGAATTTGAAAAATTAGGAAGAAATAATTATGCATGTTTGATATAACTGTTATTGTTATGATAGACTTACAGTCCAATATGGCAACAAAAACCCTATAGACTGTCAATATGTTCTACCCAACAATTTTCTGTTTCAAGCTATACAATTTTTGACATGTTTCTTGCCCCTAATTGAAAAAAATGAGCTTTTTCACATTTATACTGCAAGTATCGTGTATGTATATGGACAAAAAATAACTCGAAGAAATAAAATAATTTAATTTTTTTCAAAACTTCCATTGTTTGAATCAGAAAATCGATTCCATAGATTATATTGAAATCTGCAGGGTTTTGGTCGGTTTATTGAGCTCTGAAATACTTGATATTTTTTTAAAATATCGTTGTGGAGAATTTACTCGAGTGTCAGAAACCACCTTTTAATTTTATTGCTGATCATTGGTTGCTGAGATTAAAAGTCCGATATCAAAAGCAAAAAAGTGAAAAGCGAAAAGATGAGTAAATAAGCTATCATTTTATTTGTCACATGTAATGCGAATAAGATGTTTGTTTCAAAGTAATCGAGGAGATTAATTTTGTCGATTTGTCTATTTTGAGGAAGTATGAGGATTAATCTTAACTGACTGTCAAAGAAATGAGAAGAACAATAACTACTTTATTTTATGCTGGTATGCTGACAAAAAGAAAAGGACCCTTTTTATTCCGAAGCAAAACTAAGTGCTGCTCACCCTGTAAACTGAATATGATAGATCTGATGAATTGCGTAAAGGTTGGATTCAAATTCGTTTAATAGTATTGTCCACTGGAAGCGAAAACAAATATAACAGTTTGAACTAATAGTGACATTTTGAATTGCGGTTAACAACTAATCCAATTTTAGTTCATTCGCATATATTGTGCAATTGTCGTTTGTAAGGGAATAGAGCAACTATTGAATGTGAATTACAATGCAATGCTCTATCGACTTCAAATAATTTTCAATAAATACTTAATAGAGTTTCTTGAACTGAGTTTGACCTATCCTACTACATACAGGCGTACAACATCCATTTCTGCTGTTTAGGATTTTAGAACTGATTTAGAATAATTTCGGACTCTGGATTTAAACACCAAATCAGGTTTTGTAGTATTTTCTATGAACGTTATTTTTTAAACGACTTCCAAAAAGGAGAGGATATCAATTCGTCGCGTTTTTTTTGTATGTATGTTACCTGATTTCTTCTCCTGTTTTGAACCGTTTTGAATGAATATGGTCTTGTTTAATGGAGTATATATCCGGATTGGTAAAACTTCAAATTTTGGAAAAGAATTCTGTTGGTAAAGTGATGAAATTTGTGAATGAACACATGCGTGCGTGAACCAATATCCCTAACATATTGGGCAATACTTAAAAAACTCCTTACGTGTGTATAGTTTTTTAACGTTTAATCTATTAAGGAAGATCCCGAGATGATCTCATATACTTTTCTGCGACGTGCAACTTGCAATTTTGCAGAAAATCGCCGAAAATTCCAATATTCTTATCAAAAATTTCAGTGACGTAACGGACATTTTCTCATAAAGATTTTAATTCCAACATAATAGTGCGGGAATTGTAGGCACTGGAAGTTTTGATTGCGAATTGAAAATTTTCTATATACATCTCAAGCATATAGGTAGTAAACTATAGTATTTTCGGCTTCTTAAATCAATGAGTACCAAGCTCGTTTTGTTTGTATACCAGGCAAATATCTATTTAATTAAATGAAAATTTTTCCATTTTACGATGACGGTGCTTTTGGTGTCACATTCTCCCGGTCTTCAATGACAACACATTTTAAACTCTAAACTGCGATGTGGTGCGACTATACACAGGATGTTTAGTTATAGCAAAGAAAATCACAAAGTATGGTGATAGAAGGAGTTGCATATATATGATCATTGAAATATAGGACAGAATAGAATGATAATGGTCTATAGGCAGCCGTATATACAGGATGGTTGGAATATAGGGTGGAGTGGACGTTTGGTGGTATAAAAATGTTGGAAAATATGTGGAATTAAAATTATATAGAGTGATTAAAAAACTGTTATATGATGTGGACGTAAACAAATCATTTACAAGATTGTTGAATTATATGCTGAAGTTGAATAATATTTATATAGTGTGATTAAAAAATTATTTATTTCATAGCCCATAAGCAGTTGCATAAAGTGTGGAGGAATTAATGTTACACAGGGCGATAATATAAACTGTTAAAAATGAAATAATTTATGGGGTAGCCCACAAGGATATATTTTGGACTTATTCAGTCAACGCATACTAGTACATTTTGTTGAATAACATTTACCTGTCAATTTAAATCAATATGTATCATTGTGTAATGTTGGGGCTTTCGATGTTACCTGTGAATTAAGGTTATACAAACAAAATAAGGAATGAAAACTACCTGAGTTCAAAAAAACTAAAAAGTTGAAAATAAAACATTTTAAAAAAAATTATACCGACTTCCACCTATAACTAAAAAGCTAAAAATAATTATAACAAAGTACAACTCTAGCAAATAAATAACACATTCACTGTTGTTAGGTACCTACCCAGAAAGTAAAAAATGTAAACATTAAAAGGTGCTCATTCTGTACAAATTAATTACCTACCAATCTAGTATATTTTTGAAGTCTATGCCAAGCAACAATTAAGTTTAATGAAGTACCTAGTAGACAAGTACGCAATGAAGGATTTTAGATTTGCTTGACACCGACTTCAAAAATATACTAGATTGGTAGGTAATTAATTTGTACAGAATGAGCACCTTTTAATGTTTACATGTTTTACTTTCTGAGTAGGAACCTAACAACATTGAATGTGATATTTATTTGCTAGAGTTGTACTTTGTTATAATTATTTTCAGCTTTTTACTTATAGGTGGAAGTCGGTTATATATTGTTTTAATGTTTAATCTCCAACTGATAATAGCGCAATGTATGCTCGACTTATAACTTATATTTTAATAATGTGAGCTCCTACATAAAAACTAATGATATATGTAAATTCATATGGCGTCAATGTCAAATATCCCGGCATCAAAACCATTGTTGCCCTGTAATATTTAATACCGATATTTCAATGTACGCCGTTAAACTATACAGAAATGCCCGAAGGAATTACCAACGATGTTCGGGTGCGTTTCAATATTACTGATTCTGACTTGTTGTTGTTCTAACCCTGGCTAACATTGATAGACAGAATTATTACAACCCCAGAGGTTAATCCGATAAACCTGGTGGATTTGGTAAGAGTATTATGCTTATCAATTTCTATTGGCATGCGGAAAAATCATAAATTATTCTGGGTTAAATGTATTAGATTCACTATCGCTAGTTTCGTTATTATTAAAGGTACCAGGTCGGTTAAATTAGCAAAATACTAGCATTATTTCGGCTGATTAAGATCGCAAAACAAAAAACAACAACTATTGAATATATATTTCGGGATAAATAGAAAAACTGCATTTTTAAAAAATGGATTACCCCATATATTTTTTAACATGATCCTTAAAAATCATCCAAACAATAAAATTGTTTATAGGCACTAACCACAGAAACTTAAAAAAAGGAAGTTTATTACGATACTTTACTCTAAGTAAAGTTGTAAACATAATCATTATGTTCTTGACCACGACCGGCTAACCATCATGTCGGTGTATTTGGTCATTAGTTTTGTATTAAAGGTTTGTTAGATGGGTTTTTTCGTTGTTTATATATGTTTGAAAATGATGCGCTAGGCATCGAAACTAGTCACATGTTTTAGTGAATAAATGTGTTAGTGATAGAAAACAAAGTAATTAGTTTAATTTCATCATCATGATTGACTATCACAAAGTAACGGCTTCCACAATCGATTTTTTTTTCACCTTATGTCCTTCCTATCAAAATACACCCATAAAATCCCATAAAATACAGGCCTGCCATACCACACCAGTCATTCACACAACAAAGCAAGAATGCCTTTTCATATAGTTTCTTTATTGCCATTGAGAACGAGGTCTAGACCTCGAACCGTTTGGAAATATGCAGAATTTTCAACAAGTAGATGTGGTGTTATTTCCAACAAGTGTATAATCATTGAGAAAAGATACTACAACTATGAATCAGGAAACAATAATGTTTGGACGTATATACATACAGTTTTGCACTCAAACACCAAACCTTTAATTTTTCCACTCAACGCCATTTCAACAGCAAAGCTCTCATCATCATGGATTAAACCCAAATTGTATAAAAATTGGAGCTTGAAAAGAGGTCGAATCCCAGCCACGTTAAGGTTTTTCTTGTTCTTCTTCTTCAGTCCTATGCTTTTTCTTCTTCCTTTGAGTTGGTCACAAAGACTATTTTTCCACCCATCTTCAATTCTTTTCAATACAGCCCTTCTCACAGATCTTAGGCTCTTCTTCTTCGTTTTTTCTCAACCGTTCTCAATTTTCACAGCTCTTTCAATTCTTCTTTATATGAAAAATTGGTTTAACATGTGTTTTAAAAGTTTAAAAAAGTTTAAAAGTTTATTTTCCAGGTAAATACGTACATTCATACATATAGTATTATTATACGAGCATTTTTTTATTTATTTATGTTCAACTTTCCTCAAAAACTTCTCTAAAGATTTTCATTAAATTCTCGCATTTGGGAGTTTCTATAGCTAAAAATTTATTTCACAATTTTAATTAATAAGAGATTCAGTGCAGTAATGTCTGTTAATTATAGATAATCACAAATATAGACCATCTGAAAAATAATATTGTACATGATTTCAAAATATTCATCAATACTGCGAAAAATTCATATTTCAACTAATCCATCCAGATTTTTATAATGAAAAGTATAATTGCGACAGCATGTGATCATTTGAATTTTTTTAATGCTGCATTGGAAATAATCCAAAGCAATTGTTGGATGAATCATTGATTCGACTCAAATTCGAACAAATTGAAAACATGATACGTGATAGGGAATGCAAAAAATAGATTTTCATTAATTGATCAAATAGCAAATATTACCACTGCCGCCTTACAAAATGTATGTATTCACTTATTCATTTCGTCCAGCAATTTACTCATGGAAATTCTGTCTCACTCACGTCAGCGCCAAATACTCATTTGCATGGTTTATGTGTGGTAGAGGGGGAACCTAACTGGATAAATTAGGAGAGGAAATTTGTGAGTACTGAAAACAGTAAATAAAATGAATTTGAGCTTTTATATGTCGGTTAAATGAAAATGTTTTGGAAACTACAGGGGTAGATTTTTATAAACAAAATGAGCAGGTCGTACTTAATTAAAAATTGCATTTTATTAACGTTATAATGACCATTGACAAATGGATCTCATGTAAACCTTGAGAAGTTTGATAATTTACACGTAGAATGTTTCTACACATTTGATACACTTATTTTCAAAAATATATTCCCTGTAAAGTAGTAGTACCTGTATAATATTTTCTGCAACCTTTCTCTATTATTTGAAGATTCAGAAATTCTGTTTGGGATGTCCTCCGTCACTTTTTTCAGAAAAAAAACATGCCATAGATTTTTTTTGACGGACTCCTTGGCTTCTGATATTAAACAAGTCAATTGGTGCTTTCGGATTTTATGTGGACTTGGATATTGACAAAAAAATCTTATTTAACGCAACATCTTGTAAATTTATGAGTATAATTTGTATAATTTTAAGTAACGAGATAACTCAAGGTTAATAGAATTTGCCAGACATTACAAACCACATTTTCGGTTTTACAAAATATAAAATGTCTCAGCAACATTAAAAATTTTTAATCTATGTATTTATTTATTATTTTAACCCGAAATTAATATCGAGACCTAGGAGTTTCAGGAAAAACAAGTTAACAAAAACACGAAATCGAGAGTCGTGCAGTGTATAACGCTGTTTTCCTGTGATTCCTAAGAAATCATACGAAAAAAATTGTAGTTTAACTAAAACCCATCAAATCAATTGTGATATTACATTTCGAAATTTTACAATCCATTGAAAGCAAGACAAAATATTGTTTCTATTCCAGAACCTTCATCAGTTGCGCTTTTCTGAAATCATTGGAATCTCCAATAATTTTTGAAAGTATTTTGTACATATTACTGAAGTTAGTATTTTAACGTGGTCCTGGAAAAAATCGTATAGAGTTGATAAAGCAGGCCCTGATATACTACAAAAACGTTTAATAGCTGTTGAAATGGTTAGGTAGAAGCAGAATAAAGTTTATAGGCTCCAATGTATAAAATTAACCAAATATGAAGGAGAACAAACATAGAACTGAGAATTGGGAATGCCACTGAGAAGAAAATACTATTATGGTAGTGACATATGAGAAGAATTCAGGCAAATAGATGGCTTCAATAGTGTGGAGTTGGATTACAACGAAAGAAGGAGAAAAAGAGAAAGACCCCTAAAAGATTGGAATGAAGGCGTAAAAGTAGAGAAGCATGGGAGAAGATGAATGGTAAAATAAAAAACACTGACTTACTGGCTGCGAGAAACAGAAAAAAAAACTTCCTAAGTGTGCTTTTTAGGGCATATGTTAATATGGACTTTTTTTGCTTATTTTAATGAGTTCTATACACAGCAGAAGTTTGGAACCCTATTTTAGAAACACCCTGTACATCTGCATACCGACATCTAATAGTTTCAGAGAAAACCAGCTCACAGAGGTCCCAAATAGGGAATCGCGCTGTGTTTCAGTGAAAACTAGCTTACTGATATTCCAAATCAGTTGTCGTGTGGTAAAAAGGAAAACTATCCGGATAAAACGATTTTATGGCGGAAAACAATATTTTTTCTTACAATTCTAATTGTCTACCTATGATTAAGCTATGTAATAATAAACCTCTACATTCAACATACTTACTTGCTCACTTATATCTATCAAACATAATCATAAAAAACACTTTCAGCAACTGCCTGTGAAGTTTAGTATTAATAAAGAAAAACATATAAAGTGACATTCTGAAATTAAAGTAAATAGAAAACACTTGACAACCGGATTCAATCAACATCGAAGTGGTCAAATTCAATTGGAGGTATCTTCGCAATTGATGGTCATCATATCTCTAACATGGAACACATTTCTGATGTCATCCTAATTGACATTATGTCGTTAGGTGTTATCGTATCGATCAGTAATGTCAACTCGGCGTTTTAATTGTTCTGGTTAAGAGAGCTGAGATTTCCAATTTCAGAGAAATTGTATATCAACTTAATGTAGGATTTTCAGTCGATTGTACATCTGACTACTCTTTAGAATATTTTTTGCACACATAAAATTTAAATTCGAACTGAACGAGTTCCTATATGAATGGAAGAGATTAATTTTTGATGAACCTTTTAATTAAATTAGCGGTTTAGATATAATACGTACTACCCGTAAGAGGATTACGTCTTTCCTTCCTGTCAACTCATTGGTTTTAAATAAAGTTATTCTGAGTATATAGCGATATAAAGGAATCGGCATCACGATAAAAATAATAAAGTAGTAGTCAAGCCTTGAATTATTTTAAATATGCTGGAGAGCAAAAATGCAGTACCTTTATCTATTTGTTTATTTATTTATACGTAGTGCTTATAAACCACAGAGGGAACAGACTGGTAACATTTACGTTACCTATAACTAATAATATGAAAAAAAGTTAGGCCAAAAAATATAATTTAAGACTAAAAACAGGGAAAAAAAGAAAATATAAATAAACAACTGTAATAATTTATTTAATATGTGACAATATATAATTTTAAGTATATTTTCTAAGTTATAACAATCCGCGATTCAAACCTTTTTTAAGTTTATTTAAAAACACATAGATTTTTTGCAATCAATATCTAGATAATATATTTTTTTTCATTTTCAACTTCTAATGGTACTTTTACAATTTTTGGATAACAGTTTTGACTTCTTTCTAGTCGCACTTTTTGATTGGATATATTAATTGATTTTTTACTGTCTCATAACTAGACAGATGTTTTAAAATTTCAGACTTTTCTTTTTGATTTATATAAACTGTAAATAGAGGCTCTGATAGAGTTCTTTGAGGAACACCCATAGTTATTATTTTACTCTGACTTTCATAATCTCCAAATTTTACTCTTTGTTTCCGATTACCAACTTGCTCTCATTATTTACTCATTATTCAAAACAATCTCAAGGCTTATAGAAATTTATTTCTGAGGACTAAAAAGAGGGAAAAACAATGGTATGTCAACCTTGAGTACATAAACATAGTCCTAAAGCAGTTAAATCAGTCAGCGTTTATTGGAGGATGTTTGTATTGAATAAATCTATGAGAACACTCAGCAATAAAAGGAATGACTAGCCTAACCTTTAATGATGGATACAGTGTGGTACTATCAAATGGAATAAATTTGATAACAAATAAAGGAGGGCTTGCAGGGAAAAACGCTTGGACACGTCGATTTGTATTTTTAAATGCGCATTTGTTCAATCAATAAAAAAATATATAGAGTGTGTCACGTGACAGTGGACAGTACCAACTTTATTATTTTAAATGCAAACCCCTGCATATTATTTATTTTTTGGATTCTCCAGAAAATTCTAGACATAATTCATGTCCTACACTGTTTCGGAAATATTAGGTGTTTTCAGATTTATTACAAAAACTAACATTAAAAAAAAGAAAATTATTTTATTTGACAAATTCGCTACATTACACTCAACACTTAATTCCCATTAGGTCTTGATATTGAGATAGTAAGCAAAAACCATTCCTGCGTTCGTTTTTACTGATTTGAAAAAAATGACAGTGGTGATCGTGATCAGTGTCAGTGCTATTGTCGTTTGAATTTCATTAACTGTACGTAATTATATCCAAAAAAATGGTTCTTTTAACAGAAATGCACAAAATAAACAAACAAACAACAACAAATTTGCCGCCTGTATCCCAAGGAACAATTAGCAAAATGGAAAAGCAGTTTGGCGAGCTTGGTCATTCAAGACGGATAAAAAAAGTAACTGCCCTGCTCTAAGTGATAATACGAAATTGGATATTATGCTTGAGTTTCAAGAAAACCCACATAATTCTGATCGAAAAGCAGCCCCACTGTTCAAGGTTAGCCACACATCAATTTTTCGAGTATTAAAGGAAAGTAAAATGCAGCCCTTTAAAATGACGCCGACTCAGGAGCTCATGGAAAACGATATCGATAGGAGAACGTATTTCTGTGAACAAATGATGGTAAGGTTAGATTACAATGTGATCCTATTAGAAGATGTTCTGTTTTCTGATGAGAGCACATTTACACTTCACGGCCATGTTAATCGTCAAATTTGCCGCTATTGGTCTAATGAGAATCCTCACTGGATGACAGAGAAACATTCGCAATATCCTGAAAAAGTTAGTGTTTGGTCAGGAATTGTTGGAAATCATATCATATTTCCTTTTTCATTGATGGCAACTTGAATGGAGATAAATATTTAAAGCTCCAAAATAATGTCATGCCAACTTTGACAAACTTATAACCTGATCCAGTAAACCCACTAGTTCCTGCCAATACAATATGGTTTCAGCACGATGGAGCACCGCCCCATTACGAAATCCATGTCCGGCAGTATCTGAACCAAATTTTTCCAATTCGGTGGATTGGGAGGAGCGGATCGATTGAATGGCCAGCACGATCTCCTGATTTGACGCCATTGGACTACTTTTTGTGGGGATAAGTCAAAAATACTGTATACAAAATTAAACCCCTCAACTTAGATGACCTATAACGACGAATCACGCTTGTGATTAGATCAGTCGCGCCTGAGTAACTTTAGAAGACATTTCTATACCAGATTAGCATGTTGCCAAGCCGTTGGCGGCGAGCATTTTGAACATTTCCTACATTGACATTAATGGTTCTTTGTTTTTTTTATATTATTAAGAAAAAATCAGTATTACTTATTAGGTTTTTAGTGTAATGTAGCGAATTTGTGAATTTAAATAAAGTTCTTTCTTTTAATGTTAATTTTTGTAATAAAGCTGAAAACACTTAATATTTCCGAAACAATTGAAGATAGGTGTAGGACACTGTACATGAATTATGTCTAGAATTTACTAGAGAATCCAAAAAATAAATAATATACAGGAGCTTGCATTTAAAATAAGAAAGTTGGTATTGGCCACTGTCACATGACACACCCTATATATATTTTTTTGTTGAAAAAATGCGCATTTAAAAATGCGAATCGACGTGTCCAAGGGTTTTTCCCAACACGTCCTCCTTTATTCGTTATCGAATTTATTCCATATGGCTGTTCCACAGTGTATATATTATTTAATTCATATAACTAAAATTGAAAAATGTGATTTCGAAAATAACTGTTTCTATAGATTTTCCTGTGGATATTCTACTGTCTGTCTGTTTATATGTGTGTTTAGTTGGAATAATAATCGAAACGACTAGACCGATTTGAATGGGAAGCAATTAGTGGATAAGGCAGGAGGTGTTATATGCTACTTATTTTTCCGGGAAAACATCGACCGAATCGACATTTCTAAATATTAGGGAACTCAATGGTTGAAGAAGTAATTTTCAGTACGTTACAGTGAGTTATCAAAATAGTTTCATCAATATTATTATCAAGCCCATGGGACTATAATGCATACAAAAGCAGCCATATTAGTTATGTTGAAATGTTGAATTCGATGCATTTTGTTTAGTAATACTCTGTTAAAAAATACCAATTGGTACTAAAGGAATGCGATAAACTTAATGCATGTTTGATACATTTATTACTTTGGAGACATTAAGAAGATCTATTTGGAATATAATACGAAAACACAATTAGGGAATTCGGGGTTCCAGTAGCACTATTCTGCCAAAAATTGAAAAAAAAAGATCGAATGTTTGACTTATTAAATATTGAAATGACATAAACAGTACATTGTTTTAATTTTGTAACCATGAGTAAAGATTTAATATGGAAAATGGAGGGAGTAATTTTAATTATAGTATCTGTGCGACAATTAGACACCCTTCAAATAACCGTTTTGATAAGATGTGTTTCAAATTATCCTGTATAACTCGTATGTTCGTTACATTTCGAAAATAATCTGTAAAACTCGCTTTAGGTATAAAACTGAGGTAACACAATACACAAAAAATGATCCCACTGGGATCAGTTTATGAACAATGAAGCATTTTTTAAACAAGGAAAGTACGTAAAATATTTAATATTAATAAGTCAAATATTTGCTCTAACTTTTATTATAATTTAAAATAATTAACGTGTTATTTTTAAATGGGCAGGTAACAATATTCCTTCAAGATTCAAAATTCCAAGAATAACTTGAAATTTTACTGATTTGAATTATGAATGTTATTTAATTAAATTAATGAATTTAACAACACATATTTCTCAAGTCAATTACGTTAATCAATTTTATACAATATAAAAATAGTTTAATTAATTCTTTAAATCATTATATATATTTCTCCAGCTAACAAACTGCAGTGCTTACATTTTCTGGTTAATGTGTTCAATTTTTTTTTTAATTTTCAGTATTTTGTTCAAATCTATCTAATATGGAAATACTATGAATTCAGATTCTAGGTTGCTCTATTTTAATGTTGATTAATGAAATTACATTAAAAAACTATATAATAGTTATAAAATATTTAAAAGACTAATGCATACATTTTTTTTTTCAGAATCAGATTGTCGATATCCGGATCAAGTAAGATTGGATATACATTATACGTACACTAGTAGCGGCTATCTGTTTCTACCTTGCATCCTCCTAATTCCATTAGCAAATATATTAGTCATTAGTTATAAGTAGCCGAATTTTGTCGTAATATACTCGTTCCCAATTAAGAATACGAATATATTACATACCATTAAAATGAAATATAGTAAAATCATTTTACCTAAGCAGTGCCGACAACCGACTGGACCTCTTGTTGAAGTTTGGAGACTGGTTTTAACTCCGGTAACCTAGCTTTATGAAGTCAAAAATACTCATACAGCTAGATAACCAAAGAAAATATCAGTTCCAAAAGCCCTATCCTGGTGCCAAAATTCACGTGACTGAAATCCCCGAGAGCACAGTTCGTTAACACAAGATCACGACGCTGTGGCGTCACAAACTCACAAAATAATGTGCCTCGGTACCACCACAAGAAGCAGGGTACCTGAGGTGATAACTAAACGTCTTTTTTCAACTGGCGCACATGAAGAACTGATCATGCGACTATTCGGGTATTGCTTCACCAAGCAGGATGATTTGGTTCCCCCAACAGCCTGTGCTTGTCTTGCCGGCCACTTCGAGGATTGTCGTTAAGAAAACCAGTTTGAAAAGCCAAGCCTATATGTCACTGTGTTGCCAAGCTTTCTACTCTCAAGGTAATATTTGGAAACTGAGTGGTTCGACACGAAAAGCGTTATTGCAATTGATCAATACAGATCGTGTCTAGTCTGTGAGAAAAATCACAATTGCAATTTATTAATGATTTCGAGTTGTTTGCATATTTTACTGTGAAAAATTTCTCAATACTTAAGAACCGCTACCTTATATTTTAACGCCATAAATATTTTAAATACATTCGTAATTATTGTTTTAATTTGGAAAAGTGCATTTTATACAGTTGTGTTAAATAAACGAATATATTAAAAAACAAAAACCCACTTCCTAGAACTTTGAGAGATATAAACTGTACATATTTCTTTAATAAAATTTTATTAGTTGGACCTGTATGTATGTATCTATTTATCAATGTAATGCCATTACTCACCATAGTTTTCATCGACTTCAATACGTCTGATTAATTTGAAAATTTGAACCTCTATTAAAGACAAAAAATCATTTTTACTATATACTTAAAATTCCTTTACAAACAACTACCAATAAAATATTAATAGCAATTGATATGAAGTAGAGTTTTTCCATTTTGATTGAATGATGATTGAAAATTTGCCATTCTAAATTACTTTTAAACATATAAGTTGTTTTTTAATTTCCTTAATTCAGATACTGTACTCAAAAGGTCTGGACAAAAAAAATCCAACCGCATATTATGACGCCCAAAGTTCACCATTTTGTTTTCTTGGGGATCCTTGATCCTTGGGTTTACTAGTGGATCCAGATTTGAGCTGAATGGTTTTCTTAGTGTGTATTTTGTTAAAACCTACAGCGGTGTCAAGCCGCCCCCAAACGAGATCAAGCCAACCATCCTGGATCCGCCACTGTTGGGTTGCCAAGACGAATCTAAGAATACGTTTTTTGTAGAAATTCATCCACCCTTTTCACTGATAAGAGATACACCAGAACACCTACATGGATGTTGCATATTCTAAATTTTGAAACTGATCCAAGCTTCTATCAGTCCCGATTTGCCATCTGACGATTTTGAAGGCCCAATTTCATTTGTTTCGAAACGATACGACACGACCGACCGACCGAAAACATTATCCTCCCTTTGGATCAGTGCACTTTAACCTAAAATTATAAGAATTTCTATTTTCTAAATATTGAATTGTAATTGTCTTCTAAACGTTGATTGTGGCATGTTCTTGATTATTTTTATGTTTCTTTGGGGAAAAACACCACATAGAAATAAAACTACGTATATTGCAGGAATACCAAACGTTTCAAAGTCTATTCTGACTTCGTTGTCAATGGCTTTATATTTATTGATGTAAATTGCAAATCAAATTTTCATTTTGCAATTTACATCAATAAATATAAAGCCATTGACAACGAAGTCAGAATAGACTTTGAAACGTTTGGTATTCCTGCAATATACGTAGTTTTATTTCTATGTGGTGTTATTCCCCAAAGAAACATAAAAATAATTGAATTGTAATGTAACACAATCATACTAGGTCGATATAGAAACATTTATTTTCATTACATTACATTACATTACATTACATTACATATAATCATAACTAAAAACTAAAAATAACTGAGTTTTGAATGAATATAGTCTTGTTTAATAGAATATATATCCGGATTGGTGAAACTTCAAATTTTGGAAAAGAATTCTATTGGTAAAGTGTTAAAATTTGTAAATGAACACATACGTGCATGGATATCGACCAATATCCCTAATATTTTAGTCGATTTTTCGATAACTCCTTATGGATGTGTATAGTTTTTTAACGTTTAATCTATTAAGGAAGATCCTTAGGTGATCTCATATACCTTTCTGCGACGTGCAACTTGCAGTTTTGCAGAAAATCGCGGAAAATTCCAAAATTCTTATCAAAAAGTTCATCGAAATGACATAACGGACATTTCCTCATAAATATTTCAATTCCAACGTAATAGTGCGGTAATTTTAGGCACTGGAAGTTTTAATTTGAAAATTTTCTATGTACATCTCAAGCATATAGGTAGTAAAACATAGTATTTTCGGCTCCTTAAATCAATGAGTACCAAGCTCGTTTTGTTTGTATACCAGGCAAATTTTTCCATTTTGCGAAGACGGTGCTTTTGGTTGTCACAGTCTCCCGGCCTAATAGAAACTTCAGTGACAACACATGTCAAATTTTAAACTGTTATTTGGTACGTTTATAGACAGGGTGTTTAATTATAGCAAAAAAATCACAAAGTAAAGTGATAGAAGGAGTTGCATTTATATGAAGATTGAAATATAGGACGGACTAGAATGATAGTGGTCCGTAGGCAGCCGTATATGCAGGATGGTTGGAATATAGGTTGGACTAGACGTTTGGTGGCATAAAAATATTGGAAAAAATGTGAAATTAAAATTATATAGGGTGATTAAAAAACTGTTATATGATTTGGACATAAGCAAATCATATACAGGATGGTTGAAATATATACTGCAGTTGAATTATATTTATACAGTATGATTAAAAAAATATTCATTTTATAGCCCATATGAACTGGCATAAAGTGTGGAGAGGAATTAATGTTACACATGACGATAATATAAAATGTAAAAAATGAACTAATTTATGGGCTAGCCCACAAGGAGTTATATACTATGGTTGAAATATAGGACGGATTTGACTAGGTAAATATGGGATGGATTCTACTCCGTCCTATAGAAGGCAGCTAACAAATTTATGCTTGTCCGTCGGCAGCCGTATGTTCAGGATAGTTGGTACATAGGTTGGAGTGGAATTATCTATAGTTATACAGGGTTGTCAAAAAAAGTTGAAAAAAGGTTACATGGCGTAGTCCATAAGGCATAAATATATTTTGGGCTTATTAAGTCAACGAGTACTAGTACACTTTGTTCGTAAAGATTTACCTGTCAATTTAAATGAGAAAGTATCATTGTGTAATGTTGAGGCTTTCGATGTTACCTGGTTCTGTCTATTAAGGTTATACATACAAAATAAAAAATACTAAAAAGTTGAAAATAAAACATTTTTTAAAAAAATATAACCGACTTCTACCTATAACTAAAAAGCTAAAAATAATTATAACAAAATACATCTCTAGCAAATAAATAACACATTCAATGTTGCTAGGTACCTACCCAGGAAGTAAAAATTGTAAACATTAAAAGGTGCTCATTCTGTACAAATTAATTACCTACCAATCTAGTATATTTTTGAAGTCGGTGCCAAGAAACAATTAAGTTTGATGAATTAGTAGATAAGTACGCAATGAAGGAATTTAGATTTGCTTGGCACCGGCTTCAAAATATACTAGATTGGTAGGTAATTAATTTGTACAGAATGAGCACCTTTTAATGTTTACATTTTTTACTTCCTGGGTAGGTACCTAACTACATTGAATGTGTTATTTATTTGCTATAGTTGTATTTTGTTATATTTATTTTTAGCTTTTTAGTTATAGTTAGAAGTCGGTTATATATATTTTTTAAATGTTTTCCTGATACAATAGTTCAATGGACCCTTACTTAGAATAATTTCTTACGAAAGCGCCCCCTTTGACTAACGATAACGTCCCCTCTCAGGCGGGTCTCTGGATCCTGCTCTGTATCTATGCAATTGAGAATATTTATATAATAAATTTGTGTTCTCTTGAGTTTGAAGTAATATTTTCTAAGATCATTAAGTCAGGATGCTAAGGCTCCGTTTATGCGGAACTATTGCAATCATGTAAGTTAATTCGAAATTATTGGCATGCTAGAAGTTCGTTTAAATATAAGGGACATTTCTGACTGCATGGGGTGCAGTGTCACAACAGTGTTATAATGTTGGTCCAGGGTTTATGAAGAAGGAACTTTGAACAGTTGTCATGGTTTTGAAAAATCTCCAGCAACTTCAGCCCAGAGAAAGAGTTTCTACAACACGGCCAGTTGGAAACACTTTGATGGGAGTCTTCGTCAAAGAGTCTCCATGATTTCACATAACGTAGAATACGATTTGGCCATTGTAGACTCTTTTTATGGCTCCCACCGGCTTTTGGTTTACAAGGGGTCAGTCAAATTGCCACGAGGCAGGGGGAGGCAGGTTTTTGATCAGGAATTGGGCAAATCAAAATTTTGACTTACACCAGAACTGTTCGTTTAATACATTAAGTACTAACTGAAAATTATAAGGTTTATTTCACACGTAACTTAACGCCAATGCCTGTTGATGCTCATGGTTCCCACTAACGACATTTCGACCACGTCCTGCTCGTCATGGTGTAAGCCAGTATAAATTGAGATGGCGAGTAGAATCGTGTTTCCTGAGTCCCCATTTTGTCCTTAGGTTCTGCTGGCCACAGAAGACTAAGATGATTACGTTCAAAACGTAGTAATTTAGAATTTATTGTGGCATAGCCTACAGCTGTTACACCAAGGGTGGATTAGGGAATGGTATGCCACAAATACAGTAACATTTAACAATTTTATTCAACAGAAAATGGAATGCGAAGGATTACAAGGACAGGTGTACTTGGATATCAAGAGAGTATTAACTTTTTCCCCTAAAACTTGACGCTCCTCTAACAACAACCCCACAATATTCTTGCCAGAAAATAAGGTACCAAATGGGCACTCCAAGACAATATTAAAATTATTATCTGCATTTAAAAAGGAACTAAAATGTTCAAAATAATTAAACAAAAAGTTAACACCGCATAGTAACTACTTATGTAAGTCGGTACCCATTAAGCACCTATACATAATAAGAGAGCTGCAAGAAATAATAATTAATAACCTGCTATCCAGTATATTTTTGAAGTATGTGTCAAGCAAACTTAAATCCTGCTTTGTTCAAAATTTATTTGCAAATCTTCGATTTTCAATTAATATTAAAAATACTTTGTAAACTTCACTTCTGGTATCGTTTGTTTTGTATCATCATAAGCTGCACTGTATGCAACAAATAATCTGGGGTACAAAATACCTAAATCAATCTTTTTATTCACTCTAAAATTATTACATAAATTAAAAACGCTAGAATAGTTGAACTGAGGAAACTGCGTCCACTACTTGGCAAATGTCAATTGGTTAGTAGACAATATGAACTCATTGAAGTCACTAAGCAGCTTCTAGACTTAAAAAAAATCAATGTTTGTGTTCACAGATAAATTTCCGGTTTTAATATTTTAAATTTTAACATGTGATGTCACAAAGCTTTTCATGTTCATTCCCCCCGTAATGTGACGTAATTTATGAATAGCCCCTTAGAGCAATTTAAAAGACTATGCAAATCGGTAAGAGCTTTTGGAGAAGACCAATATACCTAATTCTTAATAATAATAATAATAATAATAATAATAGTAATATTATATATATATCCCGTGTGGTGGCCGGGTTAGAATAGCACCACGGTATCCACCGCCTGTCGTATGAGGCGACTAAAGGGGCAGCTGTCTGCTGACCTACTACCTAGCTTTCCTTCCTTCTCCACAACCCGCACGGGATGGTCTGGTTTAAATCATTCCATCTGGGAAGTGACAACCCCACGGGTCCGAGTTACCTGGGTCACCAGGGTCAATTGGTGACAACACCCATGAAAATGGAGCTAAGAAATAGATGCCTCGGAAAAGAGCCGCTGCCTGGGGATCGCCAGGGCATGTCTGGAGCCGGCGCTGGACATGACAGCATGCGGGACGTCGGTGGCAGGGTGCTGAGGAGGCGGGCCCCTGCCGTCCAAAGAGCTACAGCCCAAGAACCAGAAGAACCACAAGAACACTCACCAACACAGTCACAACAACAACGTGACCATCACCAACGGAGTCAAACGAGAACGAGAACTCCACTTGCAGAAAGTGTTGCGCAGGATCAACAGCCAGCGCTCACTCGAGCGGGACTGAAAAGACAGCGCATGAAATGGACTGGCGCCATGAATGAATTTATAATGCGCACGTTTTACAGAATCACGAACCTTGGCCAGGACAAGACTGGATATCGCCAAATACTCTATCAAGAGTTCTGTCGTGAGTACCCAGAGCTTCAAGTTACTGAACAGAGAGTCGCAGATCAATATCGTGTCATCTTGAGAAATGGCCTTATTTCGCCTGAACAACTGGACACAATAAAGAGCGAAGTGGAGCGTGAACTATTTGGTCGAAATACAATCGATCCAGAGCCGGAAACACCTTTGGCACAAAGAGCGGACGAGACTCAAGAACTACAGCAAGAACAGCCAAGCAACGCTGACCTGCTTGAGAAGATCCAAGCAGGAATGGAAGGAGCTCTTAGAGAGTATAATGGAACAGATCCACTGACTAGACCAGCTCTTCCCAAACTAAGATCATCTAAGAAATTGGGTATCGCCTTGCAGGCTATGAACAAATTTATCTTGCCAACCTATGTTTTAGGTGCTAATACGTTAGAGTCGCTACACACAATCATCTACTGTGCTGCAACTGCCATCTGCAGAATAATTGGGGTCGCAGTAAGACCAAAGCAAGACCCTCCCCAATTTAGACAAACCCCTCGAATACCACCTTGGCAAAGAAGACTTGAAGGGAAAATCAATTCTCTTCGGAAAGACGTTGGAAGACTGACCGAGTACCAACGAGGAGTCAGGAACAACAGAATAGAAAGGCTTGTCAAGACTATCATGGACAATAACCGAATACACTCCCAGTGGGATGGAGAAAACATCACATCTCAGCAATGTCTGGACAGCCTACGACAAAAGCTCTCCGTCTACACAAGTCGATTGAGAAGGTACAAAACCAGTAACCAACGGAAACTAGACAACACACTCTTCCGACAATCAGAAAAAGGGTTTTATAGAAAACTTAACAACAACAATAATAATGAAGCCCCTAGTTACCCCAGTAAAACAGACATCGAGGAATTCTGGAAAACACAGCTTTCCACAACAATCTCCTATAACTCCGGAGCCAGCTGGATTAATGAGGAGGAGGCTGCATCTCAGAACTGTGAGGCCATGCAACACCAACCATTTACAACGGAAGATACATCCAACATAATGAAGAACCTCCATAACTGGAAAGCACCAGGACCAGATGGTGTACAAAATTACTGGATAAAGAAACTGTACGCAACCCACGAAACACTAACAGCCCTTATAAATGACGTAATTGCCCACCCACACAAGATGCCTAGTTTCCTAACGCATGGTACTACATACCTCTTACCAAAGGACGACCTATGTGCACAGGACCCAGCAAAGTACCGACCAATCACTTGCCTTCCAACCTTATACAAACTCATAACATCATGCATTAATCATCGCATTTTCAAACATTGTGAACTGAACAACATAATTACTCAACAACAAAAGGGATGTGCGAAAAATTCGATGGGTTGCAAAGAACAACTGATAATTGATTCCGTTGTCTGCAATCAAGCCCACGCCAAACGACGTAATCTCTACATGGCATATGTGGACTACAAAAAGGCCTTTGATTCAGTTCCACATGATTGGCTCATTAAGGTGCTGAAACTCTATAAAGTGAATAATTGTATTATTAACTTTTTAGAACATGCCATGGCCACCTGGCAAACCAAAATCTCACTGAATGAAGCCAACTGTTCGATACAAACAGACCCTATTCCAATCAGAAGGGGTATATTCCAGGGAGACTCTCTTAGCCCGCTGTGGTTCTGCCTTGCCATGAACCCTCTCTCAAACAAACTGAACTCAACTAATTTTGGGTTCAGTCTCAAACACAACAACGTACAAGCATTAAAGATAAACCATTTGTTATACATGGACGACTTAAAGTTGATGGCAGCTACAAAACAACAGCTGCATGATATGCTTAAAATAGTAGAAGGGTTCTCTAGTGACATCCATATGAAATTTGGCCTAGACAAATGCCGAATTATTAATATAGTTAAAGGCAAAATACAGCAGGGCCACTTCGAAATGGGAGATGGCACCTCAATTGAATCTATGGAGGAAGGTCATACTTATAAATACCTTGGAATAAAGCAGGCTCAACGTATTGATCACATGACTATGAAAAAGGACCTAACAGCAGAGTTTTATAGAAGGGTAAGACGACTGTTGAAAACCAAACTAAACAGTAAAAATCTGTTTCAGGCTATTAACACCTATGCGTGTTCAGTGCTCAGTTACTCTTTCGGTATAGTTAATTGGTGCAAGACTGACATTGAACAATTACAACGAAAAGTTCGAGTTTTACTAACAAAAGCTCAAAATCACCATCCAAAGAGCTCTGTCGAACGTACAACTTTGCCACGGTATGAAGGAGGAAGAGGATTGACAGATCTAAGTAAACTATTAGATCAACAAATTTCTATTTTGCGTAGTCATTTCCAGAAACTCGCAGAATTTTCTGATCTACATAGAGTCATGTGCCAGGTTGATGACTCAACACCACTGCGACTGACACAACAACATGTCCAATTACACCACCAGACCACAGATCAGAAACTGCTGAAATGGAAAGAGAAGCCCCTTCATGGAAGACATATAAACGACATCAACCAAGATTATGTCGACAGTGCAGCGTCGAACTACTGGTTGATCTCTGGTCATATGTTCCCTGAAACGGAAGGCTTTATATTGGCAATCCAAGATCAAGTAATTCCAACTAAGATCTACCTAAAGTACATCGTTAAAGACCCTTCCATTAACAACGATAGATGCAGGTACGGTTGTCAAACATCTGAATCTATCCAGCATATCACAGGAGGTTGTCAAGCGTTCGCTGCAACTGAATACAAAGAACGACACGATGCTGTGGCAAAAATACTTCACCAGGAACTAGCACTGAAACATGAATTATCACAGTCGGTAAGATTACCATACTATAAATATAAACCAGAATCTGTTTTAGAAAATAACAACTACAAGCTGTACTGGGACCGCACGATACTGACCGATCGGTCTGTTGCTCACAATAGACCAGATATAGTTTTAGTAGATAAAGTCTCTCGGAAAACAACTTTAATTGACATAGCAATTCCCAACAACAATAATATCAATATCAAGCAGGCTGAGAAAATAACCAAATATAGAGATTTGGAATTTCAAATAAAGACTCAGTGGAACATGAACAACACACGAACTGTACCAATTGTTATGTCAACGACGGGACTAGTCCCAAAACATCTATTAAACAATTTAAAATACCTCGGTCTTGACGAACACCTTTACAAACAAATGCAAAAAGCCGTCCTGTTAGGAACAGCCCGGACGGTCAGGAAATTCATGGGAAACTGCCGCAACGACTCCAACCACGGGCCTGAAAACCTGGCAAGGGCTCCCACAGAGCTAAACCCCTTTGATATCTAGGATATCTGGGGTTTACTGAATTTTCCCCTAAAGGCACTCATAGCGTGCCTTAGAGGGAGTGTGATGCCATACATTGTATGGTCAAGTCGATAATAGTAATATTAAACAAAAAAAATTGCTCAAGACTGTTCACAACCAGAGAAGAAATCAAAAAAATTCATTTATCCTTTTTGGAATTTAGTTAAGAACTAATATCACCGTGAGGTGTTTTTATGATGTACTTCATATTACAGAAGGCATCGCTGACTTCTTGTGTGAAAGCTCTCCACTTTTCGATGCATTATGTGCAGACTCACAATGGTATTTATCATAAGTAATGAAATGTAAAATTTAATCATTGTTTTGTATAATGCGATAACAATACGCGCAACGTAAAACAGAAAATAAAGTTATTAATGTTTCATAAACGCTCGACTGATACAATGCTTGCATTGTTAGATCTTTTGTGACGAGAAAACAGCACTATAAAGAATTGATGTCGCAAAAAGCTTTTCAAAGAACTGATTTTTGGTTTTTGAAAGCGCTATCACGTATTGGAAACATTGTAACGAATCGGTTAGTGACAAGAACAATTGTTTAGCCATTTTGTCGTTATATTTTACGCAGAAGAGGTCCTCGTATTCACCGTGCCGTTGTAATGGGCACTGAAAGAAAGTTTATGACTTTGGAACTTGCTGGACATTCCAGCGTGTGAACTGTATTTAGAAGAGTTTTATGTAGATTGCATTCACATTAACTCTAGCGTTAAAAACAATCATAAAATCTTCAACCATGATCTTTTATTTTTCGTCAACGGTTAAGGCAATTAAACGTTGAGTTAATTATTAATAAGTAATGAAAGTAGCCAGCAGTAGTTCTATTATCGTCGTTAAAAACTGTTTTCATGACCACATCCAACTAAAACTACGAGAGTTTGTTAAATTTTAAATTATTATTATCTATACTAACATATTTTCCAGAAGACATTTATTTTAGTAACTGCATTACCGGTCTCGGGAATATGTGAAGATGTTATTTTAATTATAATAAATATTAATTATTATGTGCCGCACCACAACAATAATAACAAATCTAAAGGGAAAAGTTGCGACTGATGTGCTAAGAGATCTGTGGGAGTATTTGAGGCGTCCTGTTTACGAATTTGAGTTCAAAAATTTTCCATCACGTACAGATTTTGTGTTACAGACTACATTTTTTTTTGTGAAATTTTTGTATAATTTTTACTGTATGTTGAAATAAGAAAGTTATTTTAACAATAACGGGTTTTACTCAGTACAACGGATCCAAAATACATTTATACTAAATCTTTTGTAGAAATTTTTTTCGCAAATGCTGACTCACTAATACTGCTGATCGCTTTCCCTCATAAGGAACCAACAGTAATCTTCCTCTATTCCCGGATCCCATCTGCCTTGGTATCGTTACTCCATTGTTAGGATGTCTTGGTGGAATCTTTCTCTCTGCTCAAAAAGTTAAAATGTGAGCGGAGGAAGTGGATTTTTAAATGACATTTTGCCCGAGTAATTCTTTTATAAGTTTTTCGTAGGTTTCCATTTTTCTGTTTCCTAAAAAAACTCAGAAACAATTGTTTTAAACGACTTCCACACAGCCAATTCAACATTACTTAATGTTTGATGGAATTTCTCATCCTTTAGTATCTTTCGAATTTGAGGTCCAGCAAACATGCCTTCTTTAAGCTTGGCATCGCTTAGTTTAGAAAAAAAAATGTTTAAGGTATTTTAATGCATCTCCGTCTTTATCTAATGCTTCAACAAAATTTTTCATCAATCTATGCTTAATATGAATGACTCATCTCAGCCGTGGCGACGTGATAGAGATCAAGGTTAAAATAAAAGCGGCACCTCCACAACGCTCAGGCATAACCTGCTAGAACAAGTAATAGCCTAGTAGTTCGATTCAAATGTGGAATAGGTTTTACAAATTAAGAAGCAATAGGTAGGTACATTTGCTTGGGTGTAGACAAAGTATATTACAATGCTATTATATTTGTTTACATAAACGGGACTACTGGTGGTGGTTTGACCTCTACACGCCTTGACTGCAACACTTCTAAAAGTGAACTTTTTCGAGTTTTCGCATTTTAAACGCTAGCACCCAATTTTATCATGAACACAAGTTGCTTTGGTACATCCGGTAATTTAACAACTTGATTTTATTTTTTCAAAAAAATCATAACTCAAAAATCCTACGTGTTAGGAAATTTTTACTACCATATTCGGTTTTAGCAACCCAAAATGAGCAAGAAACAACCTCTAACATCACAGTCGCAATATGACTGTAAACTAGTGTAATTGGCGGTGACATACAATCTCTTGTTATTTTAGACCCCTTTGGTTGAAGGTAAATATATCTTGCATATAGACAGTTATAATTGATATATACTGCATTGGGAGCTGAAATAAGACAGTATTCTTAAAACTAACTCATAATAATACTGCCCTTCAACAAAGTGTTCCAAGCATAAAAAGTATAAATAAGAAGGCTGTTTTCATGGTAAACCACGATAATTGAACAAAATAATACTTCTTCAGATGAACAACAACGTAACAAAATACTGAAAATTATTTTAATTCACCTGATATTTACATCCATTACTAAGAGTGACACAAAGAAAGAAAAATATAGACAGTGAGATAAAGAGAAAAGGGAGGAATATTTCGTAAGAAGCTTTCGCTTCTATGGTTCAGTCTCAAATGGCTGCCGCTCTCTTTTTTACTATCAAAGAGACCGGTTTGACTTAAGCAACTCGTATAGAATGTATAAGGTTCAAACGTACAACAAGAATATGTAAGTAAATGGACAAGTAAGTACACAAAATTTGTTATTTGGCCCAATGTCGGTTAAAATATTTGGTTTCGCTATGATAAGTTACGCTTCATGCATTGGTAATATAAAGTATGAGTAAATCGACCACTGGATATCAATTCATTAAATGCCAGATCATGCCAAAACTAAATAATATCCTTGATAGTTGTGGGTCCTACAAATTAGCAAACTTTGGTTATTTCAAGACTTTTCAGTTTTTTATACAACAAAATTACACACTCCCTTTTCTAAATATTGTAAAAAACATGATTTACATCTAGTTCGAATTATCAAATAGGCTTGGTCGTAATTTTTCGAATCTCATGCTTCTGTCAAGATTGTCTCATAAATGCTCAATCGGGTTGAAATCTGGGCTGCGTGCATGCCAGTTTAAACTGGAATATTTACTTCCTGTAAGTACTCTGTAACTACTCTAGTAGTACAAAGTAATTTATGACAAAACGAGCAACTGGGTTACAAGTCGCTAGGCAAGCTAATAAGATAGTCAAGTAGATTGAAACAGATTTATATACGTGCACACTTACTTTTCCCTTCTACCAAATTTACGTATTGTCCGCCTATTTGCCACTTGCCACGGCTACTGCTACCGCTACTTCAAACACTTGCCTACTTACTTGGTTAGGTCTGAATAGATACTTGCGAATTCACTTGTGTTGAAAATTTAAAGCAATTTACTTGCTCACCTAACTTATGTCTCTACTTCAGGTAAGCTGGGCTTTAAGGATTGTAGTATTGAGGAAGATGGGAATCAGGTTATTCGCAATCGTACAGAACAATCCCAGCTTCATTCATCGAGTGTGCGGATGTTTCTAGAGAAAGATCTTGGTTTATGATATTAAAAGAACCAGCCTGTGCAAGAAGTAAAGCCCAGTGACCATCATTCGAATAATGTTCAGAAAATGATTCGATGTTTCGTTTACGAATTTTGTTCAACGATGAGGTTTTGAGTGAATGATTATGTGAACGGATCTGCTCAGCGTTCTTTTGGCTCATACTTTTTAAAAGATGGCGCCATTTAGATCATTAAAGTTAATCCAGAATACTGTTCTCTTTGAATGGCGCTAACGTGGAAAAGCTTTATTTTGACAATTTGGCCCACTGTGCCATACATGGCTTGAGTTAATACGTTTGTTGAAGAGACCATTGTACGACCCCATATAGCACAGAATCTTAAACCAACTGCTGGTCGAGAATTGGGCTTCCAGATCCAAGTGTGCCGCGGTTCTCTTATACCCCCAAACGTATTTAAAAACAGCTGCTATAAAACTTTCTTTCACCTACAGAAAGTAAAATAGTCACTAGCATGAGTTTTTGTTTATTTTAAAGGTCTATACAATTAGAAACACAGAAACAAAAAATACCTATAATAAACTACATTAAAATTTTTTATGAACTTCACTACACACATTTGCATCACCCTGTATGTATGTTCATGTTTAAACTTTATTAGTTGGCGCTTCACATAATACCAAAAACAAATTTATTAGACTTTGACAAATAGGAGAATTAAATTTTATTCTAAAAGGTAAGATAGTCGTCTTATATCTAAATGTAAACTGACAAAGTAAAACCTAAACTCAAATCTGGCAACGTTTCAGTCAGTCAATTCTTTGAGCCATTTATATTCAATCGTGGCCATATTACCTGCAAACTTGATCTTTAAAAAAAAGCATAACCGTATTCCGGATTTCACCTGTTTATCTTCCTTTTAATTTCTCAAACCACAAGTATCAGTCTCGAGCTAAATACGAAGGGAAAATAAATGACTAACCCGCTTTGTACTATAGGGTAAGGTTAATCTGCACTTTGTGGCAAAACCTTTTTTTATACCTATTAGAAAAGGTACATAATATTTCTTTGGTTGTAATCGTTCTGACAGGTGGTTTACCTTTTATATTCTTGGACGTTGATAATTGAAACACGTTTTAAGCCGTTTAATTTGTGCTTTTATTTGACTTTAGATCCCCTCTTGTGTCAATACTTTTTTATGAATTAATAAATTATTTATCAGCTACATAAAAAATGTTGAAGAAAATTCCTGTAATATGTTTTTTGTGTTTAGTTTACTCTTCTGCCAAATAATAATGTAATAACATGTAGAGTTCTCTACTTGCACGTATATGATGATGACCATACCTGCAACCCTAAAGACTAGACATACGTTATTGCTACACTTTTTGTTTATTTGGTGAATTAGTTTTTGTTAGGGTGATTAATTTCGGACGAATATCTCCATTAGTAATATCAAACTAAACGTAAACGTAAACAATAGGTATAAATGAAATGTGTGTTAAATTTTATGGAATTTTGTTGGAAATTATCGACGGATGCCGTGTTTTAAAAATAAGAAACACACCTACTTTTATAATCCATCTATATAATAAATTGGCTTGTATATAAGCATAATGTTCGAAAAACATGGAAGAGATCAGAACAAATTTAATTGATAATAATAGTAAATACATTAAAAGAAAATGAAAAAAAAATCTGGCAATTTTTGTCCACTTCTCTCATCAATAATCGACTGTAAATTTAGAGTTTACCCTTCTCCTTTTTGCTGAGAAAATTGGGAAACACATTTTGTTTCGCAAAATAAAAACTTCTGTAACCAGATTGAAACGAAGTTCTGTGGCTTCAACGGAAGTATATGAAAAGCAAATATCATGGATATATGCACGTGAAAGAAATAATAAATAACCAAAGTTGCAGCATATCAAGCTACGGAGATTTTCGTTCAAACTTAACTTTGAATAAATATTGATTGCGTTTCTGGAGATCTATCAAAAATCGGGAACAACTTTACAACTTGATATAAAATAGCATCAAAAATAAAAACTTCATAGATAATACTAAAAGGTTTTTGGTGTTTTGATGCTAAAACAACAAATCGAGCATGTTTCGAATATCGATGAGAAAACTATAAACTGGATTACCGAAAGCATATTTCTAAATTTATTTTCGCATTTTATGATGATTCCCAGCCGTCAATTTTATTTTTTTTAAATTAAAACTGTCAGTAATGCCCAAAAAGCATTTCGATATTTACTCTAGGGAAGTTAGTATTTTCATTTGCAAAAAAATTCCACAGGAATTTGATTGGCTTTTCTTGACGAATGAATATAGCATACCACATAAAAACTGTTAACAAATTTCTATTCCTTAATTAATTATACGGAGTGTTTAAACTTGCAAAAATCGCAATTTTACCAGTTCATGTAACTTTTCAGCAACTGAATGAAAAGTTCTAGTGTCGAATGTAAGTTTGTTTTATACGTAATTTCAATAGCAACTAAATGATAGGTCATATAGCCGATTGGATAAATAGTTATTGAGTTATTTGGAAAAAACTGTAAAAAAATACGCAATTGTCAATCGTCCATAGTTATTGTAAAAGATACGTTGAATTTTTTAAACTCGGCACAATCTTTCATTTCTACGAGGTAAATAACTGGTAAGAATCTCAAATTTACAGCTCAGGAGGTTTTCTTGCAAATCTAATTTTTTTCCAAGGCTTTTGATTTTACATGAAGTTTGCAAGGCTTCCATTTTGCGCTAAGTTAATATTTTAACCATCTGAAAGGAACATATTAATTATTAGATCTTTCACTACAATCCCTCATAAATGAATTGTCTTTTGGTTTTGTTTTATTGCATGTAAAATCAGTTTGAAAGCTTGCATTTTGTTATTCGGAATTAAATAAAATGTACAGGTGGGAGAAGCGCCTTCCCCTCATTTTACTACTGCGTTCGAACTGATATTCATTTCAAATCGCTTTGATTCTTTCCCTAATACAAATGCCATACCAACTGTCAAACTGTCTGCTGATAGCCCATGTACGACAAACGGTGGCATTAGTCCATTGAAATGTTACATATTTTTGGGCTTAGCGTGCATTTGTCAGAGGACGCAATTTTATTTTTTAGATATCAAGGGTGTTATGTTAAATTCAAGTTTGTAGGGTTGCAACCCCATGGTCCCCATCTTGGAAAAAGTGGTCTAAATGATTTTTATGGTTTATCTGACAAACTATAGGTCTCACAAAAAAATATATATTTAACATTTTTTGTTGCAAATAAAATTGTCTACAACTTTTGTCAAGTAACTTTTAGTCGAACAGCCATAAATAAAAGAGTTATAAGCGAAAATCAATGAAATTCGAGAAAAAAATTTTGTATTTGTCGATATAACGTTTTTTCTAATCATTTTACAAAAAATGACATCAGACCATTTTTACAGATGATATTTTAGGAAATAATTTTCATTGTAAACTTTTAAAATTTGTTCATTACTTAACTAACTTCATAGTTCATAACTATACATTAATATTAATGATTTGCCATAATTATATTGCTAACTTTTATTTTCTATTTTCTGACTCATTATTTTCTTTCTAAGGTTTTTTCCTTTTAAAATCGTCGAATAAATTAATTGTGATACTGCGATCGACTTTGTATCAAAACTCTGATAATTAAAGTCGGCAAAACAGTTACGAGGGTAAATCATAGATCAACGGAAATTTTTTCATACATTTATTGAAAAACATTATACAGAAATGATTGATTTAGCAGTTTCCAATAAACCCTCCTGCGCAATCTACACACTTTTTCCACCGAGAGTGGGGAGTTTCAGTATTCTCTGTTCATACAATGTTTGAGGGCGAATTACAAGCCAACTGCGCATTCAATATCTCTGACAGGTGAAGTTAACCTGAAAATTTCATCGTGACATTCTAGCCTAGGAATTACGGGTAACAGCAATTACATGGAACGGCTCCAGATTCGGAACCTCTATGTGCTGGTTTCCCCGAAAATCCTAGATGTCTGTCTTTACATCTCGCGTCTTCAAATAGTTGACATACTCTAACTTTTAATAGTCGTTATCAATGACTAATAAAATTTTCTTTTACTTCAAATTACGAGGTTAAGATGTGTCACTAAACGAAGATAAAAACAGTTTTTACTGTTCTATAAAATTACCTCGTATATACAGTGTGATCCATTTTATCTGGTGCAATTTTTGCAAAATCTTTGTTAGATGGACCTATTTTGATGTGACTTTTTGTAAATTATAACGCATATATATATATGTCTATTTTATGCAAAAATTGGATAAATCTGTCACAAAAGGCCTACCAGGCTAAATTCTGTAACCAGGCTTTTTAAATATTAGGCTAGGTTCTCCATGAATGATAATTGTGGCATTTTTACTTAATGTTTATGTTTCTTAGAGTAGAATTTTTTTTTCTCAGAATCTGACTAAATGATTTATTAAAATGTAATAATGTGTTAAATAATAATGTACTACTAATAATGATTGGCAGAATTATTAATGTAAATTTGAGGCTTGTTCTAGTTATGGTGAAAAGTGAAAATAATGTTAAAATAAATAAGTACTTTAAGAATTTCAGCATAAAAATATTTATTTAAAAAGAACACAAAAATTAATGGAAAAAACTTAACCTAGTTGAGATGCGAATCCACAACACCCTGAATCGGAACTAGGGCATCTATCTGCACACTATTACACACCGACGTTGTAATATTTTGTTTCATTTTCTAATTAAAGAACTATATATTTTTTTCATTTTTAATTCAGTTTCAATGGTTGCTTCATTTTTTGCATTGAAATTGACAAAATTGTAAATAGCTATATCGCTTTAGTAATTTGTTGTTATTTAATGTTTTGCTACAAAATTTGGTACTTTTTGCTGGAAAATTTAACCTAGTACGCTTTTTTTTTTCATTAGAGATTCAAATCACTCTCATTTTCTGTCATTAAAGATTCAAATCACTCTATGAGATATACACTTACATGGTTTATTTACAAAAATTCTTATCAAAATTGTATGTAGTAGTTGCTTTAAAGTAAACTTATCACTGAATTGAGCGGAATTAGTTATACAGTAGAAAAACATATTCAGAGAAAAAATTTGCGAGCTATTGGGAACAGCTAAAAAACATTTTAAAGCTACCGGGAATAGCTAGAAAAAAACATTTAGAAGCTACCTGGAATAATAGAAAAAAAGTTGTGAAGCTACCGAGAACAGCTAGAAAAACATTGCGAACCTACCGGAAACAGCTACAAAAAATATTGGTGAGCTACAAAAACCAGCTAGAGAACATTACCTAGCTTTCAAGAACAGCTAGAAAAAACCTTGCAAAGTTATCGAAAACAGCTAAAAAAAACTTGAGAAGCTACCGGGAAAAACACATTGCGAAGCTACCAGGTATAGTTAGACAAAATATTGCCAATATGTGATCTTTATCGTCATTAGTTCTGTTTATGAGAACATCTCGAAACGAGAAAAAGGAAATGAACTCAGTTGATCAAGGGAGGAGTGTGTAACAAAGGTGAGTTTAAGAAAATGAAAACACAGGCAAGAATCGGAGCTCTACGAATTTGTAGATAAAAATTCTTCTATACAGTATTACAAGATTAATAATGTTCAACAAGGCACTCGACTTTGATTTTAGAATATCTATAGTTAGCGACACAATTTTGGCGTCACTTTAAGCTACATTATTACGTTGTATTCTTAATTTCTGTAAACTCCTAGCATATCAGAGACGGACTCCTGTTTGGCCATGGACTGAACAGTTTTGGCACAATACCTTTCTAATTACTGAGTAGTTAATTGTACAGCACAAAAAATGGGCCTAAGAGGTATGATTTCGTATAATACTGGACAGCATTGTTCATTTCTTTGTTGTAATAATTAACAATCAACAACAATTCTTGTAAGGTCGCGTTAAATTATAGTTAATGAAACTTCTAAAATGCTTATGATGAACTTTATTAAGATATAATTTAGTGTAACGAAAAATGGGAGAAAGTGATTGATTGATCTATTTATAGTTAATGAAGAAAAGCGTATTCGGTGAAAGCTATAGTGATTCCTTTGAGTTAGATCAATATTATTTTAAAGCTGAAACAACTTATAACATGTGTTAATTAATGTAAGGTTCCCTTTTTAGAGGCTGCCGTCGTTAAGGCATCATTTGTGCTTTCAAAAAGAATGCCGGGAAACAAAACAAAATGATATAAACAACAACCATCTATTTCGATCTTTTCGGTTTAAAATCCGTGAAAAGGTTTGAAACAGAGAAAAATAATAAATGCAAAAGGAATCAAATATCCATCACAAGAACGACTCCTTAGCATTGAGTTAGTTCATAAACTTCAATCGTTAAGAGTCTCTCGGCTGAAAACTTCGTACGCGAAAGATATCGATGAATATTCGGTCGGCAATTTTGCAACCAATTCAGGAGGTACTCGTAATTGTGCAACGAGAGGCTGGGTCATTGAACGTATAACATGATCTCACCAGTTCCTTTGAACTTTGAAAATAATTTCATACGAAACTTATGAAGATTGTTAAACTGCTTCAAAGGAATACGGCTCGAATTCACGCAGAGATTATGCGGCCTGGTGGTTTATTTTAAAAGGATTTTCTGACTATAAATATAATCTGCATAATCTTATTTTTATTAGTTTGTAATACCAGTTAAACTAGTCAACAAAATCTACTTAACTTGTTTTATTCAAGTTATATCAAACGTAGTAATGACAAAACATTTGACGGACGTTCGTCATTTAAATGCGTAATATTGAACACAATATTTACAAATTCAATAAAATAACATTTTTTCATGGCTACTGATTCCTATTACGTCCTATTTTGCCAAACATTCAACATGCGTTAGGTTTCAAGGCCGAACCATAAAATATGGCTTTAAGTACTTCGACTGTGCAGAGTTTTGTTATGCGTTTTAGCTCCCATAAAACTATAATTATTCAGCCGAAGAAAATTATTCATAACTGGGTTTTATGTATTTCTATACGACTAATGGGAAAATTTCTTGTCTGTCGTTATGAAGCAGTAATATCGCACATGATATATTTAATTTGACATGAAAAGTGTAAATGGAGGATAAATTGCATGGCTTAACGCATTTGCAGTAAAACGGTTATATAATAGAGTCACATTAAAAAATAAATAATATCTACTTTGCTAGAAATATTATACCTCTTGTTGTAAAAGATATTAATCTAAACTTTAACCACATAACTTCAAAGTCCTTGAATACAAGAAAATGCAAATGTTCCTTCATGGACCGTTTAGGAATAAAATGAAGTATCATCCCAGAGAAGTTTCAAAGGGTTTTGAGTTGGTCAATCTACACAGTATTATACCTTGACGCAAAATTTCAGCACTTGGTCGTCCCTTTATCCCGAAAACTGTACATTTGAGAGCACTTTGAAAGTCGGAAAAATATTGTTTAATTGGAAGCCCAATATAGCCTAGGTTCAAGTTACAATTTTTTTCATGAAAATGTAGGTTTAAAAAGGAAAAATGACGGCATAGTGGAATCCCCACGATATGTAGAAGTTGAGATAAAATTTTTTAAGAATTGCGAAAAATCCACTTTTTTAATTAAAAATTTTCGTGCGGCCAGACTGAATCGTCGAAAAATTATAGACCTGCTGCTATATATACTATACAATATCTCATTCCTTATATTGTATTTCCTTTGATGTATCAATTATTTCACGTTTCCAACTTTTGATATTAATGTGAAGATTCAAATTTGGATTTAGTGTCATTATAAAACTATAACTACTTAATGACAATCTAACTAGATGAGTAGTTATGATAGGCCGCTTCTAGCTCATCCCCTATTTTAAGGGGGTGGTTTTTCGTTCACGTGTCCGAGGGATGGCTAATTAGGAATGTGGGGGTGGTTTTTCGTTAGCATGTACGAGTGGTGGTTAATTAGGAATGTTTATTAATTTCTAATTAACCACTCCTCGTACACGCAAACGAAAAACCACCCCCTTAAAATAGGGGATGAGCTAGAAGCGGCCTATAATAATTACTTAGATGAGATGGCGAAACATCAAGCAAAAAAACAGCGGTATTCAACAGACGAACGGATGTACCTACACCGGAAGAACACGTCGACCATATAGAAAATCAACTTGAGTATTTTCAAAACGTCAAAATATTAACGAAAGGGGAATATATTTGGTCGTACTAACCGTTAAATTGCACCCTCATCACCCGAGCGCTAGCTACTTAATTTTTTTAAATGGAACCCTTCCAAAAGTGACATTTCATTTTAAAGCCTGTTTGAAAAGAAATTCAGCGGTGTATCTTTTTTAATATTCAATCAACATTTAAGGAATTTGTGAATTAAAACGTAATTCCTAGATGATCTGATCTCTGATCTTATCTCTGATCTCTGATCTTATTGACGAATAATATTGAAAATAGATAATTCGCTACTAATTTTAAAAACTTTTTGCTATTACGACAAGGAAAATGAAACTGAAAATGGGTTTTAAAAACGTAATGATTCTTCTTGGCTCGCGTTTCTTGTTAACCATGGATCCACTTTCTTTGAACTTGCTCCACAGTTGACTAATGTATTCACTAGCGGATCCAGGGGAGCTAAGGGGCTGAAGTCTGAGTGGTATGCTTTTTTAGTGTTTAATATGCTAAAATCAAGCTTCAATGACGTCAAGCCCCCCCCAAAAGAGATCACCCCCCCCCCAATGAAAATCCTGGATCCGCCCCTGAATGTATTTATACTTTACGGGTCTTTCTGAATCCCTCTTATTGAAATTACCAGCTGTTTCTCTAGTACAATTATTTCTCTGAACATAGAAATCAATAATTTCAATTTTTTCCGCTAATGTTTAAACTATTTTGTCGGGTAAGAAAAATAGCGAAGTAAGGCTTAACGACACTGAAGCGACTATGGAAAGAAACTAAGACATTTACTAGCATTTTTTTTTCATTTTTAACGAAAAAAAATTACCCTTATTTTATAGCATAATTAATTATGGTGTAATAGCATGAGGAGGGGTCTACACGAACTTTAGAATATTGTTAGAAAACATCCAGAACAGAATTTTGAAAGTAATAGATAATAACTGGGCTTCACACGAGACGAAAGTAGGCCATAGTATCAAATATCTTGTCTCGGTCTCGTCAATTACTAAAAAATTAAGTTATCGTCTCCTTACCAGTTATCTCGTCTCATCTCGTTGTCAGTTGTCTCGTCTTGTCTTGTTTAAGTTTATATAATGATAATAAATAATATATAAACTCAATAACAATTAATAATAAATATTTTTTAAAGCTATATTTATTAGGCTCTATAAAAAAATATTTTAACAAGTTCATAAATGTTTTTATTATTTACAATATCTTAATTGTATCTTTTAAATGACTCGATGACCAAGAATTTAAACATGATAAAGCTTGCATTACATCATCTTTCAATGATTTACCTGTTTTGGCACTTTTTGGTAACGCAGTTTGACAATAAATTGTATTTCTACAAAATAATTGAATTAACAAGTACATAAATGGTTTTATTTTACAAACTCTTAATTTTATCTTTTAAATTACTGGATGACCAAGAATTTAAACAAAATAACGCTTGCATCACATCATCTTTCAATGATGTACCTTTTTTGTGAATTTTTGAATTTTTAGTAACGCATAAATTGTATCTTTACAAAATAACTAAAACATTTTTATCCATCTAAGTTGGTTACCAAATACTTGCGTATTTGACCGGTTCTATTATATATACTTCCACAGATGTATACAATAATTGTTCATATCTTTGCTACAAGAAATACAAGAAAAAACAAAAAATTTCTCCCTATGTACAAATACATACAAAATTTGTTGTTAAGTTGTCCCTTAAGTATTGAATTTATAATGGGATATGTAGTATATAAGAAAAGTTTACTGTTCTGTAAATAAGTGACTCTGCCAGATCGAAAATTTCCAGCCCAAGAAACCCTTTTAATAGTATATACGTTTATTACTCTCGAGTTCAATATAGACACATATACCCAATGGAGAGTAAGGTAACCCAACGATCTGTTAAAAAAAATCATTCAAACTTAAAATATAAAAATATGCCAGGATAAATATTTATGATAAGAGCTACGTTACTATAAGAAGCGTAAAAATGTGAAAAATCATACTTGGTTATTGAGTCTTTTTAAATTTACAATAAACTAGTTCACACATGGTAACCAGATTTAATATATTGTAAAATATATTGTTTCCTGTGTAGACCTTTTCTAAATTTTCGAATAAAAGCTTGATAAAAGAAATTTAACGAGACCATAAACGAGAATCTCGGGTTACATTGTATGTGGTCTCGGTATCGCCCATAATATTTTTCAAAACGTCTCGACTCGTCACCTCTTGATTTTTGCGAGACGAGAACGAGACGAAAAACTCCCTCTCGTCTGAAGCCCTAATAATAACAAACTTATTACTTGTGACTAATCCACTAAATATAAAACAACTCTTTTACGTTGATTCACTTATATACCATTATAATGATCCAAAGGATAAATCGACAAGTTTAACCAGAAATAAAAACTTTCAAATGCCTATTATTAAGAAAACAATAAGTAATAAAAGTAGCCTCATTGTAGCTCTTAGACTTTTTATTAGCATGTCGAATCAGTTAAAAATCTGAAATAGCTGTCTCAAAAAAAAAAGAAAAATACAATAATGGGTTTGTAATAACAAGTGAATATAAATTTGTGAAACAAATTGTGAGTACACTAAATTATTGTGTTGTTGTATGTTTCTTAAATATTTTGATAATACAACTTGATTCTTGTCCAGGATAAAGGGGTACTATTAAGTTTTGCATTAACTAATATTGTATAAAAATATAAAAATTTGTAATACTTAAATATAATTTAGGTGTTACGAACAGGTTTCATTATCTTTGTAGGCTTTGCAATAAATATTGTTTATTGAAAATTTTGAATTGGAATGAAGAATAACGAGAAAGAAGTTGTTAAATTTTTGTTAAAGGAGAAGTAGTAATACACTGTAGCGCACCTAAAAAATTACATGTCGAAACGGTACTCTTCGTCAAACAGGCTAGAATAAAATCAACTGTCAATTTCATTTTCCTTGTCATAATAGCAAAAATTCTCTAAAATTATAAGCGAATTGTGTATCTTAATTATTACTCGTCAATAACACCAGAGATTAGAAAAATATCATAGAATCACGTTTTAATTCCCAAATTCCTTATATGTTGTTAAAAGGTGCTCATTCTGTACAAATTAATTACCTACCAATCTAGTATCTTTTTGAAGTGTATCCATCTATCCATCCTGTATATACGGCTGCCTATGAACCACTATCATTCTACTCCTTCCTATATTTTAATCATATATAAATGCAACTCCTTCTATCACTTTACTTTGTGATTTTGTTTGGTATAACTAAACACCCTGTGTATAAACGCACCAAATAGCAGTTTAGAGTTTGACATGTGTTGTCACTGAATTTTCTATTAGGCCGGGAGAATGTGACCACCAAATGCATCGTCTTTGCAAAATGGAAAAATTTTCATTTAAATAGGTACTTGCCAGGTATACAAACAAAACGAGCTTGGTACTCATTGATTTAAGGAGCCGAAAATACTATGCTTTACTACCTATATGCTTGAGATGTACATAGAAAATTTTCAAATTCGCAATTAAAACTTCCAGTGCCTAAAATTCCCGCACTATTACGTTGGAATTAAAATATTTATGACGAAATGTCCGCTATGTCATTTCGATGAAATTTTTGATAAGAATTTTGGAATTTTTGGCGAATTTCTGCAAAACTGCAAGTTGCACGTCGCAGAAAAGTATATGAGATCACCTAGGGATCTTCCTTAATAGATTAAACGTTAAAAAACTATACACATCCATAAGGAGTTTTCGAAATATCGAATGTTAGAGATATTGGTCGATTTCCATGCACGCATGTGTTCATTCACAAATTTCATCACTTTACCAAGAGAATTCTTTTCCAAAATTTGAAGTTTCACCAATCCGGATATATACTCTATTAACGGTTCACCACAGGAGAAGAAATCAGGTAACATACATACAAAAAAAATACGTGACGAATTGATAACCTCCTCCTTTTTGGAAGTCGGTTAAAAAAGACACACCATTGAATTCCTTTTTACACAGGCTTTAAAACGAGGTGTCACTTGCGTTAAAAAAATTATGAAGGTGCAAGTCCCCCCTTTGTCAATCTTTTGACTCTTTGCAGCGATTTTTATAATAGTGAGTATTTTGGGAAATATTCCAAGTGGCTCGTTTTCATTGGAACTCTCTGTATATATATTCGTGCACAAAAGAATGGAAATTTAATTTTGAAGGGAGTATTGAAAAAATAAAACAATAATTTTAAATTATCAAAATCACACATTCCTTTAGATTACATCAAAGCAGCCTAAACCAACAATAAAATAACAGTTACGAAATAATGTAAACAGCTATATCCCATGTGTAAAGTAGGCACAAGAGAAAACGGTTTTGCGTGGGCATCAAGTAAATATGTAATTTGACTCTACGCCTGAATGTTAATAAATGATTTTAAAAATGCTTTAATATAAGTCATTGTTATCAATAACGTTCTTTTATAAATAACTTTAATAGAATCCTTCTATTTAATTATTATGAAGGAAAATGCATTAGGTTTTCTCTGACTTGGCTTTAATTAAGATTGAAGTTTATGCGTGCCTGTTCATCATACGTTTTGATACTGCTTACCAATTTCGCTTTAACGTTGCAAGTAGCTATCCAAAAATAAGGAAATCTCCTGAAAAAGGTGGTCATGTGTCATTTAAGAAAGTCCTGGGCATGAAAAAACTGCCTCACTTGTACTTTGAGTAAATATACTCACTGACAAAGAAACCGCTACAACAAGAAGGAGATGTTTAAATTTAATACTGTTTTGGTAAAACATAGATTCTATAGTAAGGAGTAAATGATTAAAATTTGGTACATTTTGGTAAATGTTTTTTCATGTAAACTTTTTTTGCATTTTCTTTAATTTACCAAAAAAAAAACAAAGTGTTTGATGGGATCCAAAATCCATGTTTCAGTAATGTTAAAAGGCCGAGAGTTATTGATATGCGGGAGGCGGGTTTTTCATTTCGAGAAATCTCTAACAGCACGAATGGAAATCCAACTACTGTTATGAGATTTTGTCAAGCGTGGTTTGCTAATAACCAAAATCGGGGAATAGTAGGCACCGGACGTCGAGGAGGCACAAATGAAGTTCAAGACCGACCTCTAAGACTTATGACCTTTAGAGACCAAACAGTTTAGGGATCATCCATAAATTACGTAAGATGAATTTTGACGTTTTTCTGTCCCAACCCACCCCCATGTAAGAAACTATAAGACTATAAACATCACCCACCCTCCAATTCTTCTTTTAAATATAATATGTCTTTATTATCAAAGCACGTTAAAATTATAAAAACATGTAAATATATGTACATTATACTAGGCCACAAGAACCGACTATTATTTTTTGAATGGGAACCAAAAGTATGATTTAAGATTACCAAAAAATGTTTAGCACTTAATTTTAATATTAAGAGGTCTATCCATCATCACGAATTTCGATTTATTTACTTTGCAAACATCTTTTACCCAAGTCGTTTAAACAATATATCTGAAAAATACAGAAAATGCATATTTTTTAATGAAATTAGACGAACCACAAAAAAAGATCTGATTATATTTTCCATTAAATCCACTGTTTCAAATGTTATTCGACGTTAAAGTTAGAATAAAAATAAATTTCACCTTTTTTATAGAAAATTTAATTTCCTTCAAAAATATGTATTGTTTATATTTTTAAGACATATTGTTTAGAAGATTTGAATGAAATATGGATGGATGGATGGAGTAAAAAAATCACCTCTTAATTTTAAAATTAAGGATCATCCTAAATATTATTTTCTGTATCCCATTCAAATAAACAGTTTATTGAATACAGCTAATGTTTTAACAATATTGATATTTGAAATGATGGTCAAGTAGAATTAAATTTTTTCTATAGGTTTGGATAATAGTTAATTTACGCAAATTAAAGTCATAAGCATTGAAAAAACAAAACAAAATTTAAAAAAATCTTACGTGATATCTTTTTCAAACACTCACCTACACCCATAGATAAGATATAGCAGACCCCATCAACTCTATATCAAATATCTTACGTAATTTATGGATGTTCCCTTATCGCCGTATAAAGTCATTTGGACTGAAGCATTATCCACCTCATATTGTGCTACCTCTGACCGCTGAGCATCAATGGCAACGACTACAGTGATGCAGAGAACAACATTGGAATGTGGAATGACATCAGGTGATGAATCTCGAGTTTGCTAGGGTGGACATGAGATGGCTGAATAATGGTTAGACGACGTCGAGGAGAAAGACGTCAACCTCAGTTTGAAGTTAAGCGACATTTATACCGAACAGTAGGCGTTATGGTATGAAATGCTATTGTACATGGAAATAGGCCACTTTTAGTCTTTGTTCGAGGTTCAGGAAGAAAGGGAGGCGTATGTACTCCCTTAAAAATTCTTTATTCAATAAAATGTATACATTTTACAGAGATATATAAAAGACATTTCAGCCATCCTGTTACCCGGCTGTAGGGTTTACAATTTTATGAACAGCTAAGCTGTTCTTATGTGTCGTTAACCTAAGTGTCAAAACCTATCTAAACAAACATGAGAATCCTATAACCCTAATCAGTATAATTATAATATTAAAAAATAATCTATCTAAAATTATGTCAAATTGTAAATGGTAACAGTAAACATATAAATTAAAATGACAGAAATATCAGTTTAAAAAAACATAATATACAAAACAATTGGGCGATTAACATTACAATACATTCTAACTAAAAATATCCAAACCGCGCTACACCGGAGAGACGAGAGCTGAGTTTACCGACGATGCGAGCGAACGTTTGGAACCCGATAGCCTTATGGAATTTACATTGCGGATAACAAATGAACAGAATTTTTAAAAATAACCGTGACAGAGTTGACAATTAAGAAATTTTAATAGGATCATTTATTTAAAAAGATAGAAAATAGATGAAAATGGCATAGCACACAATGTAAATGAATAAAGGGAAAATTAAAGGGAAAGATTGATGAAGATTCATCTCCATACGGCTTTGTTGAAGAAGTTATGACACGATAGCGAGCCTACGATGACGCTATGGATCAGTCTACGTTTAAAAGAAAGAGTGTTGCAATTTAGAATAGTGAGAAGAGCATCGTTATTGCCACACCAAATACCCCTAGCTCCAATAATAATAGGGTAGACTTTAACGTCAGTGGAATTCTTGACTGCCATAATTTTGTTCGTGAAGTCAGGTTCTTCATAATACTCCTTTTTCAGTCTATAACTCTCGGCGAGCGAACGAGGACCTTCCCAGAAAACACCTACTTCAATAATAATGGTTTGTAGGCCTTTGTTGATAATAAGGTCAGGAATTCTTAAGGTCCCAGAGTCTGCTCTAATCCTCGGCTCGACTTCAGTTTCCCACCCACTCTTTTTGGCGACATCCTCGATGATATTAACGATGTTGTTATGTCGTTTTATTCGAGTGCCATGGGTAATGTAGCATCCCTGTAAAATATGGCAATTGGACTCGCGTTTTTTACATCCCCCGCGGCAGTTTCGTTGTTCTTTAGGTTTGTAAGGCAGGTCCATTGACGGTAATAGGTTACCGCGGAGGTGAATAGCTTTAACATAGCTATTTCCTGACCAAAGTGGGGGAGGGTTGGCTATCCAAGAACTCGAAGCACTCGAGGAGGCACATTGTTTGATACCATTCCCAGACCAGGATTTGTCTAAGTCATTTATTAAACTATTGGTTATAGCGCTGGTTGTATGTAGATTGGTTAAAGACTTGATTTTACCAATGTGGTGTTCGGTAAAGGATTTGGCTATAGGTGGAATGTGGGACATAATTTTTGACAATCTTCTGGCCATAATTTCTGGAATCTTTAACGCGAAGGGGAAAATGCCAAGACCTCCACCTCGTTTGGGTGCATATAAGAAAGGGTTAGTTGTGGAGGAGGGGAGATGAAGGACAGTCTTGACCAGACGACGGATTAGTCTGTCAGCTTCTTTAAGAAGTTTTTTTGTGATATAGATATTTTGTAAGGAACTAATCCATCGCGGGACAAGATAGGAATTAAGGATAATGAATTTTTGGGAAGGTTTGAGAGGGGATCTACGAATACGGGAGATTTGGGTCTGAAGGAGATCAAGGTTAGGAAGTTCGGCACCCATCCGATTATAGCGAAGCCCTAAATATTTTAGGGTGTCCATCCCCACTTGTGGAATGGGTTTCCCGTTGACAAAAAATAAGCTTTTGGTTATACTAAAAAGTTTCCTTTTCTTTGGCACAGTGCGAAGAGAAAGGGCAAAGGACTTGTCGGTGTTAAGTGATATTCCTGCTTTGTTGAAGAATTTATTGGCCTTTTTTAAGAGGTTATTGGTTTCTTTTGTGGACCCAGAAATAAGCACGAGATCGTCAGCATAGCCGAGACAATTACATTCGATATAATTGACTGCAGGTGGATTTTCTTCTTGCAGCTGGACAAGTAGCTCGTCAAAGAAAAGATTGAATAGACAGGGACTCAAAGGGTCGCCCTGTTTGACGCCATTGTTTAATTTTATTTTGATGTTATCATTATTACCTATCTGGATGTAAGTATATGCATCTTGAAGAGTGGCCATAATAAATTTTATGATATTAGGGTGGACTTTAAATCTTTCCAAGGCTGTTAAAATTCTCGAATGAGGAATAGAATCGAAGGCTGCTTGTAAGTCGAGCGAAATGATATCGAGGGGCTTTATACCTTTTCTGGAGTATTTGATAGTGCTATTAAGAATAACATTGTTAATTAGTGTGCCATCCCGATTAACAAAACCTTGCTGACAACGGTTGATAGGCAATTCTTTTAATCTCCAGCTCATAATTTTATTTAATAAACGCAAGAAAATAGAGCCAATTGTTAGCGGACGCCAATTTTTAATATTTTTCAAATCCTTACCTTGCTTGGGAATTAAGATAGTACGCGATGTTCTCATAAATTCTGGAATATTTTGTAGTAAAATCATTGCATTAAAAAGGAGCCATAACTTGTCTTTAGGAAGGCGTTTAACGTCACGAATATTATATCCATCAAAACCCTTAGCACTGGATTTAGTTTCCATAATAGCTTTATTTATCTCTTGCGGTGAGATAGCTCTATATAAGTTCGGCCCAACCTCATTGTTGATAATAGAGGGATAATGAGGAGCAACATTTTTCGGAGACTCAAAAAGATTGCTAAAGTGAGTTTGGATTTCATTAACCGATGGCAGATCCTCAGAATTGTCAAAAGGCAGATCGTCTATGATTTTATTTGCAAGCTCTTTTTGGTTCTTTTTAAAGAGGATTTGACATTTTTTATATAGGATAGCCCTGTTGGTGGCTTTAGCAAAGGGTCCGTAAAGTTTTGTGTTTGAGTTATTATGTCGCTTATCGTTTGGGCGTTTTTTTATTTTGTGTAGTAAATTTGTGCACCAGTGATTAAATACTTCCAGTTTCTCCTCGTTTGTTGCATCATAGTTACCTAATATCCGGGCAAGATGTTTATCACTGTCAAGATTTAACGTGGCAGCCGAAAGAGACTCCATTACCGTATCAATGGGGCGAAAGGGTTGGCTATTAGGGTTTAGTTGGTTTTCTACCTGTTGGCCGGCGGTAGCAGGGGGTGAAGGTACAACGATAGAGGGTGGTAATGGTAAAGGATAATTATTAGAGTTTTCAGTGATAGATATATTATCGGACAGCTGTTGATGGTTGACGTATTCAGAAGGTAGAGGTGATATTTTCTCAGGAGGCTGGTTCAAAGGCGGAGGATCGGGTGGTAGGTCTATAGGAGGGGGTTCGGGGGAAGAATTATAGAGAGGGGTAGCAATAATGGAAGGATACTCTATAGTAACCGTAGTAGAAGGACTAAGGGGGGTAGTAGGAGGTTGAGGAGAAGGTAGTGGTACTTGTGATAGTTCTCCACCCGCCTCTATGATATCATTTTTGACAATATTAAGGAGGTCCTGATAAGATTTTCTCCTTCTTCTGAGTTTAATTGTTTCGAGGGTTCTATCAGGAAAAATCGAAGCAATATGCATATTAACGGCTCTACCCGTGAATCGCAGCTCGGCATGTACCATATCCAATGTTTCCTGCGCTGACCATAGGGGAGTTTTAGTGGCTTCGTTCTCCATTTCTTGATTGTACTCGATTGGATGCTTTTTCGCAACATGTTGTCGCAGACCTAAATATGATGCATATTTGTCACCGCATAAATCGCAGGAGAATTTTCTTTCATCATCTTTAATTTGCAGAAGGCGACAATATCTTCGTTGGTGGTTTCGAAGATTTTTTTTCGATGAATAATTATTACCGCAAGGGCAAAGGTGTATTTCTGCATTAGCATCCATAAGGCACCGACGAAAATAAATAGAAAACTAAGTGAGGGGAATTAAAGAACTAAAAAAAAAGAACACCGAAATAATCCAAGAAGTTTCTTTGGACTATTTGAAATTTTAAAGAAAAAAAAACGGTGTTATGCGGAAATCGCAGCACAATGCTGGGAAGATTCTCCAAAGTGGGGAAGTATAATACAACTATACCACGCAGCAGATAATTGCAACGATAGAAAAAGACCCTAAAAGAGACTTTATCAAGATAATTGTATAGATGCACCGTATTAAACTCACTCTCGGTTTGAAAGTGGAAAGACTCTCCGAGTGTTACACGTTATCTAACCAGTTATAAGTTAAGACATCACGCAAACACATAGTATAATATAGATTCAAATGTCCTAACGTTATAAAAACAGTGGCAAAATAAGATTAAAAAAACATATACAGTTAAAATTTATGCATCATAGTGCACCGAAGTCCGACATAAGGGTTTTTTTTTAAATTCGGCATTCATATTTACTATATATATATGATAGGCTGTTATGAGTATTCGGTTGATTTTGAGCAGAAATGAGTCGAGATTTTTGATAAATAAAAGAATTTTCGTTTTGTAGATAACAGTTCGCCGACAACTATTTTAGTGTATAACATACATATATAGACTCAACTCTTATACTCATGTGCCGTAAATTTTTTTTTTTTTTTTACATAGGAAACAGTAAAATATTATTTTAGACAAGATTGAATGAAATAAGGTTAATTTAATACACAAATTACTGTTTTATTGACGAAACTACACTGAACACACAACACAAGATGAAAATACCTCTTTTAGCTGTAATGGCGGTCCCTTACTTGTAGGTGGGTGGTGCGGTGTGGGTCAGTAATTAGACAGTCGTAATTGGCCTCCTTATGCACACAGGTCATAGGTGCGAATTTATATTAGTTCGAAGACCACTTGCTCGATCCTTGTCGTGTATACTCGTGGCCGAATCAGGATTTCGGGCTGGCTGGCACAAATATATTGTTTACTCACTTTTTAGATTGAATGGATTTTTTTTTTCTTTTATTATCGCTGATTAATTTTAATTGTGTCATTAAAAGTTGTTAATTGTAATCAATGCACTGTTGAGAACTGGATTATGCTTTACGCGAACAGAGACGGAGGCTTATTAACGATAGATCGATAATCGTTTCTTAATATTCGATGGTTAGATTGTTGCACTATCACTTTAGTCGCTGCATTATATATCACATTTCATTCATTTCCCAAAGGACTTGACGATTTATCTACAGCTATAAGAAATAAGTGGCTTCTTTGTTGCAAATCAAAATCAATTGCAAATGTCAAATACAAATATATTTGTTCAAGACACTTTGGTGAAGAGGCTTATGAAAGAGACATGGAACATGAATTCCTAGGTTTACCATTAAGAAAGCTTTTAAAGAAAACTGCGATTCCCACTCAAAATTTAGGTGATGGTAATTCCTCTGATAAAGAAATTGACAGTATAGAGTTAAATCTAGAGAATGGTGAACATTATAAAATTTTGTTAGTCTCTGATAACGAAACTCCCGATACTGAGCCAACAATAATGAATGACGAGTCTTCTAATGGTTTATTAACAATACATCATGAAACAATATTAAAAAAATACGATATTTTGTTAGAAAAGAATAAAGATCTGAAGAAGAGAAATAAAAAACTGATTGATCAATTAGCATATTACAAAAAACGTTATATTACACTCAAAAAGATTATAAAAAGACAGTACTGATGGAATTTTTTGAAATAATAGTGACAAATTCAAATAGTCTTCTTTAAAAATAGTCAATAAGGCTAAAGGAGAAAGTGTTCTGGCACATTGTTGTTTGATGTATTATTCCAACAAAGGTATATATTTCTGAATTAATACATCTACTTTACGCATTCAACAACTATTAAAAAAAATTGGCACTAATGAAATTTTCAAATTATAAAGGCATTGAAGACTAGTGATCATGCTAATAATCGACATTTGACGACGAAATGCTAGCGACGTTTCCAAACTTTATTTACATTTCTGATGAGGCACACTTCCACTTGAATCGTCACGTTAAAGATTCTGGAGTGACAGTAACCCTTAATTGAAGCGCCAGGCACCCTTAATCGGCTCATGGATCCCATATTCCAACAAGATAATGCTCGGCCTCATGTTGCTTAAGTTAGTTTAAACTTTTTTGAAGAAACCAATGTGAATCTGTTGCCATGGCCGGCCAGCTCCCCCGATCTTTCGCCCTTAGAACATTTTTGGGTTATGATGGGTAGACGGCTCGGACATTTATCCCAGCTGCTACGGACTATGGAGGTTCTAAGGCATGAAATACAGGGAGTTAGGGATAGTATTCTTCAAGAAGAAATATACCACCTTATTGACGTGTTGGGGAGTGTTTACGCTTGATTAACCATACATTTCTTGGATTATTTCAGCAAATTCCTTGTTGGTATCACAAGTCCGGATTTACCACGTACATCTTGTTATACTCCGTTTGAACCCGCTTATGCATATATAGCGCCAACGTTGAGAACTCGCGCGTTAGTCTGACTTCTGCAAACGGAAATTCGCGGCATATAAGAAGCATTTTAATGCAACCTGTTCTCAGTTCTCAATAAATTGATAGAATAATCAGCAAACCTTCATTCTTGCCTTTTTATTTTGAAACAGGGGACAATTAATTAATCGACGTTTTAGATGAAAGTGTACTAGAGAGCAACTGCCTAGCTTTACTGTACTATTAAAAGTGACGCAAGTAATTCATTAAAAAAAAAAGATGTAAATGCGAAGTGTAAATAAACTCACTGACAGATCAGAGCATAGCGGCGCATTCGTTTCCCAATTGTTTTAATCCATAATTTTTTTTAAATGTCCGGGAGGTCTGCTTGATTATAAAAGTGTAAAATGACACTTGATATCTTTTGACGGTATTGTTTAAACAACGAAAAAGTTTATAGCTTAGAAAAAATGCATTTTTTGCAATTAATTAATTTTTATATATTCTTTACAATATTTCGAATGAAAAAAGCCGTCACACCCATCATCGTATTTCCAACCCATTTATTGTTATGAATTTTTAAAACTGGAAATCGCCGGAATTCCTATTTTTTTGAATTAAATAATATACCTTAGAAATTAAAATGCTATAATTTTTAATTTCTTATCAAAAATTTCAATACTATATTAAACAAAATAGCGTAAATAGATTTTAAAAAATTTGTTTAGTTCTATGTTATTTGTACATTATAACAATATGCTTCCTACGCGCATGCACTCTTGAGAGAGGAGTATCTTTATCTCACTCTCAGATCGATGTATAAGATGAGTCAGAGAAAGGCAGACGACGCACAATTTAATGTAAAAATTTTATACTAATGAATGAGAACCAGTAATGTTATTTTCTTTAAACGTATTAACGCTGAAAAACCGGGAAAAAAATTTACAAGTGCGTCGCCTGCCTTTCTCTTACTCATCTTATACATCTAGATGAGAGTGAGATAAAGATACTCCTCTCTCAAAAGTACATGCGCGTAGGAAACATATTGTTATAATGTAATAAAACATAGAACTAAACAAATTTTTTAAAATCTATTTAGGCTATTTTGTTTAATATCGTTGAAATTGTTGATAAAAAATTAAAAATTATAGCATTTCAATTTTTAAGGTATATTAATTCAATTCAAGAAAATTAGGAATTCCGGCGATTTCCAGTTTTAAAAATTCATAACAATTAATGGGTTGGAAATACGATGATGGGTGTGAGGGCTTTTTTCATTCGAAATATTGTAAAGAATATAAAAAAAAATTAATTGCAAAAATGCATTTTTTCTAAGCTAAGTAGATTGTTTTTCGTTGTTTAAACAATACCCTCATTTTATACTTTTATAATCAAGAAGACCTCCCGGATATTTAAAAAAAATTATGAATTGAAACAATTTTGCAAACGAATGCGCCGCTATGCTCTGGTCTGTCAGTGAGTTTATTTACACTTCACATTTACATTTTTTTTTTCTGGAAATGAATTACTTGCGTTACTTTTAATAGTACAGTAAAGCTAGGCAGTTGCTCTCTAGTACACTTTCATCTAAAACGCCGATTAATTAATTGTCCCCTGTTTCAAAATAAAAAGGCAAGACTGAAGGTTTGCTGATTATTCTATCAATTTAGTGAGAACTGAGAACAGGTTGCATTAAAATGCTTCTTATATGCCGCGAATTTCCGTTTGCAGAAGTCAGACTAACGCGCGAGTTCTCAACGTTGGCGCTATATATGCATAAGCGGGTTCAAACGGAGTATAACAAGATGTACGTGGTAAATCCGGGCTTGTGATACCAACAAGGAATTTGCTGAAATAATCCCAGGAATTTATGGTTAATCAAGCGTGAACACACCATGAGACGGTAAAAGCCGGCAACGTTGTGTCTGTCGGCAAAGATGAAAATATTTGCATGAATTTGAATAAATTGCCAACGTAATCAATCCGCTTAAGAAGTTCGTCAAGAAATCACTAGTTGAACTTTCCGCGAGTTAAAAATAATTAAGTTCGTTGCTTTGTCGAGAGTATATTTAGAGCCGATACAGGGAGAGAGAGAGGAAGAGACAGAATTTCGCGAAACATAGTTTTCTTTATCGATAACCGCTGCGGAGATATTAAACGTGCAGGAGTCACATTGTAACGCACAAGCAAGTCAGAAACATTAATTAGAGGCATAGTTTATATAAATTTTCGTGGTTAAAATCCCGCAAATGAAACGTAGAAACAGTGTATCATCGAATCGAGCGTTACCCACCATCGAGTTATTAGCATAACCGGTCCAGCAAGTCCGCGGTCAGTCAGGTTTCATTCCATGCGACCTCGACACAGCCTCCCGCGCTGTACCAGTCATTGTGCTACGATCGGAATGCGGTCTCAGATCTCGACTGGTGACCGGTCCCGGTCTCGATCTTCTCCACTCTTTCTTCGATACGTTATTTCTGCCCGTCTCGCGTATACACACACAAATATCGACTCGAGAAACAAAAGCCAGCTTTGATATTATTTTAGATATTAACTTTCGTTCCCTGGCCAACGGCCGGGCATCAACCACTTGCAGGCTATACTTACAACAGCTCTTCTTTTAGGCTGATATAATATACGTCATTTAGTCAGAAACGATAAAGTTCAAGGGTTTATATCTACTTCAATATATTTAAGGGGTAATCTCTAGAACTACGGAACAGCTTCTAAATTTTTTTTTGAAATATATCCTATGTGACTCTATTCTAAGATTACCGATATGTTGCAATTTAATATTGTTTTGGATTGAAGTCCAAAATGACTTAAATATAATGTTGGAAGATATTGCTAATTGGCTTGCTTACAATAAATTATCTTTAAATATAGATAAGACTGTTTTTATAACTTTTGGATATTACTGTGATAGTGTACCTACCTGTGAATTTAGAGTAAAAATTAAAAACATTAATATTCAAAGAGTAGATAATTGTCAGGTGTTTATTTAGACTCTAATTTAAAATGGGATGTACATATAGAATATTTATTAAAAAAGACGAAATATCTGGTTTTTGTGTTGCTCAAGAATAATGTATACAAATACATTAAAAATAATGCATTATCCTTTTTTCAATAGTATTATAAATTATGGAATTATTGCTAGGGGAGGAGCCTATACAAAGACATTACAATTACTTAAAAATCTCCAAAGAAAACTAATAAAAATTGTTAATAAAAATACATTTGTAAACAACAACCCCATTGATATTGATCAGCTCTTTACGTTGGAATCACTATTTTTTCACTATGAAAATTTAGAGAATAAATACATGGGTTCTAGTAGTATTACGAGAAATAAAGCAATAATATTGCCAAAGACAAAAAGAATCATTAGTAATAAGAATTCTACAATAAAAGAAATAAAAACGTTTAATGCATTACCTTCAGATTTGAAGGTTCAAATTTAAGCAATAAAGCTATCAAAAGGAAATTGAAGTCAGGGATTAAAGATAACATATAAAATGATGACACTAAGAATAAAATAAAGAGTAAATTTTACTTATTTAATATTTTTTTAGTTGTAAGTCACTTAGATTGTAAGCATCATTTCCACGTATAGGGAGAATTAGGGATGTCGGAACTGTCAAAAAGTATCGATATATATTGTATCGAGAAAAAAAAAATCTATATATCGATATATCGGTACTATTTTAGAACATTAGTCTATATATATATATATATATATATATATATATATATATATATATATATATATATATAGATATATATACTTAGTGATTTGTTTAACTAGTGTATCTGATAAAGTTATATACAAACAATTTATAGATAGGGTGGTAGGTAGACTGGATTACAAAATTTAAAAATATTTTATTTTGAGACTTTTTCACAGCTTAAGGTAGTAATATATTGTTAAATTAACTATATACTACTACTTCTCATATTTTCTGAAAATTTAGATGTCCTTCTAATGATCATTTATACACTCTCATATATACCCCCCCTCTACCTCATGCATCAGAAACATATTTAAAATTAATTTTAACTTCAAGCACTTGGGCAACATATAGCATAAATATAATAAATTAATTATACTTGAAAGAATTCTGCTAATTTTTTTCCAATTACCGCACAATTGCGCACAGTGTGGCACAGTGCTGAGCACTAAGTGTTCCAATTACAGCACATACGGAAAAATATCGTTTTTGATAAGTTTTCGATACTTGGTTTTTATATCGATATATCGATATATCGAATAAAATTATATCGTGTAAAAGTATCGATATATAAAACAACAAATATCGATATTTTTCCGACATCCCTAGGGAGAATTGTCCCTATGTGGAGATACAATACATGTAAATGTAATGTAAACTTTATACTGAATAAATCAATAAATAAAATAATAAAACATAGATGCTGTAGTAAACAGCAAATGATGAAAATTTAAATAAAAAATACCAAGGACTTATTTTTTATTAGTATTAAGTTCGTTAAAAATTTTTCCAACTCAGTTATCTGTACACTCCCTAAAACGTCTTTGGCATTGATTCAATAAGGTGGTCTATTTTTTCTTGAGAAATACTATCCCAAGCTACCTGTCTTAGAACCTCCAAAGTCCATGTGGGCTGGGGTAAATTTCTGAGCATTTTATCCATCATATCCCAAATATCCTATGGGCGAAAGATCGGGATCTGGGTGGGTATATCAACAGATTCACTTGGGTCTCTTCAAAAAAGTTTAAACTAACTCGATCAACATGAAGACGAGCATTATCTTGTTGAAATATGGGATCAATGAGCCGATTAAGGTAAGGGAGTACATATAGCTCCACTACTTCCTGAAGATAACGTTGCACTGTCATGTTGCCTTGAACAAAGACTAAAGGTATTTCCATGTGCAACAGCACCCCATGCCATAACATCTACTGTTCGGTGTACATATCACTCAACATCAAATTGAGGTTGACGTCTTTCTCCTAAACGGCAAACCGTGCGGAAACTTACAAGATGACCTTGTTCTCCTAACCGCTCATCAGCCAAATTTCAAGTGGTCGAAAATCGATCTCTAAATTCCAAGTCTTAGGCGTAGATCTTGAACTTCATTTGTGCCCTTTCGACAACCAGGGCCTACTCCGATTTTGGGTATTATCAAACCACACTTGGACAACATCTCATAAACCAATAATTCGACCTTTTTCAAATTAACTTAGCTGGCGATACATTCGGTGTATACGTATTTACGTCATTCTTCATTTAGCATTCAACAAATACTATGTTTCTTAATTTTTATGCTCTTTATTACCTATACTACTCTATTTGTCAGAAGTGAGTTATACCAAAATTTATCAACATTTATTAAAAGTGTTATCCGTAAAAAACAATTAATAAATTTATATAGGGGGTTTGCAGAAAGTGTGACGTAGTATGACGAAGGAGGGGAGGAGGCTCAAAACGGCAAAATTAAGAATAAGGTATTTTATTAACGGTCCCAATTCAACTCGGAAAAATAAGTGCTGCTAATATGCTATATCCGTGTGGGCTGACCAAATAAATGGACGTATGTTAATATCCCCGGCAAATGTATGAACCTGGTAGAGAGAGACCCAAACTAAGGGTCTTCTTCCCCTTACCCACTTCTAGTCTTAACAATGATTAAGTATAGGCCTTCCTCTCTTGTCACCATCGTTCTTTCTCCTGAGGTTTCATCCCATCTCATATGAGATCTTCCTCTTCTTCTTTTGCTTTCTTATAGGCAGCAGTTTTAGATAGCTCTATTTTTCATCTTGACATCTCTTTTTCCCCTTTCCCTCTTACTTTTGCAACATGTTCGACTGCCTCTTTAACTCTAGATTTTCCTCGGATTCATGAACGTTATCCTTACCAATGCAAGTTCCATTGCTCTTTGGCCCTTGTCTAGTTTTCTTATATTTTGTCTGGTATATGCCCAAGTATTTGCTCCATACCTAAGAACTGGGTTGACGCAAGTGTTATAGAATCTTGTCCTCAGATGCAGTAGTATTCTTCCTTTCTTCAATACATGCCTACCAAAAGCCATCCTCCATTCTAGTTTTTTTTTGCAGTCTGGTGTTCCTTATTAGTCTTAAATATTTGTCGTAGATATATGTATTTACAGATAAATGCCAGCTTTATAATTTCACTTAGCATTATAGGGAATTCTTCAGAATTTATAATAATCTTTGTTTTGGGATATTCTTTTTGTTTTATTCTTAATGAAGATCACCGTGGGAAAATCCTGATGACATTATTTAGGATGTCTACGGTAAATCTCAGGTATTCAGCCGTTTGCTATTTACTAATATCTAAAAACATATTTTCGTGTAAAAAAAATGGAAATTGTCCGTTCTATAATACAAAAGTAGACCAATATTTATTGCAATCAACCAATTATTACCTACTTGATGTCATTTTTTCTTACATATAAAAATTTAGTAATTACCGAATAAAACAATAGTAAATTTTTTTCACACTGGATCTTTTTATTCTTTTCGAAATAAAAGAGTGTTTTATTCTAAAGGTAGAAGAAGATAATTTATGCAAAATATATCCATTAAATTAAAGCTTTTACGTTTGATTACATTTCAGTTTAGATCACTAAAAATTCTTTATACACCTTGCTCATCATCGCTTTGAAAAGTAAGGAATTGTGAAATGGGAATGAAATTCATTAATAATAATCAGTAATACCGGTTGAAACAAGATCCATTAGTCTCGAATTCTGAATGCACGTTACAATGGAACCTCCACATAAAATCTGGTAAAGAAACATACAAGAATTCTGATGAACAGATAAATAAACTCAGATACACGCGGTTCCTCGAAAAGACGCATCGAATTTTTTTCTAATTAACAATGATTGAGGTTCTCCGTTTGGTTTATTGACATTTAACGAGATATTCAAGGGTGGATCACAAAATTAAAAAAATATGTATTCCAGCTTACACTGTGAACGACCTTCATGATTCATTGCTATTTAAGGCACATCTACTTGACGTCGTCACTTGAATTTTTATTACAGATAGATATATGAATAATTATGCAGCAGTCACACCCGATCTCCTTCGAACCGGGCTGAACTGTTTCCTTACAAGTTATTGAAGCTTTCTACGGGGAATTATTCATGCAATACTATAGTAGAATTGTTTTCGAATTGTATTAACTGTACAGGGTGTTTCAAAAACCTACGTTAATACGCGACAGGAGATTTGCTATACAAAAAATATGGAATATATGCTATAAACTTACGTGAAGAAATGCGTTAACCATATACACTGTGGAACAGCGAAATGGAATAAATTCGATAACGAATAAAGAAGAGCGTGATGGGAAAAACGCTTTGACACGTTGATTTGTATTTTTAAATGCGCATTTTTTCAACAAAAAACATATATAGGGTGTGTCATGTGACAGTGGCCAATACCAACTTTCTTATCTTAAAAGCAAGCCCCTGTTTATTATTTATACTTTGGATTCTCCGGAAAATTCTAAACATTTACAACAAACAACTGTTTCGGAAATATTAACTGTTTTTACATTTATTACAAAAATTAACATTATAAAAGAAAATTATTTTAGTTCACAAATTCGCTACTTTACGCTGAAAACCTAATAAGTAATACTGATTATTTCTTAATAATATAAAAAAAAACAAAAGCCATTAATGTCAATGTTGGAAATGTTCAAAATGCTCGCCGCGAATGTCTTGGCAACATGCTAATCTGGTATAGAAATGTCTTCTAACGTTACTCAACATCTCAGGCGTGACTGATGTTGTTGTTGTTGTTAAGTCAAGTTGAGGGGTTTCGTTTTGTATACAGTATTTTTGACATATCCCTGCAAAAAGTAGTCCAATGGAGTCAAATCAGGAGATCGTGTTGGCCATTCTATCGATGCGCGCCTCCCAATCTACGGATTTGGAAAAAAATCGTTCAGATACTGCCAGAAATTGATTTCGTAATTAGGCGGTGCTCCATCTTCCTGAAATCATATTGTATTGGCAGGAACTTGTGGGTTTACTGGATCAGGATATTAGTTTGTCAAAGTTGGCACGACATTATTTTGGAGCAGTTCTAAATATTTATCTCCATTCAAGTTGTCATCAATGAAAAAGGGATCTACGATATGATTTCCAACAATTACTACCCAAACATTACCTTTTTCAGGATATTGCGCATGTTTCTGTGTCATCCAGTGAGGATTCTCATTAGACCAATAGCGGCAATTTTACGATTAACATGGCCGTAAAGTGTAATTGTGCTCTTCTTAGAAAACAAAACATGTTTTAATTGGATCACATGGTTACCTAACCTTACCATCATTTTTTCACAGATATACATTCTCCTATCGAAATCGGCTTCCATGAGCTCCTGAGTCGGCGTCATTTTATAGGGATGCATTTTACTTTCCTTTACTACTCGAAAAATCAATGTGTGGCTAACGTTGAACAGTGGGGCTGCTTTTCGAACAGAATTATGTGGGTTTTCTTGAAACTCGAGCATAATATCCAATTTCGTTTTATCACTTACAGCCTTGGCAGTTACTTTTATCTGTCTTACATCTTACCAAACTCGCGAAATTGCTTTTCTATTTTGCTAATTGTTCCTTAGGATACAGGTGGCAAATTTGGAAAATTTTCGTGAAATAAGCGAGAAACTTCATTTGTGTCCGTGTGTTATCTCCATAACCAATCATTTGTACAGGGCCGGATTGAACTTAATGCCGCCCCTGGGCACATAAAAAAATACCGCCCCACTACTGAAATTTTCAAGGCCGTAGCCAGAAAATTTTTTCGGGGTGGGTTGGACAATATTTTCTGGGGGGGGTTTGATAATTTTTTTGATTGGTGGTGGACTGATTGGTAGTGCAAAATCTGTATTTGTATTCATATATATCCAGGATATATAAAAATGTATAAATAGAAAATTTATTCTCATGAAAAAGATGATTATTTGGTTAAAATTGAATCTTGAAACCCAATATTCCAAAATTTCCGCTGGCTACGGCCTTGGAAATTTTCTCCAAGCTGGTAGTTTACATATTTTATTTTTTTATATTAAAATAAATAATTTAATATCAAAGGAACCTATAAACATTTGTTAAACAGACTGTAGGTGCAAGTTTATTAAATTGAAAAATTGTTTTAAATTTTAAATTAAAATTAATTTGTTTAATCGTAAAACTATTAAATTTTAAAAATTCCTCGAAGTTTTCTTGGACTTCCATCGTCTTGAAGTGGTTGATCTCACAACGTTTCAATAGCTGTGTATCTGCTATCGTCATCAGGTGAATGATAGGAAATTCAGATTATCTGTCTTATTTATATTATACTCTTAACCGGTCATGAGTCGCCGGTCATGGTCATTGGGTCTTATCTGGTCCAATCAGCGTCGTCGTACCTAGAGGTTGGCTGCCGGTGATGCGTAGCGGCAAAGGCGGAAGAAGAGCTCTCCAAATATTTTTAATTTGGACGCTGGGCTCGCTAATTATATTTTGGTTCGAGACTATATATGCTGTCTCTATGAATTTTCTTTTGTACCAGTGCTCTTCCTTGTGAATTGCTCTAGCCTGGTCCCAGATGATATTATGATGTTCGGTCCATGCGTGATTAGCTAGCCCAGACTTCGTTACCTCCGCCCTTCGAGTAGCTGTGCTTTACTCCTTAATCCTGGTGTCCAGCGGTCGCTTTGTCTCTCCAATGTAAAGATTGCCATATTCACACGGTATGCTGTATATACAGTTTTTTGGTATTGCTGGAGCGTTCTTGTTATCATGCTCCTCAAGGTGTTGTTGCTTTTGAAGATCATTCTGATTCCATAGCTGTGTGCAATACTTCTAAGTTTCTCCGACAAGCCTTTAGTATACGGTAATATTAGAGTTACTACCGTGATGTCCTCTTCCTGCCTAGGTGGTTTGTCCAGCTCTTCAAACGCCTTGGTAATGATCGTTTCCGGATATCCATTCGCCAAAAGGTCTTCCCTAAGTTTTATTTGTTCTTCTTTGAGGGCTTCTGGTGTGCTGCAGATATTTTTGGCTATATGAATTAGTGTTTTGATGATGCCAGTTTTCGTTGCTGTTCGTTGGTTGGAATTGTAGTGAAGGTATAATCCTGTATGCGTAGCCTTCCTGTAGACTGCTGTTTGGATTCCTGTCCTAGTCCTTTGACACTTTACATCAAGGAATGTTAGGCACCCACTCTCTTCCATCTCCATGGTGAATCTAATGGATGGTTGGGATTGGTTCACGTGCCCCAGGAATGCCTGTAGTTCTGCCTCTCCATGTTGCCAAATAATAAAGGTGTCATCGACATACCTCAACCATAGCTTAGGCTGCTTCTCGTAACTCCTCACTGCGATGGTTGGTGATAACGGGGAACCCATAGGCAATCCATCTTCTTGCATGAAGAACCGGTCCTTCTCCTGAAAGTAGCAGTTCTTGAGGCAACATTCAAGCAAGTCCATGATTGAGTCTATTGGCAGCTCTGTCCTCTCCATGAGGGTTTCGTCTTCAGTAAGTTTCTTTCTCATTATTTTGAGAGATTTATCTAGTGGTACGTTCGTGAAAAGGTTTTCAACGTGGAAACTTACTAAGCGATGTTCTGACCCAAGTTCCATGGATCCGATGATTTCGACAAAGTGCGTTGTGTCCTTGACGTTCGATGATGTTTTGCCCTCCAAAGGTTGGATGATTGGTAGAAGGAATTTCGATAGTGCTGCCGTTAGTGAGTTGCGCGAACTTGTAATCGGTCTGAGAGGTACTCCAGCCTTGTGTATCTTGGGTAGTCCATAAAGATGTGGTCGTACCTGGAGGTTGGTTGCCGGTGATGCGTAGCGGCAGAGGAGGAAGAAGAGCTCTCCAAATATTTTTAATTTGGACGCTGGGCTCGCTAATTATATTTTCGTTCGAGAGTATATATGCTGTCTCTATGAATTTTCTTTTGTCCCAGTGCTCTTCCTTGTGAATTGCTCTAGTCTGGTCCCACTCTGATTATTAACTTTTACTTGAAGTGCCAAAATTATAATTTACAAATTATGGCCTAATTGAATTTCTTGATTATCTATTACATAAAAAATGATTAATTGAAAGAATTAATTAATTATATTGAGAAATCTTGATAAGGTTGGAACATTGTTATTTCATTTTCCAAATTTTGCCGCCCTGGGCACCAGCCCCGACTGCCCCTAATGTAAATCGACCGCTGCATCAGATGAATGGTTATTTTGTGCATTTCTGTTAAATCAACCATTTTTCTGATATTATTACGTACAGTTAACGAAATTCAAACCACATTTCACATTTCATATCAGTAAAAAGGAACACAGGAATGGTTTTTGCTTACTATCTCAATATCAAGAGCTAAATGGGAATTAAGTATTGAGTGTAATGTAGCGAATTTGTGAAATAAAATAATTTTCTTTTTTTTTTAATGTTAATTTTTGTAATATATCTGAAAACACTTACTATTTCCAAAACAGTTGAAGATAGGTATAGGACATTGTACATGAATTATCTCTAGAATTTTCTTGCGAATCCAAAAAATAAATAATATTTAGGGACTTGCAAGTAAAAAAATAATCAGAATGATTACCATCAGCTTTATTGCAAATAAATTATTATTATACGTGGCGATTTTCTTTAATTTTTTCTAATCCTTCGTTAGTAAAAGGAGTACCTTTAATTGAAATAAGGTCAAATATCCGTACAAAATGTGGTGATATACGCTCATGCTGGGATCACAAGCGATCTATACATGCAAAGGTATAAATTCCCTCAAATCGTTAATGATACAGTTTTAATGTGACTTATAGTTAAGCTTATTAGGTAAAACTATAATGTCCTTACCAATAGTGCGCTCATATTGATGGAAATTTGTTATTGTAAATTGCTCTGAATGAATTTGTATTCGCGTCGGTCCAAGTGCCTTAAGCAACAACTCTTGAATACTTGTGAAGTGGTTGCTCATATAGAACCCTTAGTGCAGAAAAGGCTGACATTCCCAGCTTATTTGCCACAATTCTTGTACTTGTAGGTGGGTGATTCTGAGCTCTACTCAAAACAGCTTCATCAACTTGAAGAAGCAAATTCTATTGGTTTAATAGAAACAGAGTGTCATAAACGACGAAGGATAGAGGAATGTTTTTTTTGCAAACTGTTGATGAAAAATAAATTCTTACTGCTTTTAGCTTCGCTACACTATAAACTAAGAACATGTCGGTCAATTTTTGGGAAGAATAATTTGTAAAATATTTTTTGCACAATTGAAAAACATCTAGTAGATTTCTCATTCAGTCAGGAATACTACAAGACAGTAGTTTCGACCCTCTTCTTTATGTGCTGTAAACATTAGACTTCTAACAACACTATATGAACTTTTGTGTATTATACAGCAATTTCCACAGACGAATAAGGTCAAATCTCTGCTTCATTTGGTAATTTGGTACGTTAAAAAATGAAAAACAAGAGCAAACGAATCACTGGTCAACAGTTAATATTAATCAAGTTATCATAACACAGCAAAAAGTAGTCAAATATCTTGGACTTTAAACTTTAAACATCATATTCTGAAGAAGAAAAAGCAAATATAACTGAAAGCAAAGAAACTTGGTTGGCTAATAGCTCGAAAATCAAAACTGTCAATCGACAACACAACAGGATAGCCATTAAACCTCTATGGACATATGGAATCTAACTTTGGAATTGTGCCGGCAAATCCAGTAGGTCAATCAAAGAAAGGTGTCATGGTAGATGCACTTTGTTACGTTTAAAATCAGGCACAACATAAGCGTCTGAACATTCCATATGTCAGTAAAGTAAGTCATGAAAGAGCTCATAAATATCATGGTAAACTAGAAACCTATCCCAACCAACTGTTTGTGTCTATACCACCACTAGTAAACTACAAAAGACCAATTGGCCTTTAGTAGGAACTTGTAAGTTATTCTCAATATCAAATTAGCTTACAGAGTTTGTAATTCTGATTGCTAACAAGTGGTAACAAAAAATCTTTAAAATTGTCTTTTAGGGCTTCAAACGAGAGCGAGGTTTTTCTCGCCAAAAACGAGACGAGACGAGACGTTATAGAGAATATTATGGGCGATACCGAGACTTCATACAGTGCAACCCGAGATTTTCGTTTATGGTCTCGTTTAATTTCTTTTAATGAAGTTTTTATTCGAAAATTTAGAAAAGGTCTACATAGAAAACAATATATTCTACAATATATAAAATCTGGTGACCATCTGTGAAATATTTTATTGTAAATTTAAAAAAGACTCAATAACCAAGTACGATTTTTCACATTTTTACTTTAACTTGTTAACGCTTCTTATAGTAACGTATCTCTTATCATAAATATTTATCCTGGCAGATTTTTATATTTTAATGATTTTTTTCTTACACTCCGTGGAGTATATGTGCCTATATTAAACTGGAGAGTAGTAAACGTATATACTATTAAAAGGCTTTCTGGAGCTCGAAATTTTCTACCTGACAGATCTACTTATTTACAGCAGAACAGTAAACTTTTCTTATATACGACTGATCCCATTATAAATTCAATACTTAAGGGACAACTTTTATTGCTTCTAAATACGGATGTTTTGAAAAATTGTCTGTATTTGTACATCTGAATTTTTTTGTTTTTTTTGTATTTCTTAGTATAGATGTGAACAATTATTATAAATATATCTGTGAAAGTATATATAATAGAACCGGTGAAATGCGCAATTATTTGGTAACAAACTTAGATGGATAAAAATGTTTTAGTTATTTTGTAAAGATACAATTTATGCGTTACTAAAAATTCAAAAATTCACAAAAAAGGTACATCATTTAAAGATGATGTGATGCAAGCGTTATTTTGTTTAAATTCTTGGTCATCCAGTAATTTAAAAGGTAAAATTAAGAGTTTGTAAAATAAAACCATTTATGTACTTGTTAAAATATTTTTGTATAATAGCGTAATAAATATATATTTAAAAAATTATTTATTATTAATTATTATTGAGTTTATATAATATTTATTATCATTATATAAACTTAAACTAGACGAGACGAGACAATGGTAACGAGACGAGAACGAGACTTGAAAGAGACTTAATTTTTTAGGAATTGGCGAGACCGAGACGAGATCTTTGATACCCTCGCCTACTCTCGTCTCGTGTGCAACCATTTTAAGTTATTTATTTGTCAATTATCATGCATAATGTAGATTTTTTTTTCGAAGTAAGATAAGAAAATAAGTCAAGTGGCAAACTAGTTATAATTGCAAAGCCTTAATCATTAAATATGAAAATTTCATAAGGTCCTTGACGTACATTGTTATTTAACACCTTGTATCTTGAAAACTAAATATTACTGGCCAACATTTATGTGAACTTTTTGGATGATTTTTTAAACAGCCTGTACAGCGTGTTTTAAAATTCAATATTTAAATGATTTTTGTTAATTTTCTGTAGTTATCCCACCTACTTTCTTCGGATTTTATCTTTTTTAACGAATTTAAAGGTTTACTAGTTTCCTTCAGTTCTGAGATCTCTGTTTTATAATGGTGTTTAGTCCCAATGATTACACAAATATTTCCTTTTGATTGCATTAATTTGCAAACGGATGCATACTGTTATTTTCTTAATACTGCCCTAATGACATCTTTTGTTATGCATGTAACAAATTATAAATTTGTGTTATTGGCAAGTAGAGAATCTCTTCGGTTTTTAGTAGGGACGAGACTTAAGTATTCGTAGAATCACTCATATTTCGGTGCCAAACAAACGAAGAGCCGTTGCCGAGTTCCTTCAGTTCTACGTTTTACGATCAATTCATGACTTGTAACGAATTCAGAAATTGAATTCTCATGGAAAACTCTCGTAATATGTATTATGCGACTATTGACAAACGTGTGGCGGTTTTGATCAAAAGAAAGTAAATCTGCAGTTTACGAGCAGAAAAAAAAACTGAAAGGAATTTCTAAGAAAAACAATATACATTTTCATTTGCAGAAATAAATAACGCAGAGCAATATGGCAATTTGCACGGTAGCTTGACTGCTTCAAGCAGTTTGCCGTTAATTGTTTCAATTCATATGTGGCAAGATGATAACTGGGCAAGTAGTAGACTAATAACTTTGAGATTCGTAATTAAACTTCATCAGATCAAAGATGCAAAAAATACTTTTTGGAAACGAGTACTGGATTAATTCTATAAAATTATCTCTTTAGTCCATCCTTTATCTCTTTAGTCCATCCTTACTCCATCTCAATAGGCAAAGCGGTACTGAAAGTCGTTGATAACAACTCCATTGTAAAATGTACATGCAGGTTAAAGTAATTTAAAAAATGACTAATATTTCAAAATTCAAAACAAAGAAGAATATGCTATATTACACTACGATCCAACAAGTTTTGTAGAAAAAAATTACCGCTTTCTTTAAAATCAAAAACATGAACATACTAAGCAAGAATGCAAAACTCTTACTCCATATAAGGTCGTACCCAGCTTTTAGTTTACGGACGGGCAAATCAGAAATAAAATTGTTCTATAGAGCGGCAAATCCGAAAAAAACTTGTCCCAGAAAAAGGAACAAATCTGAATTTTTTGTGGTTTACTTAAAATTCATAGAGTCACCTTTCCTTTAAGACCAGTTGTCTGTTATATAAACTTCATTTTAGTGAGCTCTCAAAATGTCTCGTAAAAAATATTACCCCACTTCCAATTTTTATTTTAGAAATATTTTTTAAATTTTAAATTGTCTCGCATACAATACCAAAAAAAAAATAGATTCACTTCAAAATCAGATTCCTTAAATCCTATTATTGTTTGATGGTTATTTTTTAACACTCTCTGTATCATCGATTTTGACACGAAATTCCCATTTTATAGTTCTAATACACTCACTCAATATTGTATCAGATTCTAGATTGTTGAAAGGTCTGATTGTGATGTGCAAAAAAAATTGAGTATCATAGAAATATCACGTCATGAATTATTTGTCAGAAAATTGGATCTTTATAAGTAACTCATTTCATCTAATGAGGCTGTGATTTTGACGTTAAATGATTCAAAGTATCGAAGTTCTGTTTTATAAGTAGTACGTTTTTCTCTCATGAGTTGGTCGAAAATATTCAGAGGCGTTTTTTGAAATTTCTAGCTTTTAAAATTGATGGTTCATATCCTCCCTTAGGTTTTCCACCATCTGAGCTACTGAAGAGATTCTCGCTTCTTAGTCTGCACGATCGGAGGAGAGTTCACTCGGTTGTCTTTCTAAGCAAGTTGCTTAGAAACCAAATAGATTGCAGTGACATTTTACATCAATTACCTCTATATGTTCCTTGACCTACCTCGCGTACTGATAATACTTTTTATTTACCAAAACCAAGAACTAATATTTTAAAGTTATTTTATGTGCGAAAGTTGTAACTCCATCAAATTAGACATTTTTAATACCTCTATAAGTGTAAGGAAAAAAGTAATCACATTTTCTACTAATATGATGTATAATGTTTAGTAACGAATTGTCTTTATTTTTGATATTTCTATGTTCGTCCCAGTCCTATAATTGATCTTTGTACTGTTGGATAGTGTAATAATAAATAAATAAATAAATAAAATCAACTACACTTACAATCATATAGAAACGCAGATATTACCTTAGTAAGGTATTTGAAGATATATTTTGGGTATTGATATATGCTTTTGTTCCAGAGACAAGAAAAAGGTATAGAATTGACTACAGAATTTGCAAAACAATAAACATATAATGTGCCTTAAAACCGAAAATGATGCAGAGAAATATATTATCAGGACTATTCTGTTAGTCTCACAATAATGGCAGACTTTAATCAATTCAGAAGATTAATCAGCTTCTTGTCTTACAATTTTAATATAATTTTCCTCATGAATTCTATACTATTTTCAATCAATAATCACATCTATTTATACGGCATTATTTATTTAAAAATTGTGATATTGTGATATGCATGTTTAAATATATTTTTTATTACTTTTGAATACATTACGCACTTAAACTTCTTGTGAAGTAAAGAACAAAGCAGACAATATAATCGTTTTTGTTTTGTTAAATTAAATCTAGCCGTCGTCTGTCCTCCATTGACATTTAAACCTTATTAACTGATAAAAATGCTGTTATTTTTAGAATGGTACTTAGAACGTTGAAGGTGTGCCCTCTCGTGGAATATTTGAACAGTATCCCACCGTTATGTGAATAGTACCGCTGAAAGTTATAGATTCCTGTAGCTGTGACTGTTGTTTACACATGCTGGTATATCTGTAAGGTTAGGTGCTTTAAGATGTCACTACATCTTCCGCATATTTGAGTTGCCTACAGTATATATATATATATATATATATATATATATATATATATATATATATACGAGGGTGAATCAAATATGAACCGGACTTTTGTTTTAAAAATTTTATTGGTACGATCAATACAAATTTTAATACATATTATTTTTCTACATAGTCTCCTCTCTTATGTATACATTTTTCCCACCGAATCGGAAGTTTTTTAATACCTTTCTCAAAGAATGAAACAGGTCTGTCGATAAGCAATTGCGCACAAACGTTTCTACACCTTCGTTGTTCTCAAAGTGGTGGCCTCCCAGTTCTTCTTTAAGTGGCCCAAACATGTGGTAGTCACATGGCGACAAATCAGGACTGTAATGCGGGTGTTCAAGGGTTTCCTAATGCATTTTGTTTAATTTTCCTTGAGTCGATGCAGCTGTATGTGGCCGAGCATTGTCATGCAACAGAATCACACTTCGGATAGACATATCCCGCATCTTTTGCAGATAGGCAAGTTTCACTTTTTGGAGTAGTTCGCAGTAACACTCAGCATTAATTGTACGGCGTTCGTGCAGAAAATCGATCAGCAGTACGCCTTTCGAATCCCAAAAAACTGTTGCAAGAATTTTCCCTGCAGAAAGACGGGTCTTGGCTTTCCGCGGTGCTTCCTCTCCAGGTTTTCGCCACTCCATGCTTGCACGACTCCGGGGTATAATGATGCACCCATGTCTCATCACAGGTGACAATATGTCTGAAAAACTCATCCCCCGCTGCTCGAAATCTTGCTAACAGCCTTTCACATACGGCAAGACGGTTTGCTTTCTGATCTTCCCTTAGAAGGCCAGAAACCCATCTTGCACACACATTTCGGTAACCGAACTCATCTGAAATGGTTGATTGAGCACTCCCGTATGATATTCCAACGTGTTCAGCAATTGCAAATACTGTAAGATGGCGGTCACCTTCAATCAGCTCACGAATTGCGTAGATATTCGCCTCATTGATGCTTGTCGTGGGACGGCGTGCATGAGGCTCATTTTCCACTGTCTCTCGGCCATCTGAAAACTTTTTGTGCCAGTCGTACACTTGAATCCTTAAAAGTGTTTCATTGCCGAACTGCGCAGATAGTCGACGTAAAATTTCAGACGGTCTAACGCCCTCCCGCGCCAAAATTTGATAACAATACGTTGCGCAATAGACGTATGCACCTCTTGCTCTGACATGATGCTACTAACAGCGCATCGACTACGCCTCGCCAAACCGACGAACTCCCCTCTTCTTAACATCCCTACCTAACATATATCGAGACGTCACGCCACTCGAATTACCTACAGGGCGAGAAACAGAAAAGTCCGGTTCATATTTGATTCACCCTCGTATAAACAAGTCGACAAGGTCATAGACTTGCTTTCTAGTTATTCCTGCGGGAGAGATCCGAACAATTTCCAGATATTTCCCCTATAGGTAGTACTTTGCTTTTCGATATTAATCTTATCTGTTTTCCAGAAATCAATTGGATCACTTCTTGAGATTCAGGTGACAATTCGGCTCCGTTGACAGCTTTCAAAATAACATTTAGTTGTAGATTGTATTGACTGCTTTACCATTTCATCGTTTAATTATTATTGTTTCTATATTCTAGGAATTCAGTAGACAATGATTTCAGACATGAACATACGTAAATTTAACGTTTTATTATATACATACATGTAAAGAGTTTAAATGAAATATTTATAAAAAATTTCAGTCTGTGCGAAACTACGAAATTATTTTGTGGCATAATAAATTTAAATTATAATCATAACAGATTACAATCTCGTTAAAATTAAAGCTGCTACAATACTGACTAAACTAGCGACTACCTTTATTGAACTGCTAGCGCATCCCACATTTTCAAGGGAGATGGTGTACTTAACATTATCTGGATACCTGCATCGGGCTTCTGAAAATTAGAAAAAGTATAATAATACATAATATGAAAAAGTTACTATACCAACTAATGGAAGAATTATTCAAAAAACTCTGCAAAGAAGTAACGTTTACAATGAAGCATGATGTCAAAATGACAAAAATAACTCAGTACCCAAAAGAAGGTATTTACACATTCTGTGGGCCTGGTGCATCTATTTCATATTACCAAACCTTTCACATCTCCGTGTTGGCGTATTTTTGATGAAATGAATAAAAAGAAGATCTTCATTTTACCCCTCATCGGATGAAATACTCCATTAAATCTCAAAGCAGGGGTATTTTAGGCTGAAATTCTAATTTAAATGAACAAAACGTAGACTTAAAATTTTCCACTATTCATACAAAACGTTAATCAGTGATTTAGACAAATTTTACATTTTTTGGCTAGCACCCCTTAAAGTACTTTTAGTTCCACTTTCATAGGAACCGGTTTATTAATGCATCAACAATCAATTAAAAATTGAATAGATTTAACTTCCCTATAACTCAGTAGTCTTAGCATTTATTCAACCGAAAATCCCACTGTGCCTAACTAGGCTCTTAGTTTATTTGAGATGAATTGTATTTTTCGTCAGTTAATTTTTTAACTTACCTCTACATCTTAATTCAGCTGTTATTCCTTCAACTGACATGTAAATTGGGGAACATTCCGAGAACGGTCCTCCGCAATACCCGCTTATGTCAATTGTGTGTACATTTGATCGTAGTACTTGACAGCTGTCGCTAGAATTTGTTGGTTTTGCTTGACTTCGTGAAATGCAGACTCTAATGCTGCCATAACTATTTTCTGTGATTTTCAAAACCCTTGTACCGTCACCCGTAAAGAAGTAGTTTGGATGGACGGTGTAGTAATTGACTCCTCTGGTTTCTACATACTCTGTGAGGCTGAAAGTTCTGACAGAGCCGGTGAACGACGAACCACAGGAAGGGTTTACGATGATTCTGTTAGCTGAAATAGAAACAGTAAGATGTAAATGGAACCATATCACTGCTAAAAGGAAACTCTAAGTTCTACACGAATACATACTTGGTATTAATACTAAGGAAAAGTCTGTATATGAAATGGCCCATATTACGACTTCGGTTTTGGACGGGAAATTACCTTTCCCAACGAGAAATATTCAGATTTTTACAGTGATTTTCGAAAGAAAAATGAAAGTAGCACTGTTTTTTTGCCAGTGTTTATGGTTAATTTATCTTTCGAAATTTACGGCAAAAATTAAGTATCCAAAAAAAAGCATTTCCGCAATACTGTATACACACTGATTTTCTGATTTGGCAGTATTGCGTGTTCAACCTGTGACAAAAGGTACGTCGGCCAAACAAACAGGAGAATCTCTGCTAGATTAGAAGAGCACAAATTATCTGTCACAAACAAATGAACAACGTCGGCTCTATTTCAAAACCAACTAAAGACGGGCCATAAAATAGATTTTGACAGCTGCAAACAAATAGTTAACATAACAAATTATAAAGCAAGGATTGTACGAGAGGCAATTCAAAATGAAAAAGCCGAACAACTGAACAGAAGAGATGACGCCCTGCACCTTTCCGATATTTGGAAAGTAAAGCTAATGAGATGAATACTGAACATGGAATAAAATTTAACCAATAGTTAATGAAGGTAAAATTCTTTTCATATCTACAATGACAATTCAGACCGCTTATGTTCAAAAATAGTTTATTAGATACTCTTACCATTTTTTATTCTTGCAACCACTCTTTCGCCTATGTTTTTCTTGATATCGTTCTCATTGTTAGTGTCACTCATTGATATAAAATCTTGACTATTTACAAAGGAGCCGTAGGAAGATTGAACTCCAGTTCCAAGGACGACGACATTCAGATCTGAAAGGTAATATATTTTAGGATCATTTGTTTACAACAAAGTAAACGAAATTTTACCTGGGAAGTATCTTCTAATCGAATTTCTTCTCTGTTCTAAATTGTTTCTTTGTGCATCATTTGGAGGAGATCTGGGGATTAGAAGAGCTATTGTAGACTCTCCACCATTGTAACTGTTGTTATTCAGTTTTCCTCTAATTACGTTTTCCAAAACGTCGAAAACTCTAACGTAATCGAATCCTGGTAAATCTGTAGGGTTTAAGGAATATTATTGAGTATGCTCATAATAATTTTGTTAGCATTCATATTTTACAAGGTTAAAGCGTTAATTGCTGAATTAAAAACTAATGTATAGTCACCATAATCGTTTTGGAAATTGGGTAATCTGAAGAAAACCTAACTGTGCTATTTTAATTGTGACCCAACGTTTAAACCCGGGATACATGAAGCTAGTTTTCCAAGGTAGGGTAACAAGTTAATGCTAGTAAGCTAGGATCTCTCATTTAATGAGGTCACCAATTATCTGCTTAGGAATCTCATTCTATCTAGTACCAAAATAGCGCATAAGGCATTCGTCATATGTAAACTAAGCAATTGCTTAGGGCATCACGTCTTGGGGGGCCCCAGAAACAGTACCGCAAGTAGTTTACTTTTGGGTAGGGGGATCAACAGGCGTAGATTGCTTAGATCATTATGTAGTCTTGATCTGGCTCTGATTATGCCTAGAGACAAAATGCCTTTAGACTATGTGGAAGATCTTACAGAGGTTCAATGGGCGATAGATCTCCGGAGCAAAGTCTAAAACTCAATTTTATGCTCTAAGTAGTCCAACATATATTTGGCTCCAAGAGATGGGTCATTGTCTGATTGAAACATTGGATTGCAAAGAACAATATTACAGTGCAGACCATATGTTTCAACCACGATTTGGATGGAGCGTTGGGAAATAATTTCGCCTCTGATAAATACTAATTGTGATCTAATACAGAAAATTGATCATTATACTTTTCACTTCTACCATATTCAACTCCTGGTTCCACTGTTGTCGTTCCAGGCGCCACTGAAGTCGGTAAGATAGATGTTCACGTTTGAGAGGTCTGAGAACACTTCAAAACTTCATATGCACTGATATTCGGTTCTCCTTTCATTTTCTGCAAACCATTGATCTGATGTGAATCAGTCTCATCAAACCAAATGTTGTTCTTGAATGACATACCGTAGTTCTTGCCCTTCGTGTTCGGATTTCCTGAACTCATGTCTAACAACAATACACCACGTATCGTTTTTTGTCTTAACCAGTACAAACATTTATAAAACCTGTTATTGGAATTCATTTATTAATAGAGGGTGTTCTATTGCACTTAGTATATTATTTCCTTGGTAGATAATCATTTTAATAGATTGCCAAGTTATCCTCCATCACACTCGTATTTCAAGACTTTTTGAGGAAAAACTTCTTTACAGCAAGCGCCCTGATTCAGCAGAGCGTTAATAAAAGTGCAGCGGTTACTAGCCGGATGCTTTATAGCTATAGGGGAAGCATTTAATGCAGCGAGAGAGCATATTTGAAACCGTCATAAAATGAAAATAAAATGGCACTTTAAATAGTTTTCTCTAAGATATGCTGTAACACTTACATTCAAAATATTTGGTGCACTATTCAAATAAATTCAGCGGGAAATTGGAATTACAATTTGGAACTTGGAATTGTCAAATGAATGGAACGTATTTAATAATCTTACAATTTTTCCTGAGATACTTATTAATTTTACTCACGTGTTTGGTATGAAGTGACGTTGAACTGGTTGTAGAAATCAAGAAGGTTGCTTGTTGTGTTTGTCATGTTAGCACCTGTTAGTCCATTAAATATGGAATATCTTGATCCGAATTTGTTTACATCGATACTATCGAGCACGTTTCTAAAAGAATACATTTATTATACTTTTGTACATTTATGCTAAATATAATAGGAGTATTAACATATCATGTCAGAAGGTTCATACCGGGTGTAAATAAAGTCCCGGGACGGCTGAATATTTGCTATAAAGTACTTAATTTCTGGAAAAAGTCATGGTCATTCCTTTAGTTGTTTTCTGAATGATAATTGTGGCATCTCTGGTTTTTATTTTTTCTGAGTTCTTTGGGAATAACTACCACATATATTTGAAAGTCTGTATATTTCCAAAGTCCAAACGTTTCAAGGTCTAAATCAGACCCCGCTTTCAAAGGTATTTTTCAATTTTTTTGTGCTGCCCTGTATATATCAAATTTAGTTACATCAATTTTATTAATGTCAAATTGTGATTTCGATTTTGTCATTGCGAACCATCTAAATTTTTTATATTTTGTTTAATTTGTATTCGTACCATTGAAAACGAAGTCTGATTTAGACCTTGAAATGTCTGTACGTTTGAAATATACCGACTTTCAAGTATATGTGGTAGTTATTTCCAGAGAACTCCGAAAAAATAAAAAGTCATTCCTTTAGTAGCTTTGACCAAGGAATTCAATGGTGAGCTTGGATTTGACCTTGAACCTCATGATTGAGGTTATTTTGAGGTCAACCTTTTTTTTAAATGAAAACCCCTATTTTTTATTGTGGAATCGGAAAGAGCAGGAAATTTTACGACCGGACATGTATTAAGGTATGGGGTTGAGGCCACCACTAGAGGTCAAATAATGACTTCTTCTGGCTTAACATTTCTTACTCGGGGGTATTGGAGGTCGCTGAATTCGAATCAAATAACGAAATTTTTTTCCAATAAAAGATGGCGATTTCAAGGTGGCGGATGAAAATTATAGAAATAGCACATTTTTGGCTGTAAATTTCTTACTCGGGGGTTACGTAAATTTTTCCGCTCCTTTGGAATCCGGTATCAAAAATAAGGGTTTCTATATGAAAAAATTAAGTTGACCTTCAAATGACCTTGAAAATGAGGTGTAAAGTCAAATCCAAGGTCACCATTAAGTTCCTCGTTAAGAGTTATCTGGGGTATGACCTTTATTTTGTTTTACCAATGAACTATCGAGATTTTAAGAAGTCATTATTTGAACTCTATTTGACCTGTGGGGTTTACCTGAATACATACTCGTTCGATAGCCATGGTGCCGAGTGCACGTGTGTGTGCGCAATGCACAGATAACTTTATAGTCAGTACTAAATATATCAAGTGTAAGGGTTGTGAACAAGACTATCATTTACATTGTGTAAAAGTGAAAGACTCTTTGTGCAAAATTAAACAGGAATGTAAAAATGTGTATTGGTTCTGTAATAGTTGTGAAAAAAACGTAAAACTGAAGTTGAAAAGTGGAGTAAATGTCGAAGAAAACAAAGCCCAAAAAGTTATTGAACGAGCTGAAAAACTGATTGAATTATTAGAAGAGGCAAATGGTGAAAATGAAAAACCATTATTTTCTAGAGTTCTGAAAAAAGAATGTAAAACGGAACCACTAATAATTAAAGCGAAAATTTTAAACCAAAGCAGTCAGACAACAAAAACTGTTTTACAGCAAAAAGTGATACCAACAGTGTTGATAAACAAAATTCAACCGGCTGCTCGAGGCGGTGTCGTGATTCACTGTCAAGACAAAAACGATGTAGAAACTTTGAAAACACAAGCGGTACATGAAATGGGTGAATAATATGAAATCACAGTAGGTAAATTCTCTAAACCAAAAATTAAAATCATAAATGTTAAGGAGGATGACTTGGCTGATGAAAATTATTTTCTAAGGAATTTAAATAAACAGAATATCCCAGAGTGTTTAAATGGAGAATTAAATATAATTAAAAGATCAAGTACGAGAAGAAACCAAAAACTGTTCAATATAATAGTGGAAGTTCCAAAAGATAGATTCAGTTACCTTATTAAAAATAGAGAAAAAATCTACGTAGGATGGAACTCTTACCGATTTTTTGAATTTATCAGTGTGTTACGATGTTTTCGATGTTGGCGCTATGGACATCGAGCAGATAAGTGTAAAGGTGCAGAACTGTGTCCCTTCTGTTGTGGAAATCACAAACAAACAGACTGTCAAAGTGAACACCTTCAGTGCACAAACTGTAAATATGACCATGAAGTACTAAAAATTGAGGGAATACAATTTAACCATAGTGTCTTCGATAAGTCATGTCCCAGCTATAAGAGGCAAATAATAAATTTACGAGAGAGGATACAATATGATGTGTAGCAATTAAATCAACACGAAATTTTCCATCAAAATATACAATGTCTCAGAAATAAAACATTAGATGTGGAAGTCTACCTAGACGAACTTAGTGCAACACCCCATCTTATGTGTTTTACTGAACACTGGTTAGAAGAACCAGAATTTGATTATACAAAAATTTCTGGATATCAAATGGTATCAGCTTATGCGAGATCACATATTAAGCATGGAGGAGCCTGTATATATGAAAAGTGTGGTGCTGGATATGAAGCATTAAGTGATATCAACAATATTAATGTAGAAGGTCACTTCGAATGTGCAGGTGTTATACACAAAAGCAAAAAATCGTGGTGGTGTGCATCAATCGTCGTGGAATTGGTTCTTTTGATATTTTCTGTGAGAAATTGGAAGAAATTCTGACTCGTATTCAAGGTAAATTTATTTCACATAAAACTATTATATGTGGAGATTTTAACATAAATTTACTAAAAAATGATATTTCTACAAATACCTTTATCGATATAATGAATGCTTACAATTTCTCTCAGACTACATTTGAGCCTACTAGATTAGAGAGTTTAATTGATAATATTTTTGTAAATTCTGAAAATTGTTTTAATAGCTCGATTGTAGACTCCGCACTCTCGGATCATAAGGGTCAGAAAATAATTTTAAACCTAGAGGTTAGGGAAGACAACGAAACAAAATGGATTAAAAAAGGAGATTTTCAAAGTCTAAGCTTTAATATTTCAAAAACGAATTAAACAATTCAACTTGGGATGGGGTTATAAATTCAGGTGATGTAAATATTGCGTACAACAATTTTATTATGGAATTAATTACTATTATGGACTCTGTTTTTGTTACAAAAAAAAATAAATTTAAGAAACACATCTTCTCCTTGGATTACCAAAGGCATAAAAATATCATGTAAAAATAAAAGAACTTTATAAAAAAAAATTAAAAAAACAAATTACAAATTTAGAATATAAAAAATACTGCCATATCCTAGAAAGGGTAATAAAAGCTGCTAAAAGGATGTCAAGCCTTGAGTTTATTAAAAAATCAGAAAACAAAACTAAAGCAACCTGGACTCTTGTTAAACAAATTACAAAGCCGGAACAAAGAACCAATTCTATTTTGGATAATTTTAAAAATAAATATGAGGATTCTGCAGAAATTCTAAAGAATGTGAATGATTTTTTTATAAATGTTTGCGCAGATACACTAGGAAATAATGATTTTGATTGTAGTTGTATTACTCCTTGTGACAAATCCATATTTTTCGAACCAGTTAGTGTATTAGAAGTTAAAGAAATTATAAAAAGTCTGAAAAATAAAAAATCAGTCGGAGAAGATCAGCTTCCTATAATCTTGTTAAAATAAGTTGTTGATATAACAGCATATCCTCTCGCACATGTAATCAATTTAGTACTTAGTACTGGTGTATTTCCGAGTAGATTAAAAATTGCACACGTTAAAGCAATTTATAAGAAAGGTCATAAAGATAATGTGGAAAATTATAGGCCAATTTCCTTGTTATCTAACATTAGTAAAATCTTTGAAAAAGTAATCTACAACAGGTTAATAATTTTTTTAGAAAAGAATGCTGTTGTTTCTCCTATGCAAAATGGCTTTAGAAAGGGTAAGTCTACAATTAGAGCAATTTATTAGGCATTAGAACATGTATTGAACTCCTTAAACCATGATAAATACACTGTTGGCTTTTGTATGGACTTGTCAAAAGCATTTGACACAGTTAATCATTGGATTCTAGTTCAAAAATTAGAAATGTATGGAATCAGGGGTGTAGCAAAGGAGCTGTTAACATCATATTTGTCTAACAGGAAACAAATTGTTGTCGAAAATGATAATGAAGGAAATTTACTACAATCAATATTGCTTTATATAAAGAAAGGGGTACCACAAGGATCAATATTAGGTCCTTTGTTGTATATTGTTTATACAAATGAAATTCCAAATTTAATTAATGATCTAGTAATCATATATGCTGACGACACAAGTATTATTTATGAGGAACAAAATCATGAACAGCTTCTGGCAAAGATAACAAGTAACCTGGTCAAATTGTCGGACTGGTTTACAACTAACCGACTGCTTATAAATATTGAAAAAACCAAAATGATATGTTTTGGAAGGAAAACAGAAAATTATATTTCGGAAGTTAGGTTTGAGGACAAAGCTGTCCAAAATTGTCAGCATGTAAAGTTTTTGGGTCTGAATATAGACAATAAGTTAAATTGGAAATTTCATGTAGAAAATGTATGTAAAAATATTGCAAAGTATAGTTATGGGTTAAAAGTGATTGCACAAAATGTATCAAGTGAGACAGCATTAGTTTCATATAGTGCGTATATACAATCAAGAATTCACTAGGGATAATATTCTGGGGAAATTCAGTTGATATTCCGAGAGTGCTGAAGCTACAAAAGAAATGAAGTACTTTAGCAAATATTCTGCCGTCCCGGGACTTAATTGACACCCTGTATGTGACACAAATATTGTGTAATATTTGATACTTATTTTATACAAATAAGTCAAACCGGAATAAATCGAAAAATTTAGTAATTGGGAAAAAGTAAACGTTTATTGAAACTATTCTTATATTCTTTGAGCGAGGACCCCAATTCTCTGTTTTTTTTCAAATTTTAGACCTTGAAGTTTGAGATAAAATTACAAAAATATATATTTGTATTTCTCATGACAAGACCTTTGCTTTGATATAATACATGATGCGCTTAACGCCATTTTAATTTATATATATATATATGTTATATAGGAATTTAATAGACTCTTTAAAATAATAAATTCTAATATTATATTTTATAACATTGTAATACATAACACATAACACCTTTTTCTCATAATGTAATATTATACTTTTCCTTCAATTTGTCCCGTACTATATATCATTTCATATTTTAATCTTTCATATTAAATTACTTTCGTCTCGTATAGCTAAAATATGCTCATCTGCTGTTTTAACTTCACAGAATTTCTTTCCTTTTCATTGTTTAAGTTTATATAGAGTCAGCACATTATTATTATAAATTGTTATTCACGACCTTCAGTCCGGCAGATGATTTTCCTTACCCATAGTCTTAATATTATTGTTCTCAAGTTATCAAGTATTAAAGTTTGTTAAATAATAAATAATTTTTTTTAAAAAGTCATTTTGAAAAGAAGTGATATAAAAAGTGGCGCAGTCAGTAGGATTCCATTACGCTGCTAGAACCGGCGTTAGAAGAAAAGCTTAACTGGTAGCGGTGGATTCCAATCCTTTGAAGGAAGAAAGAACCTCTCGAGACGTCCCAACTGTAACCGTAGAACAAGGCAACTAACTACAACTGCAGAACACGGCAGCATCGATGTTCCATTTAATGTAAGTACAAACAGGAATCATCTCGCAATTTTTTAATTTTATCAATAACTTTTGATTTTATTTTTCTGTTCGGACGACCAAAAAACCCGAACCATACTTTTAACCATACCAATATTATTTTTGTACCTTATATTTTTGAATTTCTCGATTTATTTTATTTTATTTTTACCATTTACCATATTTTGTTTGCAAACAGTGCACACTAACTATTTTCCTCCATTCTGTTTTATTGTTTTTGTAACGATTTGAAAAATTTATTGCACATTAACCGATTTATACATTTATTTTGAACAAATTTTATTTTTGCTTAGTTTTCAAAAAAATTTTTTCAATTCTCCCATTTAATAAATTTAAAAATGGCACAACAATCTCCCAGAGACGGCTCTGAACCCGAGCCCTATCGGCTATCCGAAATATTCTCTATCGTCCCAGAGTTCGAAGGAGATCAGATCTCCTTGGGAACATTTATTAATGCGTGCGACTGTGCTTACAACATGTCGACGGGCGATCAAAGATACCTTTTACTTATCCATATCAAAAATAAATTAAAAGGCAGAGCGGCCCAACTAATAAATTCGCGTAGCCCCGCGTCTTATTTAGAATTAAAACAACTGTTGAATCTTCATTTCGGAGATTCCAGGGATTTGACGTCCCTGATACAAGATCTACAACGCCTTCAGCAACTATCCAACGAGTCACCACTTACTTTCTACAACCGACTACAAGTCCTAACAGCAAAAATGCACGCAAATATTCAAAAGGCATCCAATTTAAACGCAGACCAAAAGGTCGCACAAACAAGTCTAATAGACACTATGGCGCTTAACACCCTTCTAACCGGGCTAGAACCACGTCTCGGACAAATCATCCGTGCAGGTAACCCTAAAGACCTTTTAGAAGCCAATGTAAGAATCAGACGCGAACTCCAGTTATCGTACTTTGAGAATCAGAAAACTACAAAACAAATTCCCCCGAGGCCCAACCAATCGTTCCGAAGGCCTAATCCTCCAAATAATAAGTGCTTATCTTGCGGTAGATTCGGACACATCACCTCCGAATGTCGTTCCCAAAATTACCAAGCACCCGTTTACAATAACAATAACGGTAACAACAATTACATGAGACCAAACCCTTTCGCTAATAACGGTTCCCAAAATCAGCCTCCACAATTTCGGCAAAATCAACCTCCACAATTTCGGCAAAATCAGACCCCACAATTTCGGCAGAATCAGCCAACTTTCAGGCAAAATCAGTCACCTTTTAGACCAAATCAATATCCTCCTAATCAATCAAGACAATTCCAACAAAATATGCAACAACCTCGTCAGTCAGTGATTCAAAAGAACCCTAATTTCCACCAGAATCCAAACAGGGCACATCATTTAAGTTGCACAAATTCTTTCGATGATTACAACGATTATTATACAGCTAATAATCACCCATATGAGGATTATCATACAGCTGATAATCAAAGAAATTATGACTATTATACAGATAATAGTTATTCATACGACACAGGAAATAACAGTTATCATACTGCTGATAACTTCGGCGAACAAACTGATGATTTAGACCCACTAGAAAATCAAAACTACCAAAATTTTCTTTCTCTCCCAAATCCAGTTCATCCACCGGACATAACAACCAACATCACATCACAAATACAAACAATGAATTTAGACGACATGAATCCGAACGTAAACTTCCCGGAACAAACGTTCCTGTAACTACTCTTCACACTGTCAACCCCAAAAACTTATACTACATAAACGACGCTACTGGTCAATACAAATTGCTTATAGATACAGGCGCAGGAATTTCAATTTTCAAAGAGCAAACTGTCAAAAACTTTCCCCAAAGATTCCAAGAACATGTAATTATTCAGGGCATCACTGATCAAAAAATTTCAATTTCCCAGTCAACCCTTGTACCATTTGCTCCTGGTAACCCCCACAAAGTTTTTATTTGTAATCTTGACATCGACTTTGATGGCATTTTAGGTTTAGATTTTTTGGAACATTACGAATGCGTAATAGACTTAAAATCTAAGCAACTTAGAACAAATTTTAAAGATATCGCTCTTCACAAGGTCCCTACCTTGCCTTCTCCAGATATCGCATCTCCAACAATTCCCAACACACAAAAACCCAATAATTTTCCGAACTATATTTCTATAGAACCCCGCACCGAAAAAGTATGTAAACTGCGATGTCACCTTGCTGATACCGACGCTGTTCTACATACTATAGAAAAAGAAAAAGTCAGATTACCCAATTCCTTGGTATATGTAAACCAAAATGGCGAATTCCTCACTTCAGTTATAAACGCCAACGCCATCCCAAAAACAATTAATTTCGACAACTTCACTATAGAACCCCTTACTCAAACACAACCCTGCTTCAATTTTAACAACTCTTATGACTCTGAACCAATTGACAGAAACTTATTAATTCGACAACAACTCAGGACAGATCACTTAAACGTTGAAGAAGAAGATATGATTACGAGCCTTTGTCTAGACTTTCAAGACATATTTTTCTTAGAAGGCGACGCATTATCTTTTACGAACGAAATCAAACATTCGATCGAGACAAATAACTCCAGACCCATCTATACCAAATCTTATCGGTACCCGCAGGTCCATAAAGAAGAGGTTAAAGAACAGGTCAGTAAAATGCTTGATCAAGGCATTATTCGTCATTCTATTTCCCCTTGGTCTTCCCCAGTTTGGGTTGTTCCCAAAAAATTAGACGCCTCAGGCAAACAAAAATGGCGTGTCGTCATTGACTACAGGAAACTGAATGAAGTCACAGTCGACGACAAATACCCCTTGCCAAACATCTCCGATCTTTTAGATCAACTTGGCAAATGCCAATATTTCTCGACGTTAGATCTCGCTTCCGGTTTTCATCAGATAGAGATCGATTCTAAAGACATTCCCAAGACAGCATTTTCAGTCGAAAACGGCCATTACGAGTTTGTTCGTATGCCGTTCGGTTTAAAGAACGCCCCGTCCACATTCCAACGTGTCATGGACAATATCCTCCTTGGAATACAAAATGAACGTTGTCTAGTATACATGGACGACATCATTGTATACTCCCCAACGATTCACGAACACATTTCCCGGTTGACCGAAGTCTTCAAACGTCTTCGCACATCAAATCTTAAGATTCAACCCGACAAATGTGAATTCTTAAGAAAAGAGGTAGCGTATCTTGGTCATTTAATTACGCAACAAGGTGTAAAACCGAACCCCGAAAAAATCAGTTGTATCCAAAACTTCCCAGAGCCAAAGAACCCGAAAGACATCAAATCTTTCTTAGGATTGGCCGGATACTATAGAAGATTTATTCCCAATTTCGCTAAAGTGTCCAAACCTTTAACAAAACTGCTTCAAAAAGACACTAAATTCTTCTTTGATTCCGATTGTAAGGCAGCATTCAATGATTTAAAGAAAGCTCTCATCTCAGACCCCATCCTTATTTACCCAAATTTTGAAGAACCCTTTCTTCTCACCACAGACGCCAGCGCTTTCGCGATTGGTGCAGTCCTTTCACAAGGCCCAGTTGGAAAAGACCTTCCGATTGCTTATGCCTCCCGCACTTTGTGTGCCGCCGAAACCAGATATTCCACCATTGAAAGGGAATTGCTTGCCATTGTGTGGGCAGTCAAAGCCTTCCGTCCTTATTTATTTGGTCGTAAGTTTACTTTAATTACCGATCACCGCCCGCTTACGTGGCTTTTCTCGATCAAGGATCCAGGCAGTAGACTTGCCAGATGGCGACTGAAGCTGGAAGAGTACAATTATAAAATTGAACATAAACCAGGCAAGATAAACAGAAACGCCGATGCTCTCTCGCGAATTAAAGTCAACCACTTCCAACAAATCGCGAATTTTCAGTCAAAAATCCATGCTTTCAATGACACCGACTCAGAAGACGAACCCGAACCAGAACCTGAACTTACTGACGAACACCTTACTAATGAATTTAATAAATTTGTTGACTTGTATAAAACAAGATCAATAATTGACTATTCAAAGATCGAAACCACTAATTCCCAACTTCTGGACAAATCCCATAAACAAATTATTTCATTTTTCTGGCAAAACAAGTTAACTGATCTACACGAACGAATCATGGACGATATTTTCGAAGAAGATATCACATTCGAAAACAATTCCATCAACACCTTCGCAAGTAAATCAGTTAAAGACCGCAAATACTTTATAATCCCCTTGCCATTTGACCCTGAAATAGTCGTACAATTTCTGTTCTACATTATTTACAAATCACGAGATAAATTCGATCTTGAAACCACATATTACGTCGAAAACAACTTAGAACTCCCAATCCTTGAAACTTTTTCTTACGTCTTTGCAGACAAAGACATTAAATTAAAAATATGCCAAAACGTCATAACTACACCCTCAGAGGATGAAATACCTCAGATTTTAGAACATTACCATCAAGGCAAAAACAATTTGCATCGCGGAATTAATGAAACAGTAAGGCGAATAAAAGAGAAGTATAACTGGACCGGTTTGACAAAAAGCGTTGAAAATTTCATCAAGTCATGCGAAATTTGTCAAAAAGTTAAAATATGCCGAAAAAATTTGAGTTCTCCTCTAGTCATCACAGAAACGCCGAAAACACCTTTCGAGCGAGTCAATATCGACATCTTTGAATATCCCACTCGAAATTATGCTCTAACAATTAGAGACGAGTTAACGAAATTTACACAGGCATATCCTATAAAGGATAAAACGGGAAAAACTGTCGTTAACACACTCATCCTTTATTTTCAACACTACGGCACTCCGTTGAGAATTCACTGTGACTACGGTCGTGAGTTCGATAACGTATTAGTAAAAGACCTCTGTGAACTCTACGAAATAAAGTTAACCTTCTCTAGTGTAAGTCACCCACAATCAAATGGTTCCCTTGAACGCTTCCATGCGACACTATCGGAAATGATCCGAGCAAATATCGCCGAAAATCCAAACGAACACCCATTTAATGTTCTGCCATACGCAGTCATATGCTATAACAACACCAAAAATAGGACTCATGGTTTCACTCCTTATGAGTTGATTTTTGGTCACACGTCGAGTAGACCACCGGAAATGCTTTACAACCAAAAGAACCTCATTTCCAAGTACGTTAGACATCTTAATAACCGTATGGAATATTTTTACAAATTAGCGCGAGCCAAAACCGAACAACAAAAAGAAAAAGCCAAAGCACGTTTCGATCAACACGTACCCGAAAAACGACCCACTTATAACATAGGCGACAAGGTATATTTAAAAGAATCCCAAATTTCAAGTAAGTCACAAAACAAATTTAATGGCCCTTTTCAGATAACTGAACTTTTCCAAAATTCTGCAACTCTTCTAAACCCCGAAACGAATCAATCTACAAAAGTAAATTTTGACAGATTGAAACCGTATTTTGAATAGAAATTACTTTATTTCAGACTACTTGGACTCTTCACAATCGTGACGTCCCAATATTCAATAACTCCCATAAACAACACAGTAGGACTCTTCTTTCATGAAGAAGGAACTGTCAAAATATCAAACGATAAATGGACACTACTTGTCTACAAAGATCTTCACCCCTTCGTTGACGCAATTGCCAACAATGACAACATTTTGAGTACTTTAATCGATACTATCCATTCAAACTTAACTACCCGTATGACAATATTTAAACCTCAAGTACAAACTCATATTAGCCTCCTAAAACAAATATCTGACACAGTAAACTTAAAATATCAAGAGATATTCGCAGACACTAAACTTTACAACTCCAAGAGGCAGAAACGAGGACTTATTAACGGTATAGGAACAATTTGGAAATCAATAACTGGAACTTTAGACGCTAGTGATGGTGAATACTTTAATGACTGTATCAACAAGATAACACATGACGAACAGCAAATCGAAAATTTACTAAAGAACCAAATTTCAGTAACGACTTCTGTAATCAAAAACTTCAATGCAACAGTTCAGAAACTCCAAATAGACGAAGAAACGTTTAATAAGGACATTGCCAAAATCAAACAATCTATCATGTACATTTCAGACGATCTTGCATTTTTCGAAGCATTAGTCAAAACATTAGACCTATGCGAATCATTAATGGAAAGCTATGTCTTTATCCAAGACGCCCTAAATGATGTATTGTCAGCAATATCTTTCGCTCGTATTAAAATGTTACACAGTTCAATAATAAACCCCGCCGATTTAGTCGAATCTCTTCAACTTGTTTCTCAATCTTTGCATAAAAATAATTTACCTTTATCAATTTACGCCCATAATATTGCACAATATATTGACATTATAGAGTTAGAAGCATTTCAGTTAGATACAAAAATAATTTTCGTTTTGAAAATCCCTTTAGTGAATCCTGAAACTTTTATCCTTTATCGTCTATACCCAATCCCCATTCTGGACGACCGAACAGGATTCCATCATATTTTACCAACCATAACTAAATATATCGCGAAGAATGATGATTCATTGTTGTATACCACATTTCGGAACTTGGACAACTGCAAGCCCTTAAGCCGAGTTCAATGGATATGTTCAGATGTTCTCCCGTATCCTATTGACAGCGATTCCATCTGTGAGGCCCAGCTTTTGAAACAGTCCACCTTCCTTCCAAAAGTTTGCCAAACTTCGATACTGTATGCCAAAGACTACAATGTTTACGAAATCAGTTCAAATGTATGGCTAATTTCTGTTTCCGATCTTCTACCAATCACCATAAAGTGTAGCGGCAACAACGTTGTAACCAAAACCATTGCAACCAATTCAATCCTCCAATTGCAATCAGACTGCAATGCATTCATCGGCAATACTCGAATCCATTCAAAAAGGTTAATTGATGATTCCCAAAATATTACATACAAGAGCCATCCAGTTCAAATACCCTACAACTGCTGTGCATCCATCCCACCAAAGAAGTACGTTCCAGATCTGAAACCCCTCAGATTAAACAAGATCGACGCCGACGACCTCAACATAGCGCAACACAAGCTCAACCAATATTCCGACGAATTAGACAAATTAATAAACCAACCGTTTATTAAAAAACATACATCTTGGTTCACAATTCTAACCATTACTTCCATCATCGCATTAATACTTTTGTACATTTTCTACAAGTGCAAAAGCAGAAGGAAGTCCAGACTACTAGCCATAGCCACCACGAGTGATGACCCGCCATCACCTCCACCAATGCGAAGTCGAAGCGAAACCAGACGCTTCAGATTCTTCCCCAGAAGACGCCCAAGCCTCCAACTCCAAGAACCCATAGAAGAAGATGAACTCAAACCAATGGTCTGAAAAGTTGAAGCATAGCATCAACTTTTTCGGGATAAATGGAGTTGTTATATAGGAATTTAATAGACTCTTTAAAATAATAAATTCTAATATTATATTTTATAACATTGTAATACATAACACATAACACCTTTTTCTCATAATGTAATATTATACTTTTCCTTCAATTTGTCACGTACTATATCTCATTTCATATTTTAATCTTTCATATTAAATTACTTTCGTCTCGTATAGCTAAAATATGCTCATCTGCTGTTTTAACTTCACAGAATTTCTTTCCTTTTCATTGTTTAAGTTTATATAGAGTCAGCACATTATTATTATAAATTGTTATTCACGACCTTCAGTCCGGCAGATGATTTTCCTTACTCATAGTCTTAATATTATTGTTCTCAAGTTATGAAGTATTAAAGTTTGTTAAATAATAAATAATTTTTTTTAAAAAGTCATTTTGAAAAGAAGTGATATAAAATATATATATATATATATATATATATATATATATATATATATATATATATATATATATATATTTATATATATATATATATATATATATATATATATATATATATATATATATATATATATATATAGAAACGTTATTAGCAATCTTTGTACTCACCGTTAAAAGTATGCAATAGGCACCTTTTAAGGAATATTATTTACGGTCGACAAATTTAAAAACCTTTACATTAATATTTTAATACATTTTTGGAGAATTTTTCCTGTTGTTGAACAGTAGAGTTCTTGACTAAATTTTGGGTTACGAATATTTAATTTTTAATATTAATTGCACTTCATACTTACGATAATGTCGTTTGAATGACGTTGTAGCTCCATCCAGAGTCGACAAATATGAGCAAGTCTGTGGCAACTCGTTCAATACCTTCTAATGCTGTACAGGCTGGATCCCTTTCAGTCATTTGAGCTAGAAATTTAGAACTAGGTCTCAAAACTTGACAGTGAGTTGATAATATCAAAGGGCTTCTATCAATTGCTAGTAGAAAGGGTAGGTACAATAAGAAAGAAAATTACCTCACTGTGCTTTTTTCTATATACTTAAAGGTAATTTTATCCAAACAAGAGTCCTTGAGTAAATTAAAGAAGTCTACGTTTCGAAGGGTTTTTAGTTTCTGTGTTCACTGTTAAAATATGCAAATATTTCCCTTTTTCTTCAAGTGAAATCTCATTTGGAATATGGTGGGGAAGCCCCCAATACTTTAGTCAACAAAAAGTCAAATCAACGCCATCAAACACGTTAAGTTAATCAATTCATTCAGGAGAAGAAGCCACCACAGAAACTCGTATTCACTCCTATTCCTATAATAACAAGCTCACATATTTGGAATAAAAAAATTGTAAATAAAAAAATCATGACAGATATAATATGTTAGGAAGAACTACGAAAAATATTTTAAGAGCAGGTAAGTGACAATACTCTTACAAAAACCACAGTCAGGGCTTGAGACGAGAACTGTTAAGTTAAAAATATTTATGGGCAATCTAAATTAGGGACAACACAAAATAAAAAATAAATTCATACGGTAGAAGAAAACGTGCAAAATGGCTATATGACATGCCTTATGTTGTCAAAATTCAGTAACTTACGTAAATAACTGCTGAAACTGTTATAGGCCAAATTTGTCAAATTCGGAAATTCATTTACATTGTAGGTTATTCCATATCTAGCTGCATCATCCAAAGGATCCATAAAGTTCAAAATTTGTTGAGTCATCGTTTGGGCGGACGTCAATTCGGTGTAAAGCAGATTTCTCTGGCAAGCCTTGAAATTGACGTCAAGCAGACCTTTCTGATGTGGCGAATAATACATATCAATAATTTGTGAAATTTTTATATCATTTGAAGACCAATTCGGTATTTTTAATGCAATGTAGAGACCGTCAAGTGATCCTCGGATTTCTGCATCAGTTAGTTCCAAGCCGGTATTCTTCTCGAGGAAATAGTATCTTGGACTTATGCTACTGTTCCATCCACCAGGGACCCCTATTTGAATGTTGGTTTGCCCTTGTGATAAAGCTGCCTCTGCTATTTCACCTAAAATATTTCAGTTTTGAGTTTTACAACAGCCACATCGTTTTGTTCTTACCTGCTATTGTTGCAGCGAATCTGTTATCAACAGCTTGCACAGTTTGTGGATTGAAACCAGTTGCAATTCCAGCCAGCAATTGTCCACCCTTTATCGTGCCATAATTTGATCGGAAAACTCCTAATTCCAGAGGACACTGACTGTGCGTAAAAACTGACCTGCTTTCATGTTTCATATCAAAACCAAGAGCAACATCTTCCACCTCAACTAATGGGGTGGTTTCTGTTACGTCTTCTTCTATATCTCGTTTAAACCTAGCAGTATATCGAGCTGATCTAATGCAGGTTGTACTTTCATCTCCTCTTTGTCTGTTGTTGATTGTGCTTGATATAATGTAATGCAGGGTGCACTTAAATGAAAAAATGCAGATTGTAACAGGCACGCCGGTTTTGTGATAATTATTGAAAATATGGAACATTGGGAGGATTATAATTCTCTATTTTTTAATAGGATACATTAAAATGAACCACACTGGCATTGAAAAATCATAGGCGTGCATTCTTTGAGTCGACTTAAAACACTTTTCTATTCGATTTACAAAATATTTCAGGTTCGTCCCAGAAAATCAGCTAAATTTGGGTACTTCGTTTTTTTTTTTTGACTAGTCATACTCTTCTGTTTACATTTACATATCAATATGTACCGTTTGAAAAGGAAGATGGCTAAAATAACTAAACTTAGTAAAAACTAGTCTTTGCTGCAATCACATTTTGCTTCATACTCTTTTGAATTGTGAAATACGCAAAATAATTTAAAATCATTCAAATTACTTAATATGTAATTAACTCCAACATTGTAAGTTCTATTGACAAATACTATTTCATTATTTTTCAACTTGAACTATAATTCTAAAAGCAAACATCGATTTCATGCAATCTGACATAAGAAAACTGTGAATGCTAAGATAATAAGTAAAGTTAAGGAACTAGTTCACCTGAAGAACCAATTCGGTGGAACATTTAAACAGAGGACTTTTCCCTACAATTGCCTAGAACAGAAAAATGAAAATTAAGTCAAAAAATTCAGATATAAAAGCCGACAAGGGCAGAAAGAGCAACTTTTGCCTTAACGTCCATATGAGCGAGTGGAATTTGGAAACTATCTAAATGAAAATATTTAGTTCTGATGTACATATCACACGTTATTGAACGAAATATTTCTGCTCACTGGATTTGATGTAGAAGAGGAATGCCCTTCACCAAATTTATCTCTGTAAGTGTACAAAAAATATAAAAAGATTGACTGAATAATTTAGAATCATTAAAACAATGATTAACTGGGCTCGCAACATAAATCACTGGAATAGTTTTAGCTGTAACATATCAGGTTTCATTAAAAAAACAATCAGTATTTTTAGTGAACCGAAAGCAAAATTAATTAAAATATAATAACATTCTTTTTATTTTTCACCCAATTTGTCTACTTATTTATGTTAACAGCAAAAAAAATTAACATTTAAGCTAAATCTTAAAAAAAAATCTTTCTGTTTTAATTTCTGGTGGCATTTTCTTCTTCTACTTAACTATTTATTTCTCGTTATCAATTCATTACTTGTCTTTATTTAATGCCTTATTAGATTGCGCAAAGGAGCTAACCAAACATTAGACTGTCATATATTTTTATTTACTGGGAATTAGATAGCTTATCATAGAACCTGCCAATAAAGTTATTTATAAAATTTATGTCCTTTAAGGTTTTAGTGGTTCAGTCGAATTATGTCTAAAATTTTTTGCTACCTATTTTTTTCGTTACTTGTTTTGATATGATTTTGAGAACAAGAAATCGAGTATGCAACAGGCGAGAAAAAACTAAGACAAATGATGTTTTCTAAAATTGTACGCAATCGAGCTATGGATATTTGTCTTGATTTCGACAGTCATCTGAGGCAAAAACAAAGCATTAACAATTGCAGGACCGCTTTTATAAATTTTTCAAAATGATTTTGCAAATAAAATAAACTATGGAATCATAACTGAAACCTTAAGGGGCTTTTTTTTTTGTACACAGAAAGTTTTTATATTTATATTTAGTTCCTCCATTATTCGAAATCGACATTCGTGGGCGTTTTTTATTACTTAAAAGTAATTTTTAATTACATAGAAGAACATTTTTTTAATGACGTTCAAACTAATATTTACTCAAAAAATCCTGTATATGAATAGTTTAATTTCCAAACTACATAGATCTTAACATTAATCTTCATCGGAATCAAGGCTAAGTATGTTTTTGAGCAGACGCGTTAAATCAATAAAAACACAGTTAATTAATTTTACTTGATGAAAAGAAGCTACAGGAATCCAGAAAAACGAGAATTCGGTTGTCGCATCGCTAAAGCTCAAGCACAGCAGTTTCCTTCGATTGGTTGCATAAAGTGTAAGAATTCTTATAAAAGATAATAATAAAACTGCTGGAAAATAGCCAGAGCGAAATATAAAATAATGATGGACCCTGACAATCTTTTTCTGAATGATTAAAATTTTGAGTGTTAATTTTAAAAGTTGATCGTTTAATATTTTTCAGCTTTATTTTATTCAAAATTTTATTTTTGTAAAAAAATATATTAACTATTCGAAAAGTCTTATGTAAAAAAAAGATGTTATTCCGAACATTCCTTATTTTTAAAATTGACTTTTCAGTCACTCCATACGACTTTCATTAGCGTCTTCGGGTTTTTTCAGTTCTTAGAAATGTATAGTTTTCATTTATCTCATTATTAAAAAAAGATTATGTTGATACCATATCCAAATTTCAAGCTGCTAAAGTTAACAACATTGACAATGTTTGCGAATTATATAACAAAAAAAATAATTTCTTGCGGATCCATGTTGTTTCGTTATATGTGAAATAAATCCGATAATTCCGACTTGCCCCCCCCCTTTAAGACATAAAAGCTACATGCTGATATTTCAAAATTATTCAAATTTCACCGAATCAGAAAGCGTTTTCGATTTTTCCGTTCGGTATATTGGTTGGCTGGAGAAATATTTTCCAACTCCCCCTCCATTGATTTATTAACAACTTCCGACCGCGTCTTTTACAAAATTAAATATTTGCCAAATTAATCAAAAATTTTCTATATATTATTTTTTTTAATTAGCATTGTGGGGGCTGGGGGAATGCATATTCAGTGCACATTAAAGAAATTCAATTAGCCATCCAAACTTTTCAATTTCAAATATGGTGGGATAATCCGCCCAGGACAGAATATATTAGTAAACATTGCAACTGAAAGGTTTAATTCAATTAGTTTTTGTTCTCGGTATTGAAATAGAGAATAAAATTCACATTGGTGGTCAAAAATAGTTAATTTGGACAGCTTTGATGTCTTAATGCTACTTACAATATCTTTCGGCTGAAGATCCCCGAAGTTCAAATTTGATGTTGAGTTTTGTAAATAATTTCGTAAAATAGCAGTTGTTTTATAAGACTCAGGTCGCAACACTCCAAATGGTATTGCCATTGAGGAACTGCTTTGAACGTTCTGTGAATTAGCGATACCATCTTGACGTAATCTAAAAATGTTTAATATAAAGATAAAGAGCTCCATAAACTTGCCTAACCAATTTTATCAATAAATTTTTGGCAACAATTGGTCAAAGGACAACTAGGTTTTTCATTTTGAAAGACCCTTTCTTATGCTTTTGAAAATTCTACTAAACTTATGTAGACAGTAAGAACATTTTTGGTCTATTTGTTTATATATATATATATATATATATATATATATATATATATATATATATATATATATATATATTTGCTCGAAGTTTTCTTCCGGTATACTTCTCTTGAATTCGGCTGAATTCTTGCTTGACGTTTCGCCAAAATCTTATGTGGCATTTTCAAAAGTTACTGAGTCAGTTACTATATAATAGCTTTTGCAAATGCCAGATAAGATTTTGGCGAAACGTCAAGCAAGAATTCAGCCGAATTCAACAGACGACTTTTGCACATTTATTCTAGAAGTCATTTCGAATTCATTATGTTCACACTCACATTTTTACTAGCAGTGAGTGGTAAAAGAAATAGCAGAATTTTGTATTTCATTAATATAAAATTTTAAGGATATGAACAAAATCACCAACTCAAAACGAGTTAACATTATCCAAAACTCAGGCAGAGGGCTTCAAACATGTTAAAATTTCAACCACGAATGAAATAACTAATCCTAACATCTATTCAGCGGCTAAATTTAGTAAGGTTTCTAAAATATATACAATTTCCAAACTGCTAAAATTTAAAAACTTAGCTGCCCTCTTCATTTCAATCAATATTAAGTGCAAATGATTATGATTGCATATTTATTGAAATTGGTATCATGGATAAGTTTACGGGGCTACCTAAAATAAAGTTTATAATCATGAAGTTTGAACTACGTAGGTAATATCCATGACCACATACGAATTTCACGGAAAACCTACAGTTTGAATTTGAAGTATATCAGTTCATAAGTTTTTCATTTTGTTGAATTTTTTTAAAGCATGCCTGCTAAGGCTTTGGGTAATAAATTGGTTTCACTTAAATCTACTTATTAATAACGTGTTTTCGCAAATGAATTATTGAAACAGATGATATGTTCGACTTATTTTTAACCATGTTTGATATGGTAGACATATGGTATGTCTAAAGACTGAATCGGGTTACCCGTTACTTTAGTGAAAGGTGAAATTCATTATGAATTGATAATACAAAATTACACTTTACTCAACGAAATTTGTGGCAATTGTTTCGCTGATACTACAACTTCTTCAGATTTTGAGGGAAAATTAAAGTTTAAATAGAGAGTCTATTTAAACTATTCTCGTTGCAATTTTCTCTCATAGTCTGAAGAAGCTGCAGTGCCAGCGAAATAATGGTGACATATTTGTTTGAATTAAGTTTAACTACTTCTATTAATAATACGTTATGAATGTCTATAGATGGTTAGAAATAGCCAGTTATATCAAGTTCAAAGTATAAGAATTTCTTAGAACCTCTTGCTGCATATTATCCTGCAGAATCTTACAACTAATTTAAAAAATTTAACAATCATTAGTACCTTTGTAATATCAACACTGATAAATCCCTCGCCGATAGATTGGGGTTAGCATCTTCCAGCCTCCGAATTAACTCAATGAACACGTTGATGCTGGAAGGTGGTCTTCCATTAGCGGTGGTGATTCCAGGAATAGCGGTTTCGTTATAACATTGCATCAGTATCGGTCTTATTCGGGCACCTTGGGACAACGCGAATATCTCCACAAGGAAAACGATCGAAATTAATTTAATTGGTCCCATATTCTGAGAAACAAGGAATTAACTTTTATAACAATCAAAAAATTGTTAATATTTGACGTGTTGGTTTAATATTAAATAAAGAGAATTATTCTACCCCCCCCCATTTTAAGCATATTACGTGAACGGGAGAGTATCAGACTTGGTATAATTAAAGATTGGATGGAGAAGGAGGGTCGAACCCTAATTGTGATATATCAGAGGTGTTAATACACTAAATTACGTAAAATAAAGCATACATACATACATAATAGTCTGTTGACTGATTGTGTTTGTAGCTGTACATTTTTGGAGTGTATTTATGTGAAGGTATAAAAATATATATATTTTTTAACTGAACATCATCTCTAAAATGGTGCCAGTTAATGCTACTTCGTCGATTTTGGGAACAGCCAGGATTTCGCCTTGCAAATATACTCACTGACAAAGACATCGCAGCACCCAGAAGGAGAGAGATGTTTAAATTTAATATTGTTTTGGTAAAACATAGATACTATTGTAAAGAGTAAATGTTATTTATCTATATTGGTATTGATTCAATAAGGTGGTCTAATTTTTCTTGAGGATGCTTTCCCAAGCTACCTGTATTTCATGCCTTAGAACCTCCAAAGTTCGTGGTGGCTGAGGTAATTTTCCGAGCCTTCTTCCCATCATATTCCAAACATGTTCGATGGGCGAAAGAACGGGGGATCTGGGTGGTCATAGCAACAGATTTACATGGGTCTCTCCAAAAAAGTTTAAACTAACTCAAGCAACATGAAGCCGAACATTATCTGGTTGAAACTACTATTTCTACTACTTCCTGAAGATAAAGTTATACTATCATGTTGCCTCGAATAAAGACTAAAGGTGACCTACTTTCATGTGCAATAGCACCCTATACCATCACGCCTACTATTCGGTGTACAGGAAGAATAGGTATTCATCAGAGAAGGCAACCTGATGGAGGGGGCCAATCCACATCCCAATGTTGTCTTTCTCTGCACCACTCCAGTCGGGTCAGAGGTAGCACAAGATGAGGTCGATAATGCTACAGTCCAAAAGACCATATACGGCAGTAAACCGTTCAGACATTTACAAGATGACCTTGTTCGCCTAATCACTAATCAGCCAAATTTCGAGGTGTCGAAAATCGGGCTCTAAAGGCCATAAGACTAAGACGTGGATATTGAACTTCATTTTGGGCACCTTCGACGTCCGGTGCCTACTCTTTCAAATTCACTTAACTGGCGTAGACGTACTCTAGGCATTTTAACATTACTAAACATCGATTTTGGATCCTATCAGTTAGTTTTTTGGTAAATTTAAAAAATACAATCAACGACTACAGTAGCAATTGATAATAAAACATTTAAAAATATATATAACCGACATCCACTTATAACTAAAAACCTGAAAATAATTATAACAAAATACAACTCTATCAAATAAATAACACATTCAATGTTAGGTCCCTACTCAGGAAGTAAAAAATTTAAACATTAAAAGATGCTCATTCTGTACAAATTAATTACCTACCAATCTAGTATATTTTTGAATCTAAAATCCTGTATTGAGTACTTATCTACTACTTCATCAAACATGATTGTTGCTTGGCACCGACTTCAAAAATATACTAGATTGGTACGTAATTAATTTGTACAGAATGAGCAGCTTTTAATGTTTACATCTTTTACTTCGTGTGTAGGTACCGAACAACATTGAATGTGTTATTTATTTGTTAGAGTTGTATTTTGTTAGAATTATTTTCAGCTTTTTAATTATGGGTGGAAGTCGGTTATATATATATTTTTTAATGTTTTATTTTCAACTTTTTAGTTTTTTTGTTTGATTTCAGGTAGTTTTTTATGTATAACCATAATAGACAGGTCCAGGTAACATCGAAAGCCTCAACATTACACAATGATACATTTTCATTTAAACTGCCAGGTAAATGTTTACGAACAAAATGTACTAGTGCGCGTTGAATTAATAAACCCAAAATATATTTATGCCTTATGGACCACGCCATGTAACCTTTTTTCAACTTTTTTTGACAACTCTGTATAACTATAGATAATTCCACTCCACCCTATGTACCAACCATCCTGTACATACGACTGCCCACTGACAAGCATATATTTGTTAGCTGCCTTCTGTAAATTATAGGACGGAGTACAATCCATCCCATATTTACGAAGTCAAATCCGTGCTATACTTCAACCATCGTATATAACTCCTTGTGAGCTACCCCATAAATTATTTAATTTTTAACATTTTATATTATCGCCCTGTGTAACATAAATAAATAAATAATACTTAATCACACTATATAAATATAATTCAACTCCAGCAAATATTTCAGCCATCCTGTAAATGATTTGTTTAGGTCCACATCATATAACAGTTTTTTAATCACCCTATATAATTTTAATTTCACATTTTTTCCAAAATTTTTATACCACCAAACGTCCACTCCCCCTATATTCCAACCATCCTGTATATACGGCTGCCTATGGACCACTGTCATTCTACTACGTCCTATATTTCAATCATCATATAAATGCAACTCCTTCTATCACTTTACTTTGTAATTTTGTTTGATATAACTAAACACCCCGTGTATAAACTCACCAAATAGCAGTTTAGAGTTTGACATGTGTTGTCACTGAATTTTCCATTAGGCTGGGAGAATGTGACAACCAAAAGCACCGTCTTCGCAAAATGGAAAAATTTTCATTTAAATAGGTATTTTGATGAAATTTTTAATAAAAATTTTGGAATTTTCGGCGATTTTCTGCAAAATTGCAAGTTGCACGTCGCAGAAAAGTATATGAGATCACCTAGGGTTCTTCCTTAATAGATTAAACGTTAAAAAACTATACATATCCATAAGGAGTTTTCGAAAAATCGACCATTATTTTAGGGATATTGGTCGATTTCCATGTACGCATGTGTTCATTCACAAATTTCATCACTTTACCAATAGAATTCTTTCCCAAATTTGAAGTTTCACCAATCCGGATATATACTCTATTATATAAGACCATATTCAATCAAAACGGTTCACCACAGGAGAAGAAATCAGGTAACATACATACAAAACAAAATACGCGACGAATTGATAACCTCCTCCTTTTTGGAAGTCGGTTAAGACAACATTTCACATGATAAAACATTCACCAAACTTGACCAGATTCGACGTTTCGACTCCTGCTTTGGAGCCATTATCAAGAGACAAAAGTGAAAAAGAGTTTCAGAGTCTAGATCAAATTCGGGGCCTCAATCTACCTACTCCCCAAGAGTCACTAGGTAACTGAAAGTAGGTAACTGACAGTTCAGTACAGTACAGTATTCGAGTAACTAGAAGCGAAAGCAGAAGGCTACGAGAATTGTGCGAGCCGACCTGGGGAGGGCAGATGTGACTCTGCCGAAACGTCGTCATTTTACCATCGAACCCGGCAGGGATCGGTTATCAGCTACGCGGATGAATTCCCGGAAACCACCTAAAACATATGTATATATATATATATATATATATATATATATATATATATATATATTATATTCATTTTATTTGATTTCATTTCTTTCGGGTTCCAGATAACAATTTTTTCCGAGTTTTTCAATTTTGCGATAGATTACTCATGTTTGCTTTAAACATTTTTTTAAGAAATTATTTACGACGATTTATGATATAATTATAGATTATTTTTATATTTAATTCGGTGAAATAAGATACTTTGAAGTGTTACATACAGAATTATATTTTTCTAAACCACATTTTGACATAGTTTACAATATTTTTGATGAGTCGATTTATTTAATATTTAACTTTTTATATACTCTTAGTACGAATTTGGTACAAATTTTTTCTAACATCTGGGTTAATGTTTTGAGAGTGAAATATGAATCCCAATGGTAGTTTGCTTTTAAAACTTGTCAATAATTTGTAGTTCGGCTTCCTTTTCGAGTGTTGCAATATTTGTCAATTTTCAGGTATGCGATAAGATAATAAAAATTTATTACTAATAAACGTTACCATAATGATTCCTTGAAACATTAATGATTACAGACGTAAAAATAAGTCATCTTCTCAAACATCCTTTATAACCCGTGTGAAGCTTCCGAAAAGAAAAATCAATTTAAATTCATGTAATAGACTATTAATTGCCCGCAGAGTACCAGGGATACAGCTGGTTAAACACTTGTAAAGTGTTAATTGTAAAATGTTTATACAGTAACATTACCGATTTTCAGCATGTAATCTATCTAGGGGTAACAAATCATAGTCAAATCATTAATTGTTTATTGCTTGCTATACAGGGTGTTCCTAAATTGGAGGTACAAACGAAAAGGGGAGATTCCTTGGATAGTTTTAGGAAGAAAAAGTCCCATAAACATGGGTCCGCAAACGTTTCGTTTTCAAGATACAGAGTGTTAAAGTTTAAAATTTTTTTCAAGTTTTTTTCTCATAGTATCTGCACTTCACAAGATATTCAAATGAAATTTGGCATAGATATTACAATTAAGAGTTTACACCTTGTGACATGCCAATTTCGATTGCAAATCTACAGGGTGATATTTTTTCGGGAACACTGTCCACTCTTGTCCTTCAGAACTTTTTTTTTGGTGAGCCACTGGTACTTTTAAAAATCGTAAAGAAAAGCTTTGTTATTATAGCAAACTTTATGTTCTCTTGTAGTTTTGTCGTATCTACTACCGATTTCGAGAAAAAAAATTGAATCATTAAACTAGCAATGATTACAAGCTTCTGTTCTTCTTCTCATAGACGATCGAACTCTTTCAAACACTCCTGGAGTATTCCTTATTGTATCAAACGCGCCTATTATACGATTTCTCAGTTCGTCTACGGTATTCACTGGCGTTATGTACAGTAGAGATTTCAGATGGCCCCATAGAAAGAAATCTAAACTATTTAAATCTGGGGATCTGGCGGGCCATGGCTGATGTCCACCTCGTCCAATCCACCTGTTTACATAATTTTCATTCAAATACTCCCTAGCCAAAAGTGAAAAATGAGCAGGAGCACCGTCGTGCATGAACCACATTTCACGTCGCATCATAAGAGGTATATCATCCAATAACAAGGTCAAATCGTTCTCTAAAAAATGTCTGAATGATTGACCAGTAAGTCGCCCTGGCAAGAAGAAAGAACCAATCAAATAATCGCCAATATTACCACCCCACACATTTAATGAAAATTCCTCTTGAAAATAAGCGTCTGCAATTTCATGTGGATTCTCCTCAGCCCATATGTGTTCATTATGAAAATTTATGATTGAAGTCCTTGAGAAACAGGCTTCATCAGTGAATAAGGTTTGGCAATCAAAATGAGGATTGTTCAATAGTCTGTTGAGGTACCACTGACAAAAAATAATTCTTGGATGACAATCTCGAGGCAAGAGCGCCTGCACCCTCTGAATGTGATAAGGATAGAGCAAAGAATCACGCAAGATCCGCCAAACAACTTGATGACTTGTATTTAAGGTAACAATAATTTTTCTTGTACTGGTTCCTGGATGTTCTTCTATTTCGTTCAGCACTGCCTATTCGAGTCGTGGTGTTCTCACACTTCGTGGTCTACTTGCATTAATCTTTTTCGCAGAAAAAGATCCAGTTTCTGAAAGACGCCTGTGAATATTAGAGAACATCCGATGACCAGGCATCACTCTATTGGGATAGCGTTGCATATAAAGACGCTTAGCTTCTCTTGAATTACCATTTGCAAGACCATACATGAAATGCATGTCAACCATTTCGGAATTCGTAAAATTCGGCATGTTTTGATATTAAAATGCAACCATCTTTAATTTTCAGAACACAGGAGTTTAATTTGATGTGTCAAAACTAACAATAAATGTGTTCATTCACCACAGCCTACTAGGTAGGTAACTAGATTTCTATGACAATTCGGAATTTTCTGAGGATTTCAAGAGAATCATTCAAAAATTTTTTCTCGAAACCGGTAGTAGATACGACAAAACTACAAGAGAACATAAAGTTTGGTATATCAACAAAGCTTTTCTTTATAATTTTTGAAAGTACCAGTGGCTCACCAAAAAAAAGTTCTGAAGGACAACAGTGGACAGTGTTCCCGAAAAAATATCACCCTGTAGATTTGCAATCGAAATTGGCATGTCACAAGGTGTAAACTCTTAATTGTAATATCTATGCCAAATTTCATTTTAATATCTTGTGAAGTGCAGATACTATGAGAAAAAAACTTGAAAAAAATTCAAACTTTAACACTCTGTATCTTGAAAACGAAACGTTTGCGGATTCATGTTTATGGGACTTTTTCTTCCTAAAACTATTCAAGGAATCTCCCGTTTTCGTTTGTACCTCCAATTTAGGAACACCCTGTATACCAGACAGATAACTCTTGTTAATGGCATAAATCTACACTAGACTTTTAACTAATAAAGTTATCTGTTCATCTGTTATCTCTTCTTAAGTCACTCTAGAGGAAATAATTTCCAGAACCCACCTTAAAGAGAATAAACATAGACGGAGCTTGTCATAATCAACCAAAATTTGTCGGCATCATATTTGTCAAAAAAAGCAAATAAGCGGTACCCACTATCAAATGAAATTATGAATGATTAATTTTATATTTCCAGATATGGTGAAAAACAAGAAATCACGTTGTTAAGTTTGCAATGTTCAAATTAAAAAAATAAATACGAAAAACTTTAGTAGAAAAATGTAAGAATTGTGCCGCGTTAGCGAAAATTTGCTTTAGATAAGCTCGTACATGACGACTGTTCTACATGCGCAACATATTTTATGTTAAACTGAGTAGTAAAGACCTTAGCACACACAATAAATGGTTTTCTACAGAAATTAAGTAATCGTTATCGTTTAACCGATCTGACTTAATAACTTAAACTGTAAATGATATGCTGTTCACGAAAAGTTCCGAATATCACTTGCAAATTGAAACATCAATGGAAAATAAGTTTAAATATATTTTGTTACAGAAAGTTTTCTGTACACGCTTGAACATAGGAATATTCGCTGTTATGGATTACGTAATAATTATTTGCCCTCCACCTAGTTGTTAGGTTTGGAATTTTCGTCTAAATTTTGAAAGATTATTTTCTAAAACCAGGATAGAGATTTGCAGATGCTTGCAGAATATCTTCAAGAGTTTGAGTATTCGTTTGCTTGAATTTTCATCAAGCATAAAATAATTTATATAATGGATAAACTTTTTATCTGTAACTGAGACAGACAACTCTACCTGTAAATGTAGGAGATATCTTGCAGATGTCGAATAACAGAGCACAGGTGTTCGACCTTGACTGGAGAAGTATAGCCTGCCCTGATTGGCCAGTAGAACTCAAGTGGGCTGTAATTATGAGTCGGATACATGGCTTTGGTGTCGCGCGTCACTATGCAGGATATCAAGTTTTAAACCTCCTTCTATTCTAGGAATGGTAATGGGATGTGGTTGACAGCACGTCTGTGTTTTGGTACGAAAAAGTTTGGGAGAAATAGTGTTCAAAATTTCACTTCGAATATGTCTAAGGTAAATTTAGCAATGACTGCTTCCATTATCAGAACGAATTCTTGAGTTCAGTGGAAATAGCTACTGCTTATGTGTGGACCGGAATTAACTAATACGTCTCCAAGCTATGATTTGAGAATTTTTTAGGTTCTTTAGTGTCTCAGTCAGTCGTTCCATCGCCCATATCTACGTATGGACAACTATCTGAATTTCAAGTATAATGTAGGGCATATAAATAGCCGAATAGCTAAAAAAATACTCTGTGGTATAAGCTCAGGAGAGTTCTTTCAAGGGCTGGAAAAGAACAATTATCGTAACTGATTGTGAAGCCCCACTTCTGATAATGCTTAACTGTACTCAATATCGCACATAAACAAGAACTTGCAAAATACAAAAAAAAACTACAACAAGGGAAAGGTAAGTAACAAATGAAGAAATGAAAATAATAATACGTTGAAGGACCTGGGATATTTAATCAGTAGAAAGAGAGATGAAAGGAGATATACTAACCCTCATTTAAAGATTATAAAATAGATTGCCTTATTATTTGGATTCGTTAGTTATGAAAAATAAAGATCAGTTTTCTATTAGCCAAATCGACCAGTTCCATATTTAAAAAATTAGTAACAGTAAGGGACTCAGGTCAATATTCTGAGTGTAATATCGTGCCACAAGATTTAAAGAACTAAAATATATAAGAAAGTATAGTATACGCTGGAAAGTTAATGTGAAATAAATAAATGAATGAAATGAACGTGTGAAGAAACTCCCATTTCATATATTGAATTAAATTTTTGTGACATAAAAAAATACTATTGAAACCGCTCCATGTGAAAGACATTTCTAGGTTTGTAGAAAACCAACATAATGGGAAATGGTAGTATAAAACATTAACTGAAATGAGGTTTGTAACTAAAGTCCTTTTATCTGGTGAATCTAAATACAGAAATACGACATTTAGACCCCAGGGAAAGTAAATTGATAACGATGCAATTTTATGATAATTTCTTTACCCAGAGAGTGTCAGTATATGAAGGATAATTACAAATTCAGCTGTTTCCAAACATAAATTATTTGAGGCTTCCCCAGGGTGGTACACCTTACACTGTGGTTTTTTTATATGGCGAACAGGATAAATCTAACCTTCAGCTTTAACTAACCTACATTTTTATTTATATAGGGAGACTTAGAGTATACAAAAAGTAGGCACACAAGTATAAATTAACGAAATTATCCTACTCAGATGTAAATAATTTTGGAGTTAGAGGCGAAGTTGAAGTCCAGGACAATGAAACATGATAAGTTCTCGCGGTTTTATTGTAAATAGGTCTTGCCTCCCATTACATTTTCGTCTATATTTGGACAAACATAATACCGTTCAGAATAAACTTGTGATATTGAGTGACGATTCTAAAATTATCATGATAGAACAATCTTAATTTCTTTGTTTCATGATTGATTTTCATAAAGTAAAGGTTTTCATTATCGAAATTGTTATCTTAAGCTTTCGCCTTATTTTTTAGCTCGCTTGATATCTAATTATTGATTGTGTATGTAAGCGCATTTATTTTGTATTTTACTCATGAGGTTGTTGGCTTAGTTCGTTGGGTGGTGTATAAATTAAATTAAAAAGCTTTTACAGCTAATGTTTCTGGCTGCGGGTTGTAGTGAACATTAAAATACCTTTGAAACAACCTATCGCAAGAAATAACCCATGGGACTACGCTTTAAAACCAAAAATTAATCCGTTTTGGTTTGTTCCCGTTTACAAAATATTGTATTTGTGTGAAACTATATATTTTACAACTGTTTAAATCTAATAATTATACAATGTTGTGTAAAAGTGTATATTGTAGTGTATATTCTACAGTTTTGTGCATATTGCTACACCCATTTTCTGTACTAAAGGATATTAGCAAATCATTAAATAAAATGGTTCAGATATGTAATTTGTTACGTTTCTATTGAAGGAAATAAGATACTCATAGATTAGTTATAAAAAGGTATTAATGTTCAAGCATAATTTTCTATTTTATTATGGAAAAAGAATAAATTCACTCACCTCTTCAATCTTATCGATCGCTTTGGTATGAAACAACTGGTCTATTTTCCTACTTATGTCTCACACCTGATAAGAGAGTATTATCTTATCGCAAATTAAAATATTTGTAAGAGATATACTCTGACTCATTGAAATACTAATTTTCTTCACCGATCTTTTGTATAATTCTGTGTTATATTAACTTTCACATCAAAGTCTGCTAGATTTTTCTTTGTACTGTGTTACAAGTATTTTGTTGTACAACAGTCACTAGAAAAGTGTTACTTATTGTCTATTTAAATGTCATAATAATTTAAATTGATATTTGTCAATTTAAATGTCATAATAAATTTCGTTTTGCAATTTACATCAATAAATATAAAGCCATTGACAACGAAGTCAGAATAGACTTTGAAAGGTTTGGTTTTCCTTCAATATACGTCGTTTTATTTCTATTATGGTGTTATTGATCAAAAAAAAAGTAATCAAGAATATGCCACAAACAACGTTTAGAAGACAATACCTTAAGGTATGTTTTTAGTTTTCATTTGTGATCTTGTTTATGTCCGTTTCAATGTTTCTCTTTAAATGAGACAATTGATCTTCTGGACCTCTTATTCTTTTACATTCTCTGTTGAGATCTAATCTATGCATTAATTAATTAAAGGTTTTATATCTTCTTCCCTTTAGTTATAGTTATTTCTTCTATAAATTTATATTTTTCCATAATTTTCATTGATAACGGCGTCTAACTTAAACCCTGAAAGGTTGGAAAGTCAAGTGATTATTCACAAAAGTCCATAACCACCACATATATCTATAATGTTCTGACTCAGAGTTCTGACATGAAAAAATGCATCCTTTTGTGTAGATCTTCCGTAATAATTAGAGAGGTAATTATTTTATAAAACGTAGACTATGCATTGTTGCACGTAGCCATTTAACAAACAAAAGTGTTATATCATTTAAAATTATTAATAGAAAATCATGCGGTCAATTTAATACAAAGAATTCTTTTACAAGTAGGTTTATTGGTGAAAATGAAGATTTGGGTTTCTGTCTGGTGATTACGAAATGTCAGTGGCAAGTATCTTATTTCATTTATATTAATATGACGAATTAATTCAAAACCATTATTGTTAATATAAAGTTGGGTCCTAAAGTAAAGGATAATTTTATTTTCTAAGTCATAATAACTGTAAATGAAAAATTCTGCAGCAGGTAAATTCTTCCACATTAAATTAATCACATGCCCCTTCAGTTGGTAATAAATTAATTGAAAAGGGCTACCACGTGTTGTACCGCTTTTAACACCATTTTCAATTGTCTGTTCAGCAATATAGGACTTTTTGGTTTTTGAACGTGGATACTCAAGAAACAAAAACCAATTTTATTTTATACAAACCAAAGTAGAGTCAAATACATGTCACGATTTAGTAGTCTATTAGTTATCTGTCAAAAAGTTAAAATCGGATTTTTTAAAGACATTTAAGACGTATTTAAAATTATCTTTTTGTGAGATTTAAAATTAAATAAAAAATAATTGACTACATTTTTTTGTTGGGGGTAGTCAAATCGACTTTCAGGTGGCTACCCATAAAATGGGCAGTCGATTCCAGACCTCGTTTCTGGTGACAAGTTGGTGCCCGTTAGTAACTAGGGAAGGAGAGGTTCCCCGGCCCTCGAATGTGACTTTACACAAGTATTTCGCCAGACACATTTTCCTTCGGGATTGAGCGAAAGGGAACGAGGCCGACTGGTTAAGCCTTTAATACAATTAGTCGTCAGACCTGCTTTCCTTCGGGATTGTGGCGATGAGACGACTTGACTGGTAACTATGGCAGCGTCGCTTGAGATATCGGGTCATCGCTCTGTATGGGGAGCGACCTAGTATTGGAGACGAGAACCCTTTGCCGACCTCTTGCCTGTTACTCCTAAAACTGGGCCAAAGCGTCCCGCAAGTAGTGGTACCTACACCGCGAAAGCGGATGTCAGTCTTTTCAAGTAAAAGACGTAGACTTGTAAGAAGTCGAACGTGTCACCCATCGGCGTTTTTTTTTTTTTTTTTTTTTTTTTTATCCGAAGAGGGGGGAAATACATTCCGTACTTAGCTAGCACGTGCTGGCCGTCGTGCGGGACTCCCGATACAATGACTTCAAAGCAAGAGTAAATCGTTTCATTGAAACCAGTATACCGTATACCCGCTAAAACCCTAACCTCTTTCTCCTACAACCATGGTCCCCTGCGGCACTCTTACTCAATACTACTTCGCAAGGGTGGTTCATTGCAGATGTTTACTGCTCTTACATTGGAAGCCTCTAAAGCCTACTCCTCGAACGTATTGCGGAGTTCTTTGAGGATAGTCTCCGCGTAATCTGATACCAAGTTCCAGGCTTGGGGGCCCTTCAGCATGGCTTCTACTAATTGTTCTGGAACGATATTAGTCTCCAGAATCCTCTCCACTTCAGCACGTTGATCCTGAAACCGGGGGCAGGAGAAGAACACGTGTTCCGCGTCCTCTATCACGTCCGTACAGTGTGGGCAGTTTGGAGAGTTTGCCCTCCTGAACCTGTGCAGGTATGCTCGAAAGCATCCATGCCCAGTCAGGAGTTGAGTGATGTAAAACCCAACCTCCCCATGCTGGCGGTTGACCCAACGACTGATGTTAGGTATCAATCGATATGTCCACCGGCCTTTAGTAGAGCTGTCCCACCTCTCCTGCCATTGCCTTAGACTCATGGCTCTTTCATCGCTGTTTCCTGTCGGTTGGTCTTTCTCTAACTTTCTGCGATAAAGCCGTCCCCTTTCTGCAGCCAGGATGTCGATTGGTAGGGTAGAGGCAATCACACTCACCGCCTCGTAAGACACAGTGCGGTAGGATGATGCCACTCGAATCGCTGAGAGCCGCTGGACTGATTTCATTTTCCGGCGGTACGATGGTAGCTCGAGCGATTTCTCCCATACCGGTGCCCCGTACAACAAAACAGAAGTAGTTACTGTTGCCAGTAGCTGTCTTCTTATCTGTCTAGGGCCTCCGACATTCGGCATTATTCTAGATAATGCCCCCTGTACCCCAGCTGCTTTCTTGCTGGCCGCGATTATGTGCTCTTTGAAGTTGAGCCGTGTGTCCAGGAGCACCCCCAAATAGCTGATGAAGGGCTGCGACTGTATGTAGGAGTCGCCTATTTTGAGGGTGATGGTTTCCCTTGCCTTTCGACTGCTAACAAGAAGTGTTTCGGTCTTTTGTTCTGCTAAACTCAAGTCCGCTGCGAGCATCCAATGCTGAATTGTGGCTATAGCGAATGAGAAGGTTGTTTGTATCTCCTCTATGTGCTTGCGCACTATGATCAATGCCACATCATCGGCGAATGCCACTAGCCTGACGCCCTCAGGCAGACCGAGCAGGAGCAGGTCGTTGTACATTACGTTCCATAAGAGGGGGCCAAGAACAGAGCCCTGAGGTACACCTCCTGTGATCTTATAGTCTACTTGCCCATTTTCAGTTTGGTACAACAAGATGCGGTCCTTGAAATAGGCTGAAACCATTCTGCGCAAGTACTGCGGAACTTCCATCCTGACAAGAGCCTCCAAAATGCGGTCCCAGCGGGCCGAGTTAAAGGCGTTCTTGATATCCTGGGTGGCTATTAGACAGTACTTTTTTCCACCTCTTCTCCATCTCTTTCCCGAGATAGCCTCTCTGGCGATGTTGGTAACGAGTGTCACGGCATCGATGGTTGATCTCCCCTTTCTGAACCCGAATTGGTTGGTGGAAAGTTTCGGCTCAACGTAGGGCTCCAGCCTATCTGCTATTATCCTTTCAAGGAGTTTTCCCGCAGAGTCCAACATACAGAGGGGACGATATGATGACGGTTCGTCGGGAGGTTTCTTTCCCCCTTTAGGGAGGAGCACAAGCCTCTGCTTTTTCCACTTACTCGGGAAAACCCCCTGCTTTAGGCAGGTCTCATACATGTGTAGAAACATGTCAGGCCTATTGGCTATGGCGCATTTTAGCGCGATGTTAGGTATGCCATCTGGACCGGGAGCCTTACCGTTTTGGAGCCGGTTGCACGCGCCCATCAGCTCACTCATAGTCACTGATGGTATATCTTCGTCCCTCACCTGCCACGAAGGATTAGCGGGTAGCTCAGGCTTTGCAGGAAACAAGTGAGTGACAATGCGGTGCAATGATTCGGGGCCACCCATCGGCGTGGACTATCTTAAACGAATGGGGTGTTTGTAAGATACCAAAATAGGTAGTGCGGGTGAAGAGAAGTCCCACTGAGTGAGGTTATCGGTGGCTCTCCATTTTGGGTTGACCTCGCACGGGCAATGTCTTTAGCTAGATTGTACCCCTGGGTGAATGGTCGGACGCATTCACCTTGCAGCGGGGGGAGGTAGACGACAGCCGTTTGAGGTGTCGGACTGGAGGTCCCGTTCCGAGGCAAATCCTACCTTAGTCCACACCTGCACCCTCCAAACCGGTGCTCGTCGCGGTGGTTTAAGCAGGCCCGCTAGCAGACCGGGAACATCGTCTGCACATTAGAGGAATGCTCTTCGACCTGCTTTTCTGTTTTATAAAACGTTTGAATTCCTGAATTAAGACAACTTTTTCCCAATACTGTTAACCTCGCAGACATTAATAGAAACATACAGTTTGAATAATGGTGCTGTACCACCTTAAGTAGCAGGCTTTTGATGAAAATTTCTGCTTGAGTTTGAGCGGATCTCTGGAATAGTTTGAATTTACAAGTAAATCTGGTATATGGCGCTGCATTCGAGTCCTAGGAATTTCTTTTAAAATTTTAAAAATATTTACATTAAAATAAAACACACATTTGTCTACCTCCTTGATAGCAGGCAACTTATATAAAACTGCCTTACGCTCAAATATTTGTAACATTTTCTTATAGAATTGGGTACCAAGTCATTGTAAACCTCTGAGAATACACTAGTTTATTCATATTTTGAATAAAAAAATCCATAGCCTACATTTTAAAACTTTATATTAGAGAATTTAATCTACTAGGATGTTTCTTTCAGATTTAAACGTTCAATCTCGGTATAAAATAGACATTTACATCCGTTGTAATTTAAAAAACCTCATCAAAACAGATCAGCTAATAAACAAATTAGAAGGGTGGCAACAGACGAAATAGATCACACTGTATACAACACAGCCTCTACACGGAATGTCTAAATTTCACTGAATCACGATTGGTACATCTGTCTATGATGCCTAAAGGCTAGAACGGGAAAATTTTTAATCGGTCATATGGTGGAATCCCATGAGAGCACTTGTCGGCTTTAATATTCATTCACAGCCCGCTGGAACGCTCTTCCCCGAAGGATCCGATCCAGTTCGCTAGTATAGTTTACAAGTGCAATAATTTGTGTAATCACAGAACAATAATTGATTAACTTCCGGAGTAGATCATCCCGACTTTCCCGATTTACATACGCGGATTTCAAATCGTATTATTGGAATTTCCATATGAGGTGTAGTGTTGTGAACTATTGTCATATTGCCTGTGACCGAAACAGGTGGCACGGTCGATAGCTATGTTCCCGAAAATTGTAATATCCGATTGAGATAATTTCCGGCTTCTATCATCTGAACATCCCAAATTTCCATTCAGATTGTTTACCGGCATGGCCAAGTTGGAGGCATTGTTTTCAATGAAAATCGATTAAAAGGGCATTCGCGATGCTTGAATCTTAAGCTCGATCTTGCATTTTAACAAACTCAACATAGCAGTATAACAGAAATGAGAAATACGTGGTTTATTTAAAAAACATCGAGATTTTTTCATTCTTTTATTGCACGTTTTATATCGTGATAAGGATATTAACTTTTGCCCGACTGTCAATTGTTTTATATGTTTAAAAAATATGCTGGAACAGGGTGATGTTTCCCTGAAGATGACGAAGAAGCCCAGAGGTAGAAGACAGGTGAGTACAAACTGAAGTACATAATATTCTATTTTTCAGGAAACAACAAGGGGGCCCGGGGGTAAAACAACGGAAACAAACTAAAGCCAAGCTATCTCAACAAGAAGACAGTGATAATGTAGAAGGAAAACGGCGCTAGCGTGAGGACCTGAGTTAACTGTCAAGGGGGGGGGGTTATGACAAGGGAGCTGAAAGCAAATCAAGATCCTGGGCTCGCACAAAGAGTGTGTGTACACTAATCCCAATAACCATACAAAAGTTTCGGCATTCCAATGAGCCCTTTTCAGGTGAAAGTCATACCCTAAATTTTTTGAAGTAGCTGAAAAAATTTACCTCTTTCATTGTTAGCTCATTATAACGGTTATCAGAAAACAACAAGTTAAAAGAGTTATCAAACTCGCTCAACAACTTCGCCACATACTTTGATCCCCTGAAGATTCCAGCTTCAATAACTGAAGTTTACAAGAAACCCTGTTTATGCGGTGCTGCAAATATCGAGACCATCCAGCGGAATTGTCAATTGTGTCACTAGATCAAAAAATAACTCAATAAAGTTTTCTAGCTTGCGCTGAGACACGCAAAAGCATCGGTGAGGCTGGCAATTTCCACCGCCTTCGGTTGCCATAGGCCTTGGGTTGCTACCTTTGTTTGAAGAAAAAATAGTAGTTCTGGAAAATTTAGGGAAAACTATAGTACACATTTATTTTCTGCTTTGGCTAGGAGCAACGCTCTATTATTTTTAAAATAATCATAGGAATCTGAACAATTCAGGTGCATCTTAATAGATGCTGTATTTCTTTCTTTGCGCGATTTCACTCTCATAAAAGCAGAAGTTGCAGGAATGAAGAGAAAAAGCGAACATATGCATTAGTTAAATAAATAAATATATATATATATATATATATATATATATATATATATATATATATATGTGTGTGTGTGTGTGCTTTTGAAACGGTTTTTCTTGGGAGGTGTAACAGAATCATCGACAGTTTCCATACTGGTAATGTGGTTAAGTACAAGATAAACCATCTTACAAAACCTTGAAAATCAAGCAGTGGTTATCGACAAATTAATAAGGACAACGACGGGAAGTTGACTTTTAATTACTATGACAAGTTGAAAACTGTGGCAAACATAGCAGATCAACGTCGTTCTTTTTATTAATTCTCCACGCGCAGTGGATGTGTTCCAACAGTATATTTTAGTATTAAGTACAGCTAACAGGTATTAAAAAAGGGGCGACATTTGAATTAGCAATGAAAATATAGTACATATATTATTGCAACGAAATTTCCTTAAGCCGGCCCTGGTTTCATTCCAGTACGACACTGAAAGCTTTTAGGAAAAAAAATGTTCTCGAAATGGCTCGGCAGCTGTAGAATTGATGATTGATTGTACGAGAGTTTTCAATGCAGGTTTTAAAAGGAGCGCCCCTTAATCGCGGCAGTTAGTTAGTGCAGCGAAGAGCTTATATTTAGAATTGTTGTGATATTTGAATCAGCTGTTCTGTATAATTTGATGTACATAAAAGTTCTAGAAAAGTGAAAGTGAATATTAGTTGTATAATTTTAATTGGACCCACGAAATTTATAACATTATTTTGCTATATTATATAGTACAATTGGCTAAAATATAGTAAGCTACTATATTTTATAGTATGGTGGGAACCCTCCATAGGCCATATTATTAACATGTAGCTGTAAAGCAATTTTCCTAGTGTTTGTATCGTGTCGCTCGTCAATTAAATTAAGTAAAACTTCTTCTAATTCTAGTGTTCTAATATCCCGGTGGCCACCACAATCATATTTTTAGGTTTGAAGCTACCTCTTTCTCTTAGTAGTTGATGAAGCCGTCCAAGCAAAGTGTGATGAGGGACTACACGTTGAGGATACATTCCAGCATTTCTACTCGACGCTTCTAAGGAATTACCGTTAGCGAGACCGTAGACGAAATGCATCTCAGCCATTGCTGCGTTTGAATAAACCGCTATATTTATGTAAATTCGTTAGGAATTAATATGACAGACGCCTACTAGAAAAATAAATAACAGAAGGATTGTTTGTTTTTACGGTACACATCAAATTGATCATTTTTTACACAAAAACAGTGACAGAAACGAAAAAATTGCAAGACATAAAATAGATGGCAAATTCATAATGCCATTTTAGAAAAATACCGCTTCAAAAAGTTGTATAATTTATAATCGTCATAATTTGCACACGTTTCCACGCCACCTATGAGGCAGTGTATTTAGCTCATTTTTTCCAACGTGGTTTCTGCGGTAGGGCTATTCCACGGGTCTGTTGTGATTTTGTTTGTGTCGTCACTATTACAAAATAATATTTATCAATAAGGGTTGGTAAAAATAAAAGCCGTATAATTAAAAATAATTGCTAAATTTATTCATCTGAATCATAATTTTCGAATATTTCTGCTTCCTCTTCTGATTCTTCTTGTTCTTCTTTTTCTTCTCGTTCTGCTTCTTCTTGTTGTTGTTCTTCTTCACTTTGGGTGCAAGTAAATTGCCCCAATGGCAATTCCTCGTTGGTATCATAGTAGTCATAGGAGTCCTCTACAGTTGGTGACTCAACATCAGAGCACGACCGGCCTTGACAATGTATACACGTCAGGGAACAGAACAGTCCCACTTTTTTGCAACCACATTTAGCCTTACATCCCCTTTTGCAGTTGCAAAATATTATGTTCAGCAGTTTCTCTGGCCCTGGAAGAAGCAGAAGAGGAAGCAGAAATATTGGAATATTATGATTCAGTTGAATTAATTTAGCAAGTTTTTATTGTAATTACACCGCTTTTATTTTTACCAACCCTTATTAATAAATGTTATTTTGCAATTGTTCCGAAACAAACAAAATCACAACTGACTCGTAGAATAGGCCTACTGTAGAAACCACGTTAAAAATCGCGCTAAGTACACTACCTCATAGGTGGCGTGGAAAAGTCTGCAAATTATGACGATTACAAATTATTCAACTATTTAAAGCGGTATATGTCTAAAGGTGGCACTTCACTTGGCTTTAGCGTATTTTTGTTTTGTATTGCTATATTCTTCCAAATATTTAATGTATTCGCAAATATTACAAACGTGCCATCCACACATATAGCAAAACACTCAAAAATCCCAAATATGTTTGAAAACCAGTGAACACTACAATCATGGATGTGTTGACAGCAACAGCAGCTTATTTTTACCATGCTTCTTGTTATCATTACATGATACATCTACATAACCAAGAGGCTATTAAAAAACAATGGCGAAGATTCCTTCTTTTTCCGCAATGTGCACGGTTGTTCCATATTATTTTTAATATCTATCCATGCTTCGTTTGTTTTTATTTTTATTTCTGCTATATTTGGGGTCCTAAATGCAAGCATGCATCTGGTAGGAACAACTCCAAGAACTTCATAACATTTGGGTTCGATCAGTCCATTTTGCCACAAACACCACTTGTCATGAAAAACAGCACTAGCTGCTCACGATCGAAGCGCGGAGTGCAACAATGTGCACCAAGTGTGTGCAATTAAAGCAAATATTTGGCTTATTTAACTCCTTTGATGTGCAGTGAAAACCGACAAGTGGACGGTAAGGCGAATTTGCTCTTAGCGGTATTCGACTTATTTGTTCAAATGAAGCAAAAATAGCGAATAGCCTCTCCACACATCGCCGTTTTTGGACAAATATAGCAAATATACGAATACGCTACACCAAGGAAGTGCCGCCTTTAAACGCTGGCTCTTATGAAAGATATTATTCATAATTTTTTTTGTAGAGAATTTTATTGACCTAGAGCCATTTTTTTACCTCAGACAGGAACGATGAGGACTTCTGAGATTTCTTTTATAATTATATTTTGAGCAATTTTACCAAGTTACAGCTTCTTATACATTTTTGAAACATTCGTCCTAATTTAGTCCAAAATTGACCGGACTATTGATTCTCTCGCCTTACTCTCCCGCGTCCTTTGACTCCGGCCTGAAAAACCGACACGAGTCCACCCTAAACACTCTTGCACTCGCTTTACCTCGGGTAGCCTACTGGAGAGTCTGGATGCGGCATATAAGATTCATTTACATTTTTTTTTTAATTTCCAAGGGTATATTGAAAAAGGTTGTAAATTTTCATGGCCGTTTCTGTGATCTTATTATGAAAACTTCACAGCGGCATTAATGCTCCAAAATTGAACTAAATATTTCGAAAACTGAAGATTTGAACACCTTGTATATCAGTAAGGAAGCGTTTGTTCATAGGAACTTGTAGTCATAAAATGACTCGAGGAACACTCATTCATTTTCATCCTGTATACAGGAAAACGAACTTTACTCACATTCTAATTTAATAACAAAACTTACTAAATAGTAAATCCTTTATTAATATATCTACTTAAACATTTCTTGCAACGAAAAACTCTTATTTACAACATAATAAATACGAACATCGACTTTTCCATTATGGCCTCTAACGCCTCACTGGTCGGGGAATTTTCTGAATATGGTGCAAATTTTCAGACACCTCCGACGTCGCTATTTTATTTTTATCGTCGTCATTGTGTTCCAATGTGACGATATCGATGCCAGTAGTTTTGTGGACCTCATCGGATTTCTTGCCGACGCCGTTTAATTTGTCGCCCACATATCTACCGTAAAAGATTCTTGCGTGCTTCTGGTCATATACGTTGAAAGCTTCAGCCAAATCGGGGTTAATTTCTTCGAGTGGTGTATCGCCGGGTCGAATGTAAACTGGGACAAATCCCGGTTTAGCGTAAAGAAATTGCCTGGCTTTTACCGCTGCCGCAGGAACGGATTCTGCAAAAACAGAGATTGTCGTTAAAAAAGTCTCCAGCTTGTGCGATGATAGCATGCAATCAATCTTGTGAAGTGCAAAATAAAGAATAAAACAGACATTAATATATATATATATATATATATATATATATATATATATATATATATGTTATATCACACTTTCCAAATTTCTCTTTTTAAAAAAGATTTTATTTATAGTTGCACAATTATTAACTTTTAATATAAAACTTGAAAATAACAATATAATACTTTATAACAATAAAAGACAAAATGAGTGTTAAACTAAACTAGACTAATCTGTAAGTAATAATGAATGCAGACATAAGGCAATTGAACAATTTATAACATTAGAATGCTGACTAAGCTGTCGCAGCGTTTGCTGTTCTCACGGATGTACGTCGTCGAAGGTAACCTGAGACGACACGTGGATGCTGATTCAGCTTGGGAACTGTTGCTAGATGGTTTCACATAAGTCGATGGAATAACTTATATAACAACTCCCATCCATATAAAAAAGTTGATGCTACAGCATCGACTTTTAAGGGAGGTTCTGCAATTCCATATCCTCGACAGGACTAAGGAGGCTATGGAGTTTTACCCTGGGCTTGATGGTTGATGGACCTGGTGGTGGTGCTGGATCGGCAGGAGGGCTGATCGTTGGAGGCTTCTGGAATTTCTTCCTGATGATGTTCATGGAAAGGAGGGCAACCACAATTGCGGTTGTTGCCATTGTGATGATCGTAAACCAGGAGGTGTGTTTCTCCAAGAATGGTTGGTCTAGGAGCTTTTCCAATTCCCTGGAGTATTGTCTAAGCTTATGGTTAGCGATATTCAGGTCTCTGGCATCCAATTCTTGTAGTCTCATGGGTTTCAACTTTGGAAGCTGACTGATGGTTGGCAGGTTGTCGCAACAGTTGTAGGGGATGTTGACTGGGTGACTCTTAAGTGTGATGTTGTCAACGTTGCTGGTGGTCCTTCTGGCATGGACCCTGGTGTTTCCGATGAAGGCATTGCAACTGGGTTGGATGGTCAGTAGAGAATTTGTCGATATGGATTGGGTAACGACATCTTCTCCGTTGCACTTGATGTTGATGGGCAACTGTCCGGAAATCGAGATTAACCAAAGGTTCAGGTCAATCTCTTGAATATTATACTCTTCGGCATATAATATTAAAGGCTTGCAAGTTGGAGGAAGGGCTGCTGACTGTCTAAGAAGCTGTGCTTCGCAGAGGGCTTCTTTATCTATGGTGTGTGGAATAACTTTGGAACAGATCTTATGTTCTTTAGATAATGGCTTACAGTCACTCAATTCTTCGAAAGATGCGTACAATAGCGAATCGTCATCTCTCGCGATATATTTTAATTTTGTTGGAAGAATATGGTGAAATCCTGTTCGATAATCCAAAACTGGGATAGGATACAAGCGGTATAGTGTATACGTTTCGGGATTGACTAAGGGGATTTTTAGTACAAAAACAATTTTAGTATTGATTTGAAAAGCTTCCAATTCTATTAGATCGATGTATCGAGCAACATTTGAACTATAGGTTGGAAGTGGTAAGTTATTTTCATAAAGTGACTGTGATATTTTCTGAAGGGAATCGACCAAATCTACTGGGTTTATAATTGAGCTATGTAAAATTTTTAAACGGGCGAAAGAGACTGCAGTTAATACATCGTTGAGAGTATCTTCAATGTATACGTAACTTTCCATTAAGCTTTCACACAAATCTAAGACATTGGCTTGAAGTTCATAAAAAGCAAGATCGTCTGTAATGAACTCAATTGACTTCCTAATTGCTTCAATATTTTCCGAAAATATTTTCTCTTCGGACTGAAATTTTTGTATTGTGGTGTTAAGGTTCTTAATGACCGAAGTTGTTACGGATAATTGTCGTTTCATTAAGTTTTCAATTTGATGTTGGTCTTTAGTTATTTTATTTATAGAGTCACTAAAGTATTGTCCGTCTGTTGCATCTAAGTTACCGGAAATAGATTTCCAAATTGATCCCAGTCCGTTAATTAGTCCGCGTTTCTTTCTGTTGGTACTGTAAGTCTCAGTGTCAGCGAAAATTTCTGTATATTTGTTGTTAACAGATTTTGATATTTGTTTCAGGAGGCTTACGTGAGTCTGTACTTTTGATTTGAATATTTTAATGTTAGTTTTGTTGTCGTTAATAGTTTCTAAAAGTCTGTTCAGTATATTGTCGTTGTTAGAAATAGCGTCTCGAAAGGGGTTTAGATCTTTGTAAACAAGGAGTGTCCATTTCTCATTAGAAATTTTAAGGGTGCCTTCTTCATGGAAGAAAACTCCTATAGTATTGTTAACAGGCGTAATGGAGTACTGTTGAAGGTTCACGACTGAAAACAGTCCACAGAATCTGAAAAAAGGGATTTATTCAAAATAGGGTTTTAGTCTGTCAAAGTTAACTTTAGTTATTTGGTTTGTTTGTAAATTTATGACGGTGGCAGAGTTTTTTCGTATTGCGGTAATTTCGAAGGGGCCGTTGAATTTGTTTTCGGCTTTGTTTTTGATTTGGGATTCTTTTACGTAGACTTTGTCGCCTACTTTGTAATCGGGTTGTTTAGTAGAAACGTGTTGGTCAAATCGCACTTTAGATTTTTCTTTCTGTCTTTCGGTTTTAGCACGGGCGAGTCTATAGTAATAGTCCATTCTGTTATTTAGGTCTCTTACGTATTTCGAAATCAGTTTTTCCTGGTTGTAAAGGGTTTCTGGAGGCCTACTAGAAGTGTGCCCAAATATGAGTTCATAGGGCGTGAAACCGGTGGTTTTATTTTTTGTGTTATTATAACAAATGATGGCATAAGGGAGGACATTAAATGGATGTTCGGTTGGATGTTCCGCTGTATTTGCCCTTATCATTTCTGCTAAGGTCGCGTGAAATCTTTCAATAGAACCGTTTGACTCGGGATGTTGAACGCTGGAGAATGTCAGTTTTATGTCGTATAGTTGGCATAAATCCCGCATTAAAGTGTTGTCAAATTCACGTCCATAGTCACAATGGATGCGAAGTGGAGTGCCGTAATGTTGAAAGAAAATCAAAAGGGTGTTTACGACAGTTGAAGCTGTTTTGTCGTTTATGGGGTAGGCTTGTGTAAATTTCGTTAGTTCATCCCTAATAGTCAGTGCATGATTTCTAGATGGATACTCGAAGATGTCAATGTTAATACGTTCGAAAGGAGTCTTGGGTGTTTCCGTAATAACAAAAGGTGCACTTAGGTTTTTCCTACAGAACTTTACCTTTTGGCAAGTTTCGCAGGATTTGATGAATTGTTCTACAGTTTTAATTAAGCCGGTCCAATTGTATTTTTCCCTAATACGTCTGATAGTTTCGTTAATGCCACGATGGAGGTTGTTTTTACCAGAGTGGTATTGTTGTATTATTATAGGAATTTCGTCTTCGGTAGGAGTTGTAACAATGTTTTGGCAGATTTTAAATTTGATTTCTTTGTCGGAGAGAATGAAAGATAGAATTTCAAGAATGGGAAGTTCTATGTTATTTTCTATGCAGTATATTTCGGAGTCGTTGAATTGGTCTTGGTTGGTATAAATAATTTTGAAAAGATGTGAGACGACAGTTTCAGGGTCATAGGGCAAAGGTACAACTAAGTATTTTCTATGCCTGACAGATTTACTGGCCATGATGTTAAGAGTGTCATTACTGAAATTAGGGTCTTCTTCGAAAAAGTCATCAATAATTTTGTCGTGTAAGTCGTTAGTTTTGTTTTGCCAAAAGAATGTAACTATGCGTTTGTGGGACTTGTCTAGAAGTTGAGAATTGGATATTTCAATTTTAGAGTAATCGATTATTGACTCAGTTTTGTAGAGTTGAACAAATCGATTAAACTCAGTGATAATTCTTTCGTCATGTTCGTCGTCATTGTCAGAGTTTTCAGGTTGTTCGGAGTCAGTTTCGTTGTTAGCGAAAATTTTGATTTTGGAAAGGAAATCAGCACATTGCTTGAAATGGTTGATTTTGATGCGAGAAAGAGCATCTGCGTTTTGGTTTACCTTGCCGGGCTTGTACTCAATCTTATAATTGTATTCCTCTAGCTTAAGGCGCCATCTGGCTAGACGACTGCCAGGATCTTTGATGGAAAAGAGCCAAGTAAGCGGACGGTGGTCACACAGGAGTGTAAACCTTCTCCCAAAAAGATACGGTCTGTAGTGCTTAACAGCCCAAACTATGGCCAACAATTCTCGTTCGATGGTGGAATATCGTGTCTCTGCAGCACAGAGGGTGCGAGAAGCGTATGCAACAGGGAGATCTTTTCCCACAGGGCCTTGAGAAAGAACCGCTCCAATAGCAAAAGCACTAGCATCAGTAGTGAGCAGGAAGGGTTCTTCAAAGTTTGGATATATCAGGATTGGGTCAGATACAAGGGCTTGCTTCAGTTCATTGAAGGAAGACTTGCAATCTGCGTCAAAGATGAACTTGACGTCTTTTTGGAGTAGTTTTGTCAGAGGTTTAGAGATCTTAGCAAAATTTGGTATGAAGCGTCTGTAATACCCAGCGAGACCAAGAAAAGATTTGATGTCTTTCGGAGTTTGGGGTTGAGGAAAGTTCTGAATACATTCAACCTTTGAAGGGTTTGGTTTTACACCTTCTTGTGTGATAAGATGGCCAAGATAAGCCACTTCTTTACGAAGAAATTCGCACTTATCAGGTTGAATTTTTAGGTTAGACTTCCGAAGTCGTTTAAAAACTTCTGTCAACCGGGAAATGTGTTCATGGATGGTCGGAGAGTAGACGATGATATCATCCATGTAGACGAGACAACGTTGATTCTGTATACCCAGAAGAATATTGTCCATGACCCTCTGAAAAGTAGAAGGGGCATTTTTTAAACCAAATGGCATACGAACGAATTCGTAATGACCATTTTCGACAGAAAAGCCAGTCTTAGGAATATCTTCCTCTTGGATTTCCAACTGGTGGAACCCGGAAGCGAGATCCAGTGTCGAAAAATATTGACACTTTCCAATTTGGTCGAGAAGATCAGAGATATTTGGCAGAGGGTATTTATCATCTACAGTCAATTCATTTAATTTCCTGTAATCGATAACTACTCGCTACTTTTGTTTACCAGAAGCATCGAGCTTCTTGGGGACGACCCATACAGGGGAAGACCAAGGAGATGAGGAGTGCCTAATGATACCTTGTTCAAGCATTTTTCCAATTTGGGTTTTCACTTCCTCTTTATGAACTTGAGGATATCTATATGATTTAGTGAAAACGGGCTTTGCATTATTCGTATCAATCGAATGTTTAACCTCGTTAGTGAAAGTCAAGACGTCACCTTCAAGATAGAAAATGTCTTGAAATTCCAAACAAAGATTAGTGATTTGTTCGCGTTCTTCGTCATTTAGATGTTCAGTTCTAATTTGTTGTCTAATAGTTGAGTTTCTGTCTATGTATTGGGAATTATGATAATAGTCTGTATTGAAATTCAGAAGAGGGTGAGTTTTGTCAAGTGGTTCCAGTTTTAAATCAGAAAAAGTTACTGTTTTGGGCATCGCGTTAGCGTTGATGATGGAAGTTAGAAATTCGCCATTAGCGTTAATGTGTACGAGTGTGTTTGGAAGTCGTACTCTGTCAATTTCTTGAGTTGGTAAGATGGCGTCGATGTTAGAAAGATCGCATTTAAGTTTAAAGATCTTTTCCGTTCGTGCCTCAATGGTTATTTTGTTTTGTGTAGGTGTTTGTGAAGTAATATTAGGCTTAACGTTGAGTGTGTCAGGTACATCAGTCAAGGGTTGATCGTTATCGGGAACTTTGTGTAAAGGGATGGTTTTAAAATTTGTTATTAGCTGTTTAGATTTTAAGTCAACTATGCATTCATAGTGTTCCAGAAAATCTAATCCTAGTATGCCGTCAAACTCATTGTCCAAATCGTATATAAAAACTTTATGTGGGTTACGTGGGGCGAATGGGATTAAAGTAGATTGTGAGATGGGGATTTTTTCGTGGGTAATTCCTTGAATAGTTACCCTTTCAGGAGATCTTTGGGTGAAATTCTTTACGGTATTTTCCTTGAAGATAGAGATACCAGCTCCGGTATCAATAAGAAGTTTAAATTTAGAAGAAGCGTCAAGAATATAGTAGAGATTTTTAGAGTTTACAGTAAGAAGTGGGCTTAAAGAAATAGTTGTTCCGGGAAGTTCAAATATGGGTTCAGATCGTCGAGATTCAAGTTTTGAATTTGGGTTTCGACTTCGCACAAAGTTGTTGTCGAATCGGGAGGTTGGTCTAGGCTCGGAAGCGCTAGAAAATCCTGATAATCGTGACAATTAAAAGGCTCGACAGGGGTATCGTCAAAAGTTTCTTCGAAGCCTGAATAATTTTGACTATCATCCTCGTAGTCATAAGTATTGTAATTATCGGTATAATAATCCGAATATTGTGAGTAACCATCATTTTGATGTTGATTGAAATGATGTGTCCTTTCAGGACGGTTATTCGGGTTATTCTGTATAACCGAAGGACGAGAATAATTTGGGTTCATTTGAGACCTAAAAGGGGGTCTCTGAAAGTTTTGTGGACGAAACTGTTGTCCTTGTTGAACAGGGGGTGTGTTTGAGGGGAAATTTGGCCTTGTTGGTTGGTTAGGTCCAACAGGATTTGGCCTATGGTTTTGGTTGAATTATTGAGAACCATTTTGATTTTTCAATCGGCAATTTGCGGCTATGTGGCCTAATCGACCACAATGAAGACACTTAAGAGGTTGTGTCGGCTTTCGTGTTTGAAAGTTGGGTTTGACAGGAACATATTTGTTCGTTTTTTGATCTTCGAAATAAGAAAGTTGAAGCTCTCTCCTAATCCGGGAGTGTGCCTCTAGAAGGTCTTTTGGGTTACTGGCACGAATTACCTGACCTAAACGGGGTTCTAATCCCGTAAGAAGGGTATTCATCACCATTGTATCCACTAGAGTGGTCTGGGCGTCTTTTTGTTCTGGACTAAGCCCAGCGGTTTTGTGGATACAGGAGTGCATTTTCGCACTTAAAACTTGGAGTCGATTATAAAATGTCAGTGGGGACTCGTTTGAAAGTTGTTTCAGACGTTGTAGGTCATGAATTAGGGAAGAGAGATCACGAGAATCTCCAAAGTGTAGGGTCAAGAGTTGTTTAATTTCAAGGTATGATCCGGGATTCCTTGAATTAACTAACTGCGCCGCTTTCCCTTTGAGTTTGTTCTTTATATGGATCACTAATAAATACTTTTGATCCGCGGTAGACATATTATATGCGCAATTACACGCATCTATGAAGGTTCCCAAGGAAATTTGGTCGCCTTCAAATTCGGGTATAACGGAAAATATTTCCGTTAACCGATATCTCTCGGTTTCGGTGGTAACCGGAGTTGGTGAAGCTTGTGCCATTTTATGTGTATCGATATAAAAGAATTGGAACAAGAGAATAAAGTGTATAAAAATAAAATATTAAAGGGTATAGAAAATTAATATACTGTAGAATGTGTTAATTGGGATAAACGATTGTTTGAACGATAGAACAGTATGGTATAAAATGTAAAGCAATTAAAAACGATAGATGAAAATATCAACTCAAATAAATCAATTATTCAGATAATAAATCAATAAAATAAGTAAATCAGATATATGAAATGGCAATAAATAAATAAAATAAATATATCAAATAAATCAAGTAATGAAATAGATCAATATTTCATTCAAATCAAATATATAAAAATCAAATAATAAAATCAATAAAAATCAATGAAATCAAATGTATTAAATCAAATTATTAAAAATCAATTCTCAATAAAATAAATCAAATAATAATTACTTAAAACGAATGACGATTCACCATTACTTACATCAACAGGAACATTGAAAGCGCCGTGTTCTACGTTTGATTGCAGTGAGGACTTCTTTCAGGTTCGTTGTTCCGTTGAGGGATAGGAATCCGCCGCTACCAGTTAGAGTACTCGTGTTCTAGTAACGTTAGACGGATCCTACTGACTGCGCCAATTTGTTATATCACACTTTCCAAATTTCTCTTTTTAAAAAAGATTTTATTTATAGTTGCACAATTATTAACTTTTAATATAAAACTTGAAAATAACAATATAATACTTTATAACAATAAAAGACAAAATGAGTGTTAAACTAAACTAGACTAATCTGTAAGTAATAATGAATGCAGACATAAGGCAATTGAACAATTTATAACATTAGAATGCTGACTAAGCTGTCGCAGCGTTTGCTGTTCTCACGGATGTACGTCGTCGAAGGTAACCTGAGACGACACGTGGATGCTGATTCAGCTTGGGAACTGTTGCTAGATGGTTTCACATAAGTCGATGGAATAACTTATATAATATATATATATATATATATATATATATATATATATATTTGTTTTTAAGTTTTCGCGGGCACTAAATGTTTTAGGTGGTTTCCGGGAATTCATCCGCGTAGTTGATAACTGATCCCTGCCGGGATCGATGGTAAAATGACGACGTTTCGGCAGAGTTACATCTGCCCTCTTCAGGTCGGTTCGCATAATTCTCGTAGCCTTCTGCTTTCGCTTCTAGTCACTCGAATACTGAGTAACAAGTTAAATAAAAATCGAATAAGTTAAACACTTTATCACGTTACAAAAAAAAATAAGAAGCACATCGAGAACTTCGAATGCTTACAAAAACTTCTCTACTTCAACCCCTTTCCAACGATATATCACAGGAATTGGAGAGTCATTAGTATCATAATAAAATTTGAGATTGTAACTTACAAGGTGAGAACTACAAAAAATAAATCCTACACCAAATTTCAATAATTTATTATAAATTTTGTTCAAACCGGCTTCTACCGCTTCGGATGTAATCGCGACATCTTTTCCTTACTCCTACAGTGCTAGTCTCTAGTCGCATCTCATCCCATATTATTTCAAAAGCAACATTTATTCTTGCTCTTAACTGGTCCTTGGTTTTTATTTCTCTCTCATAAACGAGTTGCTTGGCTCGTCCCCCAAAAAATCAAAGGGAGTCAGGTTCTCTCAATCCACCCATTTGGGAATGAATTGTCCAGGACCTCTCTTGACAGTTCGCCTATAATGTGCTGGACAGTTATCTTTAATTTAATCATAGATTCGATATAAGTTTACTCGGTGAAGATGCTGTGAAAAATAAAAAGTTACAATAGTTTAAAGGCAAAAACCTGAGAATTAAGAAAAAAAATTAAAAAAAAAACAAAAACCGCAAGCTATCTAGATGTTATATGGGCTACATAAGATAGCACATGAGCCCACCTATCTGCCCTCCATGTTTGGCGAACCTTCTACAAAACATCCTGTATATATATATATATATATATATATGAAGAAATATTTATCCGGGAATACATCCGTTCGTTAGTAAGAATCGAGTTTGAAACTATCAGACGTTTCGCCAAGGTCTCACTTGGCATTCTCAATGCGTTGTCACCGCCTACAATTAGACATATATATGTCTTACATTGTATATATATATATATATATATATGTATTAGATATATAACAACGTGCGCGCTCCTGAAAATATCAGTATTCGAGTAACTAGAAGCGAAAGCAGAAGGCTACGAGAACTATGCGAACCGACCTGAAGAGGGCAAATGTGACTCTGCCGAAACGTCGTCATTTTACCATCGATCCCTACAGGGATCAGTTATCAACTACGCGGATGAATTCCGGGAAACCACCTAAAACATTTAGTGCCCAAATATATATATATATATATATATATATATATATATATGTGTGTGTATTAGATGGTTTCCGGGAATTCATCCGCGTAGTTGATAACTGATCCCTGCCGGGATCGATGGTAAAATGACGACGTTCGCATAATTCTCGTAGCCTTCTGCTTTCGCTTCCGGGTGAGTACCGCGTCTGAATTTATTATATACTCGGCGTTTCGACTCCTGCTTTGGAGCCATTATCAAGAGACAAAAGTGAAGAAAAGGAGTTTCAGAGTCTAGATCGAACTCGGGGCCTCAATCTGCCTACTCCCCAAGAGTCACTAGGTAACTGAACTGAATTTGTGTCTGCTCTGCTTCTTTTTAGAAGGGGATGTCACGTGATGAAGGGGTGGTGTTGTGATTGGTTGGGTGTTAGTGGGCGTGTCTGCTTTGTTTAATCTAGCAATTACAGAGGTCCATGCTGTGGGAAGGCGAGAGCTGTCATAGCGTCGGTTTATACAGAGGGGTCTTTTTCTATTTCTATAGCTTCGCGAATAGTAGATGCCCTAAGGGAGTTAAGAGATACCATAGTCCTATTGTCCTCGAAGTTGATAGAGTGTCCTGTTTGGATATGATGATGCGCGAGAGCTGAAGTCGGATATTTTTTGAAATCGAATCCGATTCTTCGCTCCCGTTTCTTGATGTCCTCATAACAAAAACCAGCAATGGCAGATTCTCACATACAGTCTATAGGAAACCAACCCACACCAATCGATACTTAAATACCCAATCACATCATCACCCTGCCCAATTAAGTTCTGTAATGGAATCTTCAGCTCTTAGATCTATTCGCTTAACAGACACGGACAATAGACAAAACGAACTTAATAATCTTCAACAAATCCTTGGACAAAACGGTTATCATCCAGACCACATTGCACGCATTTTCAATAAATCACAACAACCCCCGAGTACACCAACCCTATCAGAAACAGACCAACAACACCGGAAAGCCTTCCTTCCGTACATTCGAGGAGTCACTGACAAAATAGCACGGGTCCTACACCGACATCAAATAAAGACAGTCTTCAACACCAGTCAAACTATAGCCAACTTAACCGGGAACCCTAAAGATAAAGTACCTAACGAGGATCAAGGAGTTTACGAAATTCCTTGTCGCGAGTATATGAACATTCTTTGTCAGTTCGCAAAAACGATCCGACTTCAGCTCTCGCGCATCATCATATCCAAACAGGACACTCTATCAACTTCGAGGACAGTAGGAGTATCGTATCTCTTAACTCCCTTAGGACATCTACTATTCGCGAAGCTATAGCAATAGAAAAAAAGACACCTGTGTCTAAACCGACGCGATGACAGCTGTCGCCTTCTCGCAGCATGGACCTCCGTAATTGCCAGATTAAACAAAGCAGACACGCCCACTAACACCCAACCAATCACAACACCGCCCCTTCATCACGTGACATTCCCTTCTAACCCACCGCTGACTATAAAATAAAAGAAGCAGAGCAGACACAAATTCAGTTCAGTTACCTAGTGACTCTTGGGGAGTAGGCAGATTGAGGCCCCGAGATCGATCTAGACTCTGAAACTCTTTTTCTTCACTTTTGTCTCTTGATAATGGCTCCAAAGCAGGAGTCGAAACGTCGAGTATATAATACATTCATACGCGGTTCTCACCCGGAACCTAGCCTGGTTCATATGTATATATATATATATATATATATATATATATATATATATATATACGGGATGGTCCAAACTGCTCATATAGATTGATCTTAATGGCTAAAAAATGAGATTTATTATGATAGTCATTATAAGTAATTATCGAAAAACAAAAGTTAGATATTTATTACAAGACAAATTATTGTTGAAATCATGCACGTTCAATTCCAAATTGTTTGAAACCCCTCCTTCCGGTAGGAACTGGCTGAATTTTTGTGCATTCGACAAAGAGTAGAAAATTACTTATAATGGTGGTCTCAGTTCTTTACAATATTTGTTTGAGAAACTACTTAAAAATTCAGTATGGGCCAGTTTCGACCAACAGTTTTAAAGAACTCGAAGCTTTATACACGAAATTGGCACATCTTTATTTATTATTTCCCGATTTTTTTATAAAATATAATATATTGCAAATAACTTACTGGGAGCTTATTACAATATTATTGACAATTTAAGTTGAATTAAAAAAACAATCGATTACCCAATTATGCATGTATGAAACATTTGTGTGTTACGCATAAAAAATTATTTGTATTTAACAAATTCTGTCAGTTTTCTGTAGTATTCTTATCAATGAGCTCTTTGTGTGGATAATTTTCCGTCAACGTCGACAAGAACATAACGATCACGAAAGTGTATCGAACTGGGTTTTTTTGTCGACCTGGATAATCATCATTTATTCTTTTCACTGATGAAACTTGCACTGGCAGCTTTAGTCGCTGATGAAATCCGGGGAAGCACTTGCCGTTGCGCTTTTGAGAAAAATTAAAATATTTCATGTGGAACTTTTTTAGGTCACACTTTTTTGGAATGGCATACATTAATATATTTAACAACTTAATTTGCAACAATTGCGAACATCTAGCAAATACATTTTTTTCTTCTTGCAGGTTTACGATTATAATGGTCTATAGCCTATTTATTTTTGATTATATGACAAGGGTTAACAATATTAACGTTGGAAAACAATAACGCTCGATACCAAATGATTAGTTCACCTTTCTTATTTTTAGGGACCATCCAGAAAATACGTAAGATGAATTTTGATAACTTTCTGTTACCCAGCCACCTCCATGCTAGAAACTCTAAGACACAATTTCATAACCCGCTCACCCCCGCCCCCCATTTCTTACGTAAGATATTTATTTTTGAAAATTTTTAATTATAAGGACAAAAATATGTATATATATATATTTTATAATATGTAAAATAAGGTCTCATAACATGAATACAGTAATATAAAAACAACAAATTTTCTAATGTCAATTTAAATGTCATAAATTAAATTTTCATTTTGCAATTTACATCAATAAATATAGTGCCATTGATAACGAAGTCAGAATAGACTTTGAAACATTTGGTTTTCCTTCAATATACGTCGTTTTATTTCGATTGTGGTGTTATTGCCCAAAAAAACATAAAAGTAGTCAAGAATATGCCACAAACAACGATTAGAAGACAAATACAGTAATATATCTATATTAGTAGTATAATTTTTATTTCCGACTTGACCATACAATGTATGGCATCACACTCCCTCTAAGGCACACATAGTGTGCCCTTAGGGGAAAATTCACTAAACCCCAGATATACTACATATCAAAAGGGTTTAGCTCTGTGGGAGCCCTTGCCAGGTTATCAGGTCCGTGGTTGGCGTCGTGGCTGCAGTTCCCCATAAATTTTCTAACCGTCCGGGCTGTTCCTAACAGGACGGCTTTTTGCATCAGTTGGTAAAGATGTTCGTCCAGACCGAGGTATTTCAAATTGTTTAATAGATGTTTTGGGACTACTCCTGTTGTTGACATAACAATTGGTACTGTTCGAGTGTTGTTCATGTCCCATTGTCTCTGTATTTGAAATTCTAAATCCCTGTATTTGGCTATTTTTTCAGCCTGCTTAATATTTATATTGTTGTTGTTAGGGATTGCTATGTCAATTAAGGTTGTTTTTCTAGAGACTTTATCTACCAAAACTATATCTGGTCTATTGTGAGCAACAGTCCGATCGGTCAATATCGTCCGGTCCCAGTACAGTTTGTAGTTGTTATTTTTTATTAATATTATATAATTTTATTATTAGAGCTTGTTTAAATTATAAAAAAATGTAAGTATAGATATTTTTAATTTGAAAAGGGTTTTCGAAGAAAACTGAGGTCGAGAACTAGACTTTTACATGTTTACGACTTAAATATTTATATATTAGATATATATTAGATAAGTCGTGCTGATGTTAAAGCAAGCGATATGCAGTTGTTACACTTCGAAGAACGATACTGGGTGATATTTTCGAAAATTTGCTGGAAAACACTTTCAACTCAGCCAAAATTAATGGATCCAGAATTAAGTAATTTCGAATTGACGAAAGTAATGCGAGCAATGACTACTAATATAAATGGACCCGGCACTCTCATATACGACCAAAGGAAAAATGGGTTGAAACATGAGACAAAAATAGAAAGAGACACAGATATATTTGTTTACAAATATCCCGGGTCCAACAGTAGCGTCCAAACTACAATGAATCAAAGGTCATGTTATTCAGATTCAAAATAATAGAACTACCTACCTAATCCACAAATTTAAATATATTAAAATCCATTAAAAGATGTGCACAATAACAAAAACAATTAATTAGTGGCTTAATTAATAATATGTAATAGGAATTATTAAAACATTTATTTCTTCACCTAAAATGTAGTATTATTTCCTGCTTAAAAGACCTATTGTAAAACTCTGTAACACGTTTATGATCTGATAATTCGGCAAACGAATATGCCGTTTTCCTGCATGTAAAACACTGAAATAACACTTTATTATTGTTTTTTTTACAATTATACAAAATAATTAGTGATTTTAAAAAAGTTTCAACTCCAAAACATTTTAAAAGTTATTAATTACGAAGTTAACCTCAAATCAAAATGTAAATAAGCAAACTTGCACTATTGCCTGCTGGAGATAAACGGCGTAAAGTATCGCCGTTCAGGCGTTCAGTCAATGCGTACATATACCTACCTAGATTTACGTCTTAGTGGTTAAAATGGAAAGAAGTTTGGCATTGTTTACTGTTTTCCGGCAAACATCTTTCAACCCTTTATATTAGTAGTCATTGAATGCGAGAATATGGACAACAATCTGTTTCAGGTATTTTAATAATCTATCATGTACAAAAATTTCAGAAACGGCAAGATAACAGTTGATATAAAAAAATACTATTTCTAATTTCCCAAGTTAGGATTTTGATTCATCGATATACTGTGATGGCATTCTAGTGCCCCCCAGAGTTTTTTTGCTGGAGCCGCCACTCGTCTAAGGTCCAATACCAAAGACCTTAGGACTACACAAAAAAGACATATAGACAAACAAAGAACCTCCTCCTTCTTGAGGTCGGTAAATTATTTTTTTTTTAATTAGTTTGATCCCATTTTCAATTAATTCTTATACTGCAGGATATTATTAATTGTTTTTCCGTTTTCCTTAAAACATTAGAAATATGGGACTACGTCAGCGGCGGTTCGAGGAGGGGAGGAGGGTCACAGGGGACATGACTCACCCGTGAAATCGTACAAATGATTTCTTAAAATAAAAAAATACGAAAATTAAATTAAATAGATCAGTAATTTCGGAAAGATTGTTGAGGAGGTCTTTAATTTTACTTGCAATAATATAATTAAAAATAGGTATTCTAAATAATTTTGTAGTATTTCGAGTATAAACACCAATAATTTAATTTTGTAGCTGTAAGCAAATCCTACAAATCTTCTTTCTATTAAACATTTTTCCTCTATTTCTATGGACGCTACCAGACCTGAGATTTGAGCAATTTGATATAATTGACAGAATTAACCAGCGCAAATAGTGTCAGAACTACAATGTGTTAACCAGAAAGCCAAATTCACATGATTCAGAACCTAAAAGCATCACTATGCATGATAGGTTTCGGTGAATTTTACATTCAAATTGGAAAGTATGGGTGCAACATGGAAGTGTAATAATGAAGGCATTTAGAGGTTGATTTAATTGTGCGGTTTCACAAAATTAAATTGTGAATTTCGTCCTCATGTCACGGAATCAGTATATGGGCAACATATTTCGAGTCGACGGGATTTTTTGTTCGAACGATACAAACGAAGCTGTGACTGTAATAACAGGTGGTCGACGAAATGACATTAGGGAGCCTCAGTGGAGAATAAAACAATGAAAGAGTCAGGCTTGGTTATTTGTTTTGCAAAAAATTATTGGCGTTTTTGCTTATAAATGATGTTAAAAATCTGTAAAATTTTCTTTGATGATGATAACTCAGTACGTAAAATGACAGCCCCAATGGAATAAGCACAGGTGTTCCCTAGCACTAATATAACCGACTTTGAGACTTGAGCAGCTAAGAAAATTCTTTAATTTTATTCCAAGCAAGAGAAAATTCCAATCCCATATTTTTAGAAAGGATCTGTTAGACTAAAATTATTATTAATTTCTACCATACACGAAAAAAAATTAATTGGGTCTTGGAAGAGTACTACAAGTGTACTAGACTCACTGAAAATATCAAGAGGAAGTAAACTTAAACACTGACAACTTTCTTCTTGTATGTAAAAATGTCGGAGAAACCCTCCATCAGCTTTTGGTAATGCATAATTCCAAAAAGAAGGAGTATGATACATTTAAAGTATGAATTCCACCCGTAAAGAGACGAAATTTCATATTGAAGGCATTTCTGCATTATTTTATGCATATTGATCAATTTCTTGAAAACATCTTAACCGGTTCGGATAGTTTATACTATACTTCCTGAAGAAAAATTCAAAGATAGTCCCATAATTTTTTCTATAAGGTAAAACATACCGTTTTTCAAAAATCGGAAAACCTACAATAAATCCTAAACACCGAAGAAATGTAAAAAAATAATTATTAGACTTCCAAAGATTATATCCTCAATGCAATATTTTTATAAAAAATCTCACAATAACAGGTCATTGATACTTCAGAAATCAAATGTTACTAAAAACTAAACAGGCGAAATAGTTAACAAAATCACAAAACTAAACACTAACTAATTATGTCGCTAGTACATAGGAAGTACCTACAGACAAAAGAATTACAAGAAATAATCTAACAATCATAGTTGTTAAGTCACTCCCTATACGCAAACAACGTAATAAACGCTAACATCAGTTTTATGTCTTAATTAATTACCGACCTATCCAGCACACATTTGAAGAACTACTATTTCAAAAACTGATTTTGATATTTTTCTCAATCTGCCAATTTTCTACTCACAACATGCCTCCGCAAAACTGGGATGATTAGTTTCAAGCCCCATCAAGCATGCTGACACTCAGACCCGAAAACCTCTTCCGAGAGTCATCGAGCCCTGCTTATTTCAACCGAGCAATATCTGAACCGGCCAATCAGAGCCATCTACACTGTCGACAAAGGTGGAGGAGTGGGAGGTGTCTCGTAGTTCTATTTACCTACAATTATGATTGGGTGATTGTATAGAGGAGATGTGGTCTTTTTGTTAAATTTGTGGTGTACTGACTCAAAAGGCAAAGGTTGATGTGATTTTGAACTTGTAGTGCGAGTATTTTAGTTAATTGCAAAGGGATTGACCTCGACCAAGCCACGATTTCCACACTTTAAAATTTTATTAATAACAAACAGAGACGGTCGAATAGTTCAATATAATTATTGTATTTTTTTCTTAGGCAATGAGAATTGCCGAGCAACTGCTGCTATTTGATTATTTATACTGCTGTGACCATCGTGCAGCTTCGACAATTGTGCGAAGAAATGCCGGCGCAATGAATCCAGGACAAGAGCCGTCAGCAAAAATTGATATCGCAACTTTTAGAGACCAACTTGGGTCTTACTACGCCGTGGCTAAGTTGGTGTGCAACTTGAATTTAAGAACAAACATAACGAAAGTTTACTTGTTCATCACAACTCTTGGTTTAATTAATATTTTGAATCTTTTAGAGTGCTTTTTACTAGTTTGTTTCCACTCACTAATATAAGGGAACACTTCAGACGTAAATCTTTAATCTCCATTTTCACGATTTTCACTCAACTATGTTTTGAAAAGGTCGCACGCAAAGAGTTATCGAGATATAAATGTACCGACGAATTTATTTGAAACGTATCTTGGATAAATTTTATTATTCAAATAAAGTTACAAACGACCTTTTAGAACTCACGCTGAACTTCGTTGTTTCAAATGGAATCTCTATGTTTGTGTTCATTTTTCGCAAAAATAGCACCTCTCGAATGAGGTACACGTTTCAGTTTGAAACTGTTCTTTTGTGTAACAGCCCGTTTGTCACTCACCTCTTTGATATACCAGAATTGAAATTCTCTTTTAATTTATCGTGTACAACATTATGAGGCTAATTGTCAGACTGAGATATTGTCATTATGAAGCTTAGCTATATTGTGATAATATATAAAAGGCAAATTGTGTTTTGCTCTGAATAAGTTCCCTTAACAAAATAAATTTTTGTTTTTAAACAGGGCTCCCTAAAATGTAAGTAATAGGTCTTATAATAAGATTGTACTGAAATAGGGGCTGTCGGCGACATCAGTACAGTTCAATACAATTTATGTTATATTCCTCAAACGTTGGTAGAAGTGTATGTTCCATCCATTAGAGAAGAGCATTGAATTTTGCAAAAATGTGTAAGAGCTGTGTCTCTTAAAGGGATACTGTCATCTGTTCGTGCATGTCGTGTTCGTTCAACTGAAAATATTGCACCAGCCCGAGAAAGTGTGAACGAAAATCAAGAAATGTGAACTCATTGCCATTCGCAGCAACCGTATGGTTATCATAGCCAAACGACACTTTGTGGATACAGCAAAAGCATTGAGAATAGTCAAACCATCGTTATTCAATTTTTCTATGGTTCCAGTTGATTTTGTTCATAGTAGTAACTCAATGAAGTTTACCAGCGCATCACATTGTCTTTCCAGCAACATAGGGTATATCTCAAGGCTCTACACTTAGATGGCTGCTGTTTATATCCTTGAGAGAGTCATAGTTACGACCTTAGCGGGGGGCCTGTGGGGCCGCTAGGCCCCCCATTTCCCCAAGGACACGTCGTGCGGCAAGCGACTCGGATACTAGTGCCAGCAAAAAAGGGTTTAGTATGCTGCTCCGACACCTCAAACGACGGCCTCTGTCTGGATACACCGCTGTGTTGGAGAGATCGAGCCTTTGTGTTTAGTCTCAGGTCTCGCTATACGCACGGCGGAGTTCCCCCGTTACAGATTTTAATCCCACACACGAAGATTACAGGCGCCCGGTATAGCGCATATCTGGATGTGAGAACCGAGTCAACCCAAAGTCTATGACCCTTATGTATGGACGATGTTACCGGTCCATGAGCGGACCCAGAGCACCTTACAGCGGTCGGGGCTGTAATTCTAGGTGTCCAGACGCGGATGGGAATAGAATTTGCCTCGGATACTAGACGGGTACACTCCCTTTCCAGGGCAGGAGCCCCTCGTTCGAAACCTCGAACGGCCGTCTTCTAACCCCCCGGTCTCAAGGGCATGCACATGAATGAGACTCGGAGTTCACACATGTCCGCCCAGATCAATTCTGTTGCAGACGATTTTAAAAAACTTACCAGTGATCAGCGTATTCAGCTGCAGAACCAGCTTGGTTATATTGAGAAATTGTGCTGTATTAACTGTCTGGTCCTCAATGCTCAGAAACGCTAAGTTGTCCGATGTTCAAAGAGACACTCAACTATGGATTTCAACTACAGAATAGGTCATTCCAATTGATTAATTTGCCTGTCTAGATCTTGAAGTCGTATTTGAGTCAATATTGATTCTTTAAAAATCCTATATTGTGCTTACGTGTGATCAAAATTGGAATATAATACTGTAGTTTGGAATCTAATGTATGAAAGGCATAGGCTATCCCTGCAAGGAGTCCAAAGAAGATACCTTATATTCAAAATAGATGATTGTTATCCACTTAGAGTTATAAGCACTTAATGTCTATGTCCAAGGAAGAGTATTGAACACAGAATAAGACTCTCTTCACTGATGTTATTGCATGAACTTATGCACCGTCAGATTGACTGTACTCATACCTTGAATATGCTCAGTTCTAGTGTACATAGTGACCTGTGCTAGTGAGTATTTTCAAACACATAAAGCATTGTCTAATACTATGTAATATTTTTGCGAGTATGATCAGACATCTTCAGGATGCTGAAATAGTCAGTTTGTAGGAGTTTCAGATATCAATTTCTGTGTTTTTTTTTATTTAATTTTATTTTTAGTCTTGTGCCCTATTTTTCTATTTCGATGAATTGCAGCAGTTTTTTAAATATCATTGTAGTTAAGGTTATATATTATAATATCAAACCTTTCAATAGATACTAAAAAAAATCAAATTACAATTGTCGTAGAATCGCAGGTGAATCGGAATACGAAAAATATCTAAAGAAACAATTGAAAAATGAGGAACGGAATTCAAATGAAATAAATAAAATTAACTTAAAATTACAAACGCCATGAAGAAAGTTGGACTTAATGTTCAGAAATTCTACTACTATTAAGATTGAAAAACATACTAAAAATAAAATACGAGAAAATTGGCAACTACTTAGATAAGATTGAGAAAGAAAAACAATAATATACCTTTTTCAGAAGTTACTTATTTTTCAAAAACTACTTTTTTAATTTTTTCCATTTTCCAGATAAACATTTCATCTAAACTAAATTGTATTGTATTCTGTATTGACCAACTTGTTAGATTATCTCTTTTAAATATGGTTCAGTAATATTCCCTGTCACATTTTTGAGTTTTCATCTGATTCATATATATATATATATATATATATATATATATATATATATATATATATATATATATATATACAGTTTAAGTCAATACTAAATTATTTTATTAAGCAACACGGTATTTCTTCGAATTATTCTTGTCGCATTTAGATTCATATTAATCCTTGTCAAGAGTACATATTTTTATTGGATAAAAAAAATCAAGATTGTTTCATATTTTACTTGTTTTTAATAATTGCGTCATAATCATCTTCCTTTATACCGATGATGGCATAAAACGACTAATCGTGACAGTATAATTAAATACTTAATGTTTATCGAATTAACCTCTTTAGATTGATAAGGTCGTGAAAAAAAATGGAACCCGGAAACTACAATTTGTTCATAAAGTCTTCCCTAATATAACTCAGGAATGCTCAGCAATAAAAGATTGATTTGACTGACTCTTTGGGCTGCTTCCTTATTTTATGATATATTGATGCCAACCAGGAAGCAATTATTTAACAACGCTTAAAGTGCGGCTTTTAAGTTACTTAATTACATTGATTTGAAGATACGTTGATTTATTTTTAACGACAAATTAGAATGCACAATGGGATAACCCCATTTTCAAGATACAGGGTACTAAACATATCTACTATTTCATCAAACTTGATTATTATTTATTGATACTGTACGGCCTACCGGTTTGGTAAAACAGGCCAAATTTTATTCTAGACGACGATCTACCAGCGAAACGTTCAAGCTGAAGAAGATATTTTGAATAATGTTCAAAATGGTTCAACTACAAATATGAGATATGCTGGAAATTAGTGTTACGTATTATTCATGAACAACCAACCTTACCACTTTACAACAGTTGAAGGGTTATGCCTAGAAATTTTCTTCCCATGAAAAAATGTTGTCAATGGTTCTTAAGGAAATTAAGGCACGATGGAAACTCTTCTCTTAGTTGACAACCGGGTTTGTTTGTTTCTACGAAGAACTCATGCAGGGGATACATGAAGGATTTTGACGAACGAAAAAAAAATCGTCATGTATTTAGCGGAGTGCAAAAATCCTTACGACCTAGGCTGCATACCTTCAATGGCCATTTTGATCACTTTCTTCAGTTGTTAAATCTTTAAACAAATATTGATAATTGTTTATTAAATATCCCAGAAATAGATATTCTTCAAAACACTCTTTCCGAAATGATTTGATTTTTTAAAAATGTTGAACACACTATATCTTGAAAGTCAGCATTTTCAAACCTGCGTTTCGCCAAGTGTAACCTGCATACAATGTGTTCCTTTAGTTAATTAATATATTTATAATTTTTTTAGAAACATAACATGTTTAAAAGCATGGCATAACAATTGATCTGCATATTTACCGTCATAGTCACATAATTTCTCCTTTTAATCCAGCCAATAACTCACTCAGTTAAGCCGTCTAGTGAGTTTTGCTAGGTAAGCAGATTGAGGTCCCGAGTCTAGAACCGTATGAAATAGTCTACAAGTCAGACCCGAGGAGTCGGCAGGTTGAATTTTCGCGTTGGATTTAAACTCTCTCACTATTTCAGTTTTGATTGAATTGTTCTCAGTTAAGGATGAATACAAAGGAGGAAACTAATTATTCACACATTTAGGAGCAATTTTCCACTCCGAATGAAGTAACTCCAAAACATGCACTCTGAACACATCTACCGCTTCTTCAGGCTTCTTTTTTGATTTGTCGGAATAAAAGAAGCCATTGGGTGCCAAATCAAGGCTGCACTGCCAATAATTCTAATTTTTCAGATCTCAAAAGATCGTTGGTGCCATTGTATGAGTGCTCACATTGTCGTGGCGGTTGATTTCCCTCATTTTTATGAAGACTTCTGACTTACAAATGGTTGTGTGCCATTCAGAAAAAAAAAGAAGACCATTTGGTTTACTTTTGGGGTTCATACGCACAGATCCATCATTTGGGACCTGTTACGATATCATAAATTTGTAATCATATTCCTTAAGCATTTCTTTCGACGAATCAACACGAGCCTCTTTTGATCGATTAGTAAACTATGTGGAATCCAACGCGGACAAATTTTTTGACAGCGAAATGTTCTTGGAATATTGGATGTATGCTGATCCCACTAATTTCCAAGAATGTCTCAATCTCACGACAAGTCACATGTCAATCTTGCAATACCAGTTCACGCAAAGCATCCATGTTTCCTGTAAGAACTGATTTTGGACAATCTTCACAAAAGTCTTCTCTTATCGAAGTACCACCAATTATTGAATTCTGTATTCCAACGATGTATGATGGTTCTTGATGGTTCTTCATTGCCAAAAGTCTGACAAATTTATTAGTTAGATCACATACAGAAAAAAGATGCCAAAATTACAGAAATTGTTTTGTTATTCGGAATGGTGCATTTTTGCTGCTGAAAACCATTTACAAAATAGTTTTTTGTTCGCTCTTATTGATCAAATTAAGAATTTTCCTTAATAATACATTGTTTTAAAACACTATGAGTCATTTTCTACATGTGTTGTTTTTACAATGTTTTAAATCATCAGTATATGACATTTAGAAAATGGAGCTTTTATGCAATATATTTCGATGTTACTAATTACAATAGTTGGTGTTTTGGAAAATTATTTTGTTAACAAAGGTCCAAGAATAGTTATCCTTTATTACTCAAGAGTTTTATGATTCTTTCGATGCTTACATAATGAAAATTCATTTTAATTTTAATTCGTATTACCTATACCTGTTAAACATGGCACAACTCCTGAATTGATTCGGGCGATACTTGTTGGAAATTCATTATAATAATAATTAACTGATACTACAATTGCTATTTCACAATTTACGTTTTTTTTAAAAACTGTCCTACGCGTTTCGATTAATGTCTTTGTCAAGGAACTAGATTCTTTTTCTTTGTTTAGTTCCTTGGTGTCTGGCCCCTACTGTGAACTGGTAGAGTAAAACCCTGGTTATGAAGATAAATGTTGCTTTGAAAGAACTGTAATTGTATATCTGAACCAGTTAAAACTCGAAAATATTGACGCACCATTTATAGAATTTCCTATTTAAAAATTAAAGACTCTAAATTATTACTGAATAGTTCCATTAAAAGGGAGCTTAATAAGTTTTATATGATTAATTCATGAGACGCACTTTGTATGATGTTAAATTCGAGATATTGGTTGATAAGGAGTTGTACAAGATTGAAAATTTCATCGAGAAATAAAAAAGTATCTACTAGCTGAATAATTTGAGATCTATTAAGATATGGAAACCATATATGAAATTTACATCTGAACCAGTGCCATACTTTGTTACTAATTTGTTATGTTCAAAATGATCTCTTACCGATTCAGAGAAACCATCGCCTCTGCAGCTTAAATTTAAGCCTTACTCTAACTTTTTAACCAATATATATCAATATTCTAAAAGCTTGTAACAAATTGGCAACAAATTGTGGCAATGGCAATAGATTTACTTATGGGGGCGTCATCATTTGGTTATATTAATTTTAGTTGAAACTAACTATCTTTTGTTATATCCTGAATTTTTTCATGCAGATTGGAGATTTTTAGAAAGATATAGATATTCACGTTACGAAATACATATATTTTAAACATAAGTATGCTGTCTGGTATACGAGGGAGATTATAAAATTAATTAAAGAAAAAGTTAAGTTCCACAAGAAATTTAAGGAAACAAATATCCTTGTATATTACTAGGAATATAACAGACTTAGGTTGTCAAATAAGGTTAAGACAAAGCAGTCTTTCGCGGATTATTTAGAGAGTATATAAAATAAAAAATGGAAATTATTTCAAGTAGTGCTTAGGTCAGACTGAGCGTCTGTTACAGAGATTTTTTTAACATATTATTAAAATATAATTATACCTACTTGTACTAAAAGGCATTAAACTAAATCGAATTAGACAGAAACTCAGTATATTAAGTGATATTAAGAGTATGGATTAATTCTGTCAAATATAATAATTCCGTATTAAAGTTATTTATATATGGCAATTAAAACATATATTAAAATGTGGATTTTGTGGTTGTCTAAAGCGTCTCTTTTTACAAACAAAAACCGATAATAAGTTCGTAACACAGAAAAGTTAGACTAAAAATATCCTTTATTTTGTCAAATTGTTGTAAATGATTCAAGTAGAAGAAGAGTGTATTCTGAGTATATAAAAACAACTTCATTAATCATACTGTCAATACGGCAGTTGTCTGTCATTACAGGCCATTACGTTCGAAGCTATTAAAGCCGTTCATCGCTGAGGTACTTAAACAGGTAAACAAATAATTGTACAAGAATAAAGCATTAAGTATTTAGGTGTTGTTAGTATCATGAAGATATTAGATAATGTGCACGTTTAATGGGTAATCTCCGGTTGCATAAAAACCTTTTTATAATGTTATTATTATGTTAGTAATATTTAGATCACACTCATTATAGACGTGATAATGAGTCAGCAAACGTGGAATTTTATACAGCCGTAAATTAATTTTAAATTCATAATTACTGACCGACAGTCCTGCCTAAGAGGAGTGTTGAGAAGCAGATCGCCTCTAAAATCCAACAGGTCAACATGTTTTAACGTATCGAAGAACTTGAAAACGGCAAACACTATGAAATTCACTGCAAGACTGGCCATTGACACTGTGAATACCTTTTATATGCTTTCATCTTGTTTAAGCTAAGCGGTCTCTCGGCGACATGCGAAACACGAATCGCATCTTTTGAATAAACTTTTACATATTCCTCGTTTTTTTTCCAACTAGTTGAAATTTGAAACTGTTTTGAGTGATTCATTCGATGCCATCATAGTTCACATATTTCCCCGAAACTTGCTGGTCTTAATGCGTAAAAATGCGGAAATGATAGTCCAAAAGTGAATTTGATTATAATAAGAGGAACGTCAAAAATTTACAAATATTTGTCTTCATCTATATTTCGTGCTGGAATATTAAAAAGAGTAACAATAGCTATTTAATTTCTTTATTTCAAAATAGAAATAGGAATTCGGAATTATTTAAAGGACAGGTGTAACTTCTCTTAATCTCCTCTGGAACCTTTGGTGTATCACATATGTATATACCTATATACACAAACTTTGTACCCTAACCTCAAACCTTTATATTATACACTCCACCCCGTTTGTATACCCAAGCTGACATCGTCATGGAGTAAAGCAAACATGAAGCAGCGTATAATCTTCGCGAAATTATAGAACTATTGGTAAATTAATGAGGAAAAGCTATAATGCATAGAGTAACACAAAAGCTTTAATCTTTAAAAATGTTTATATTTCATTGAATTAGTACATACAGCATGTTTGGCCAAAATCTGGAGAAATTTTTATTAATAGGTTTATATTCAAATGTATACTTTCCAGAAATTTTGATCTTGAGAATTTATTCCTTGAAACTGTTTCAGTGAGCTACAGATAAGATTCCTTTTCCTTTCACATTTGTGCATAGGCTAGAATTTCTTTCAATTTGGAACTGCTTTTGAGAACAGGAAAGAGAGAACGACAATGGGGAACCCAGAGGTCTTCGTTCCTAGCTACTTTGTGCATGGGCAGATCCGACGGTGAGGGAAAAATAGGTATGTAGATGACATATTTGCTGTATGTGAAACAAATAAGTTTAATGCTAACGACTTTGTCAAGTGTGCTTATCAAAAATTCCCTTCCATTTAATTTACTTATAATCGAAGACATGGAGACAATCTCAGTTTTAATGGAGTATCAATTGTGACGTTCGTCATATGTTAACACTCCCTCCAAATGAGATGTTTGAGGGAGTAAAGAAAACAACTAGGGGCAAGCTGAATGTAATGACTGTTCAACAAATATTGTAGTTATCTAAGCCAGGTAGAAAGAAACAGCCAAGGTTAAAAATATTTGCAGAAGCATCTTTATATTGATGATTATTCCGTTAAATTTACTGATGGGTTATAACTTAAAGATAATCTCCCAAGTTTAGAAGTAGTTTTAAAAAGTAGTAGTAAGGGGTTAAAATTTGATGTGTATAGGAAGGTTTAAGTGTTTACCAAATATTTTTTGTTACTGTGAACAACCCAAAATGACGGGCATCAATTTCGTCATGTATATTTGTTCTGGGGAAATGATTTTTCCAATGTTTTTTTTCACATATTATGTACTCACATTTGAAGCATTATTTGTCAGAATACTATACATAATACGTTTTAACAATTTACATACTTGGGCCTATAAATTTATTTGAGAGTTGCCAATTCACAATACCAATTTTCCATCAATATATGGGCTGTGATTATTTGACAACCTAGTAATTAAGCCTAACCACGAGCCATATTTAATTTTTCTTGTTAATCAATTCTCCAGCATGATTGAGAACCGCCACATTTTGCAGTGAAGCTTATGTTGGTCGTTAAAATGGACGTGGATTTTTATTTCTGGGGGCATTTCAAGGATATTGTTTACAAAAAGCCCATTCGTAGAATAGAAGGACTAGTTTAGTAAACACACGAAGGGTTTCAAAGACTTGAAAATCGCCACCTTTGTGCGAAAATACATTACTTATGTGAATTTTCTCCAAAACAATTTATTAAAAACATGTAACATCCTGTATCTTAGAAACTAAGCATCTCTGGAATTTCCAGCTCAGTACACTCTGTATGCAAAGTTACTGGTTTCTATCAGTTCAGTCAGGGACTACTTCATTTTCAACATTAGACGGTAATTTTATGATTTTAAGTTGAAAGCAAATTTGTCATAAAAAACTTTTAATTTCACCGTTTATGACCTAACAGTTTTAGCGCAGTTGGTATTATCCCGGGAACACTTTGTGAATATAAAACAGGGAATTCTCAAGATAGACGGATGCTGTTATTCATCAAAGGGAAACCACATTAAAGAATACTGTAATTTAATGGCAATTTAAAAGTTCCTGAATGTCATAATCATAAAGATAAGATGAGATCGAATTGGATTGGATATTTAGTTATTAGCATATAAATTTATGGACACAAGAGGTTAGAATGAGAATATTGCAAAAATTATTAGAAAATGTGGGTATCAATGTGACCACAGCACTTAAAAAAGTTGAAAATTCTTCAAATTGTCAACATTAAGCTAGGTTTTTTATAAATTTTTTCATCATAGGAAAAAATAATTTAGTAAAATCAGAATACCATCTTCGCAGATCTGTTTATATTTTATTGAAAATTTTTTATTTCACACCAGCTCTCTCAAATGATCAACTTTTTTGTTTGGTCCAATCCTAAACATAGGCCTCCTTCATTCTTTGCCATTTGCCATTTTTTTCCTACAATAAATTCCTTACTCCTAGTCCATAATTTTGTTTCTATACTTTTTTTCTAGACTTGTTCCCTAAGTTACACTCATTTTTCCCTATACTATTTCTTAAGCTATTTCATTTCCTAAGAGACTAGCAGTACAATCATCGTGTTGCGGCCTGAAGTAGCGCCTCCGTGGGTCTCATGGTCCTGTGTTTTAGTCGTAATGTGGTCAAAAATGATAAAATGCCTAAACTAACAAAAATATCAAATGTCATAACCGCTAAACCTCTCTTAGTAGTGGATTCCTGTAGTTTTCCATTCTGCTATTGCCTTCTTTGATCTCTTGATTATCTTTCCTTTTCTGGTGTGTATCCCTAGGTCTCTTCCTAATTTCTCGTTCCTCATGGCGTTGTTCTGAATCCTCCCTAGTTTCTTGATGTGTGTGTCCGCTGCTTGACCGCATATACACGCTCCATACATTATCACTGGCCTTGCTGATGCTGCGTAGATCCTCTTCTTGGTCCTCGGGTGAAGCTTGCTCCTAATTCCTATTTGTGCTTGTGGATTTTTATGTATGTGAGTGTGCAAATATGTATCTGTATATCTGAATATGTGTGTATATGTTTTTATAGAAAAGTTTTCTATATTATAAATTCATTAAAGCTTAATTGTAGTCTCCCAGACATACACACATGTGAATTATGTACACCTTAGTAGTATTTTTGAATTAATAATATATATAGTTGAGCGCCAAATAAATTGTTTTAAATAAATAATAAATTGAAATACCTTGTATCACTTTAACAGTTTCAAACTGTTCTCACTTAATCCTCCAACTGTTCCTATTGATCACCAGCTATTGTTTCACCTTTGATCTCTCTGAATGATGTCTTAGTACTGTTATATATCAATCTGCTTTCAACCTTTACAACTGCTACTCCTCGTATATATCTTTCTGCACCTTATACTTGATGCACTTGCACTTCTTTATTTATCTGAGATATGGTTGTTTTCTTGAAACTTATTTGACATTAACTGTCACGTCTTAACCTCGAACAAAGTTGACTGCTGCACTGCTGAATTTTGAATCTCCCTCTGGTCCTGTATTCACTTAATTTATTGGTTTTTTATGTTGACATAGAGCTCTAACTTCTTATCCTCTTTATTCCGCATTTTTGAATTACTATTTGAAAATATAACGTTCCTCTTGTTCATTTTTAATCACCCATACATTCAATTTTGCTTGATATCTTTTCATTTTATATACACTGCAATTTCTTATTTTTCCGTGTCCTATGACTATAGTCTCACCTGTAAAATCGATTGTTATGGATTGTCGAATTTAAATAAAACTTTTCATTGTTGCCCAAACTAATGTGTTCTATCGAATTAATGCTCCCTCTTTGTCTAACTGACTGAATTTCAAATCAAACGCTTCGTATATTATTTCACAATCTTGTTCCCAGATTTTGACACATGAAATTTTGCTTTACTAATTTTGAAGGGGATATATTAAGTTTTTATATGTTATTTCTACTAAATTGTGTTTATAAGAATCTAAAGTTGTTAAGTGTTACCCCTGTTCTGTCTAAAATATGAAATTGTGATAGTTCCAGATCATTTACGTTTTGACAGTTCGCTTCCCTTTTTTTTACATTTTAAAGAACTACCGTTTCAAAATTTCGATTGCGTTATTTAACATTGGTTTTGTTTTTTATATATCATTTATGAATTTACTTTATTTTAGATATTTTGATCCTTGATTTTTATTGATACATGTTTATTTCCATTTCAATATATATATATATATATATATATATATATATATATATATATATATATATATATATATATATATATATATATATATATATATATATATTAGGTGGTGGTGCGTTCCCGCAATTTGTTTAGTGTATTGTTTTCAATTTGATTGAATTACTTCATTGATTTTTAAACTTCTGCACCTTTTCTAAAACATTCCGTCGCGCTAATGCTAATTTTAAGTGTTTTTTGCGTGTAAAATATAGACAGTATGTGACATTCGTGTTTTGGTTCCCAAGCTATTTAGACGCTTGGGAGGGTCGTGTAATGTTCTCCGAACTTTTCGGTCGCTTTGATTACGTCTGAAGAGACGGCGCTTATTGTTGTTTTTTGCGTTACGATTTCGCGAGTTAGTAGCTCCGTTCGAAACGACCGCTAAACCGCTTTCATTTTGTTTCTTTTGTGTTTACAAAAGCGCATCATTTGTTGTTAAACCCGCATTTTTTGTATGCTCAATCAATGAACATTACGTCGCTATTTTTTGTGTAACGTGTTGTCCAGAAGAAGCTCTACAAAACTGTTCCTGCTGTTAAAGGGCTAGCCTCTGAAGAAAGAAGACCCAAGAAAACACCAGAGCTTCGACATAAAAGGTTAGTGATAACTTTTATTTGGTGATTCGTTTATGTGACGGCACGTGTTTATTGATTGTTCCGCTAAAGGTCCTTCGTCAATTATATACTTGCATTGAACCAGCATTGAACTAAAACCGCAACATCTAATTCATACATTTTTTTGGATATTCTCTATGGAATGTGCCATCGAAGACATTCCAGGTGGTTTCCGGGAATTCATCCACGTAGTTGATAACTGATCCTTGCCGGGATCGATGATAAACTGTAGTAGCAGTATCACATCTGCCCTCTTCGTATTCGTATTCGAGTAACTAGAAGCGTAAGCAGAATGCTAGGAGAATTATGCAAATAGATCTGAAGAAGACAGATGCGATTCTGCCGAAATGCCATCATTTTACCATCGATCCCGATTTTTTTGTGCAACGTAACCAAGCAGCCAAGTCCAGACGAAGATGAATGAGAAGTCATCGAAACGTATACAAAATTGTTTTAATCAAAACAAACAAAATAATACACGAGATTTCCGAAAGTATTTACTCAGCTGTGATTCTGAACTTAGTTTGTATATATACATATATATACAATATATACAAAGTTATAAGAAAACAATTCGATATTAACTCAACTATAATTATGCCAATTGATCTTATATGCCTACCCAAGCAAATACTCAGATTTAGATTATTTGAACAATTGATATTCTGAGCGTATGTTTGATGGTAGTTGTTATACTGACTATACGAAACATATTCACATAATTACGTACGATACCGATACCGACTAACGATTGAGTATTTGTCTCAATTTGAGGATGAGCCATAACTATACTCTGGCTATAACTCATCGTTGCGGTTTTCCTTAATTAAATAGTGTTCGGAAGTCCAACAGAACGATCGAGTTCGTTTCCGATGTTTAAACAGCCCTTATTGGTTGAATGTATCTTGCGTTTGACTTTCTAATTCAAAGGAGCACCCCCTCTCGAGATAAGCCGTTCGTAAATCTTGATGGGTTTGTGAGTCCACAAGTAAAAGCAGGCACCAAATGGGAAATCGATTTGGCAGCCTCCGACAGAATAAAACCTAAATCTACAGTCTGACCCCTGCGTACGATTTCCAAAGATTTTGCCAATGAACCGTAAGGAAATCGGGAACATTAAAATATTCTCCTACCTGAGCACGCATTCAAATAGTATGCGTTTCTCCTTCGACGCTGCTTTTTAGAATTAATCCAGACAACCGGCAGATGTACGGACTGCATCAAATATGATTTCTAATGACAAAAATAATAAGTAAAACTTTTATTTATCATAAAGACACGTAATTGCAATTAATATTTTGGAAACATTTAAAAGCTATAATTTTTTAGCATACTTTCGGTGTATTTTCATAACAGTTTTACTGCAAGCTATTTAGGTTTTGACTTTCATCTATTACTTTTCAAGACATTCAAGATTCATCTTAAATAGGGAGAAAATTCTGTCATTTTATTCGGAATAACTGTAATTTACACATAAACCCCTCGAAAATAAATAAAGGATGTTCCATTTTAAGGTTAATTTTTAAATTTTTAATAAAATACACAAATTATTTGATAATGGTTAAATCTTTTATTTCAAATGATAGTACAATTGTTTCGGTTTAGTAATGGTAAACAATATCTTGTAAGTGATCACCTGCTACTGTACGATAAGCTTCTAATCTTTTGCCAAAATTTTCGATAACTTTCTGGCATAACTGCGGTTCAATAACTTGAAAAAGTCAATAATGTTCTCCTTTAAGTCATCAATTGTTTGTGGATCGTTGATTATTTCTGCTGCTGAATGAAATGTTGCACCGTCCTATTTAAACCACATATTCTGCACATCAATATGCGCCAATTCATCTCACAAAAAGTTAGTAATCATCGTTCGATATCGGTCACCATTCATAGTAAGAGCATTTCCATTGTCATTTTCAAAAAAGTATTGTAATGTTTTTATTTTCACATTCGGGTTCAGTTCAGTTCTTGGATTTATTTAAAAACACAGTCCAACTCACTCTAATTTATTTCCACTACTTTTACACAATTTATATTCACAGAAATTACTATTTACATTTTATCTTAACTGTACAATACGACCGACGAAAACTGAATGCCTCCTATCGCCAGCTGTTCATATTTATATATTTATCTCGGAATTGTCTGGTACGTCCAGGAACCATCGGGAAACTCTTTCATGTTCTGGAAGCTTTAAGGGAATTCCCAGTAACGGCAGCGGTCCTCCTGTTGAGAGACAAACTTTTCGGATTCCCAGAATTTATCGGAATAATGTCCCTTTCACGAATTGGTTGATGGCCGATTGCACCAGCTGTCGGATCAATTCTCGTAACAGTATGGACACTCCAGCAGCCCAAAAACGACACCAAACAGTTACTTTTTGTGGATGCATCGGTCTTTCCATTATTTCTCGTGGATTTGCTTCACCCCAGATTCGACAATTTTGCTCGTTAACAAATCCACCCAATTCAAAATGTGCTTCATCGCTGAAGATGATTTTGTTGAAAAAATTCACATTTTCAAGTTTCTGTTGTATGGTCCAATTAACGAATTGACGACGTAAATCAAATTATGTTGGATTTATTTCTTGCATTATCTGAATCTTGTAAGCCTTTAAATGAAGATCTTTGTGCAAAATTCTGAATAAAGTGGTTTTTGGAATGTTCAATTGCTGTGTACGATGACGCATTGGTGGTTTTGGTTGTTCAACAACACTAGCTGTAACAGCTGCAATATTTTTTTCTGAACGTCCACTACCTTGATATGTTTTGCTTTTTTCAACTTTTTCTGAACCAGTTGCCATAAATTTTTGGACAATTTTTCCATTGATAACCTTTGACGGACAATTTTCTCTTCCATATTCTGTACGAAATTTTCTTCCAACTTCTGCACAACTTTCACCAAATTTAAAATAAATTTTAATAATAAACACGCCTTGCTCAACCATATATCTCTCCATTTTTAATAACCGGAATATTCCTACTTGTCATCTGTCAAATAACATAAGATATTCTAGTACAAAAAATGTAAATGGCGGCAAATTTAAAATTTAACCTCAAATTGGAACACCCTTTATAATGTAGAATATACATAATTTGGAACGAGTCGCAATTCTTAAAAAATGTGAACTCTAGCAATAATTGCACAAAAATAACAGGCAATTTCAATTCAAAACGTTTTTGAGCATGCAATTTCCATTCCTTTATCATACAGCGGGAACGCAGTACAATGCTAAATGATTCGCATTCTTTGGGAGTTTTCAAAATTCTTTTTATTTCTGATATATCGACGTTACTTATGGTATGGATGATTGGAGATTCCTGGATGTTCTCGTTTTTCTAAAATAAGGAGTAATATCCCAGGGAAAAGTAATAACCTGTCTTTGGGAATTATAAATACATTTCAAAATCCTCTGAATAAAATTCCCATTTATGTAGGTATCTTTAAGTATTAATTATTTACAGTCTTAGATTTCTTCACAACGGGCTCATTTTGTAGGAGAACTTCGAAGGCGTGTCACTTTATAGGTGTTAAATAAAGAGACTGCTCTATTCTAATCTCAATTAGTGCACGCCTCTACCCTTTATCACATATGGTACCCAAGATGTGAATTATAATTGAGTGTAATAAATTTGACATTTTCTGTTGATGTTTGTCAAACATCTTAATTCCCAATTGTACCTTTTCATAATATTGCCTTTGCAAAACAGTTTTATTTTGTCTTAATTGCTATTGAGAACGGGGTCTGATTTAGGCCCTAAAAAGTTTGGAACGTTTGAAATATTCAGTTTATTTTTTGTACTTAACGCTTTTTCAACAACTAAGCCGTCATCTTCAAAACAATTTTGGTTCCACAGCTTTTCCAATAGAGGTATAATGAGCCATATAGCCTACTCAACTTAAATGATTAGATACATTTAGTTGACTACGATACATACTGAACAATGTTTGTAGCAATTTAAGAATAAAACCTGGTGTTTTATTCTTTGGTGAAAACTAACAATTACAGCAAAACAAATAACAAACATATGGGACAATAATGGATAGAACTTAACGGAACACTATTACATTCGGTTAATCTTAACACCAAACTTTAAGGGCTCTATTCTTTGCTTCATATAATGCCTAACTAGTAAAAGCAAAACTTTAATAGAAAAATCTTTTGCCCTTTTTAAATCCGTTTACGCTCAGAATATTAAATTTGTCAGATTATATAATATAAGCGTTATAGAATAGTTTTTCACTGGTTTACTTTTCTGTTGCCTATTTTAAATGAACCTGTTATTCAGAGGTTAACTTGTGTTAACTGTACATGTGATGGCATTAGGTATTTTAATGATTTTTTTCATATAATTTCATCAAAACGGTCCAAATAATTAAATCTTCATAAAACCTCTGGACAAAGCAACGTCTGTCTGTTAAGCTAGTCACTGCTAAAAATCAAAATGGATAAAGTTTATCTGACCATCATTATCCATTATCACAAAGTAATGGCTGCCACCATCGTATTGTTTTTTATTATAAAATTATTAAGTGAAATATGGAAGTTTTTCGCAAAGGCCCATGTATCACCGAGGCCGCAGCATCAGCTGCAAAATTGTTTGGTTATGCCAAAACTTGTGTATTTGCTATTCTCGCAGAGCACTATTCCAATTTGTTAGAGGCGTACGGAATATTGAATGTGGGAGATGAAAGAATGCCATCCGTAGCGATGCTGCCGACTGAATTCTCTTCTTTATCGTCGGTCTGCCTTTGTCACCACAAGAAATAATTGAAAATTTTAGTAAGGCGATATGTTACAAACTTGCCTTCGTGGACTTTCCACTTACGGCTCTGTTGCCATTTTATTCTTAGTTATTTTACAGAAAATAATCTATACAGGAAAATTCGTACCTTTTTTATATTAGTATACGAAGCATTTTCACTCAAGTACACAACTGTAATGTTCAAACTATTTTTATTAATACCTTGATTTTAACACTATTTTGAGGCTACTTATTTTGTAAAATATTCTACATTATAAAAGATTTGATTTTACCCGCGGCTTCGCTCGCGGTGAAGTTCTTAGATAGTTATCAAAGATTTTACATTACAATAGAACAGAATCAATATGATTCAGTATTTAAAAATTACTACATACAATGCAGTTTCAAAAAGTGATAACTTGCTTTATTGAAATAATTTACTTAAATAAATAAATATTTTTTTTACCACTCGTATTTTTTTTAATGAAAGTATCCTATGTCCTTTCTAATACCTGTACAAAGTTTCATGATAATCAGTTGAGTAGTTTTGACGTGAAAGCGTAACAAACAAATTTACATTCACATTTATACTATTAGTAGGGACGGAAATTTAATTTTTCTAAATAAAAAGTATCCTATGTCCTTTATAATACCTGTAAGGATACGTGTACAAAGTTTCATGATAATCTGTTGGGTAGTTTTGGCGTGAAAGTGTAACAAACCAACTTTCATTCCCCTTTATAATATCAGTAGGGACGTAAATTTTTTTTTTTTAACAAAAAATATCCTATGGGTCATTTCATGTCAAATCGACAAATAGGTGGACGCAACCCCCACCTATTCGGATGAATTTTGTTGAAAAGTTTTGTCTCATCATAAAACGAACTTCTGCCAAAGGAAAAAAATTTAAAACATTTTTCCTAAGAGATATTCAAAATTAAAAATTTCACTGTTTTTCCGATTTTATGAGTTTAGTTATTTAATATTTCAGAAACTACTGAATATTAAAAAAACTCTGGTACATTTTTAGAAGACACTTAGAGGTATGAGAAAAAAAATTATTGAAAAAAAAATTGAAAATTATCAAAATTACAAAATTTTGAATTTTTCAAAATCATGGAAAATAACCATCGCGGGAAAATTCTGGCCTCAAATTTTTTTATATTATACCTCTAACATATCTAAAGAAATTTTGAAATTTTCAGAGGGGTGTTCTTTTTCGTTTCAAAGATATGAGTTTTTGAATTTTGGCAAAATAGTTTTTTTTCTATTTTTTCAACTTTTTTTGTTGTATATCATTATTCTACCACATGATTATCTAAATTTGAGATCTAAAATATTTTTCTTATGTTAATGGGATGTAAAACCATAAATATCTCAAAATATATTATAGATTTAACTTTAAATCAAAACTTAAGTAATGTTAAAAGTGTCACACTTTGCCAGCTATGTTCCTATCAGTGAAATCACTATTATCGATAGAGCCCATGCCAGAATTCACTAGAGGGCCCTATTTCTTATGATTATTATTACTAGTACCTGGGTGACCGAGTTTCACTCGTAAATTCAAAGTTCCATCATAAATATACATATAATCGAACATTTGCTTTGTAAACTTATTTTGAACTACCTAATATGTTTTTCTTACATTTTTTAAATTACATTGTGTAATCCTACAATTTCCTCTCTCCTGTATTTCAACCACCCTATATATGCAACTGCTTATGGATAACCCATACAAAAATTGTTTAAATCACCCTGTATAATTAAAATTCCACTTGATTCCATATTCCAACCATCCTGTATATGCGACCGCTTTTAGGCCACTCTACAAGCAAGCTACCCTATAATACATTTATGTTCAAACATTTTCTTAACCACTTCATTATAATTCCGATTCACCCTATATGTGAAATTTTTATAAGCTACCAAATATAACATTTTTATGCTAACATATTTTATATCAAACTGTGTAACTATAATATTACACCACCATATGTTTTTAACTACCCTGTATATATTTTAGACCTCAAATTTCGGTAATCATATGGTAGAATAATGATATTCAACAAAAAAAGTTGAAAAAATAGAAAAAAACTATTTTGCCAAAATTCAAAAATTCATATCTTTGAAACAAAAAAGAACACCCCTCTGAAAATTTTAGAATTTCTTTAGAAATGTTAGAGGTAAAATATAAAAAATTTTGAGGCCAGAATTTTCGCGCGATGGTTACTTTCCACGATTGTGAAAAATTCAATTTTTTTTAATTTTGATAATTTCGAAAAAAAAATTTCAATTTGTTTTTTCTCATACCTCTAAGTGTCTTCTAAAAATGTACCAGAGTTTTTTTTAATATTCAGTAGTTTCTGAAATATTAAATAACAAAACTTATAAAATCAGAAAAACAGTGAAAATTTTAATTTTGAATATCTCTTAGGAAAAATCTTTTAAAATTTTTTCCTTTGGGAGAACTTCGTTTTATGATGAGACAAAACTCTCCACCAAAATTCATCCGAATCGGTGGGGGTCGCGTCCAACTATTTGTCGATTTGACATGACCCATATGTCCTTTCCAATACCTCTAACAATATGTGCGCAAAGTTTCATGATAATCAGTTGAGTAGTTTTGGCGTGGGAGCGTAACAAACAAACTTACATTCACATTTATAATATTAGTAGAGATATCATACAACCCTTTGGCTGTGCCCCACGTAAACGCCATATGCGCGGTGTTGGCGGTGCGGTAGGTCAATGTGACATTTATAAACTTCAACCAAAGGCTAATCAAACCAACTGAACGATGCGACAACAAAAAATTGCTACAAACGCACAAATTTACTTTACAATATGAACAAAATGAATTATTTTTATGTATTTGATAGTTTGGCGGTTGTCACTTTGACGTAACGCACTGCCCGCACCGCGCAAATCGCATTTACGTGTGACACAGCCTTAGATTAAAAGGTGGGTGTTGGTATCTAAATCGTCTAATACGAAAACGAGGTAAATATTCAATAGTTCTAAAGTACTTTTAATTGCGAAGTTACATTAACATAGCCCTTTATATAAAATAAATTATGTACTAAGTGCCATTAGAACGTTACATCTTGTTTTTTGGCAACAGGGTGACTAGGGCATGCTATGATACCAATGTCAAAGTTACATCTTTAACGGTTTTATGACAAAGGTTAGTTTGTTGACCGCCATGTTAATTATACTGCAGTGACGGTAATGGGTGTGTGTCGTATGTGGATAGAAGAAGGAAGAGCAACACAAAGAAGACGACTGCTACCAATAGTTTGAAAAAGAAGGTGTTACTATGCGTACACTCTATCGCCACATTTTTTCATACCGTCCACGATTAGTGTTACCTTTGACTGCATACAACTCTCTTTAAAATTTGACTTGGACAGGAGACGACGATATTAGAAGGCATAATGGCATAATGTCTTATTCTGAGCTGAATCATTATTTTGAGGTATTTACAAAATACTGTGGAAATAATGGTTTGGGGGCTATTGCCTATGGTAGCCGATTACCGCTTCTCTTTATTCGAGGCAGGATGACAGCTGAACATTGTGTCGATGATGTCCTACTACCTACTTTACTTCTTTATCTGGATCGCAATTCCAACGTCATTAAGGCTTGCTTGTATACCAACGTATTATTTAACCGCCAAATCCCTGCAAGGTACGTACTTGGCTCTTCAGTGCATAAACAATATTCAATGCTGTGACTATTTTCCCTCTTGGCATGTTCAGTGAATGTAAAAGTTTCCTCGTAGACCAATCCTGATATATGTTTAACACCACCACGTTGCTTGGCAAACTGTGGATCGTCTCCAAATATCAGGCGTCAATGTTTGGAAGGAGGTATCTGAAAACTAAAAAAAAACGTTTCTCAAATAAATTGTTTAGAATTTACATATGAATCTTCATAACAATTTTGAATGAAAAATTACTGCCTGAAAACATAGGTGTGAAATTCGTAACATTTCTTTTAATAAAACATAGCACTTCTCTTTTATCAGGGTTTTGATTTGGTTTCACCTGAACCGTTATTTCTTAAAATATATTTGGTTAATTCTTTTTTTTGTTGTGTTTGTATAGAACCTGTACGATAAATTGAAAACTAATCTATATAAGTTATAAATAAAAACACAGGTCTGCAAAAAAGATGTTTGAATCGTTCTAAGGAAGTGAAGGGTGATTTCCGAAGCAATTTTTTATGTAGAATCCGAATCCAGGATCCAAATTGCTCTATTACGTCAGAATTTTGAGATATCCTAACCTAAAAGCGCAAAAAATGCGATATTCGACTATATTTGAGGTTATGTAGCCTCGCACTATTCTTTCTTCTAAAAAAAAACAACCGAAGACACCTTAAAGTGTAAATCCTAATCTTTCTAATGCAGTTGAAAAATAGCTTAATTCTGCATTGAGATATTTCATTTTGAATCCAACATATCCAACATAATAGGAGAAATTTAGAAGATAAGAAAAAAAGATTTCATAAGGATAAATTGTGAGAGATACGGGGACAAACGTTGAAAATCACCCTGGTTTGTGAGAGGCAAAGGGACTCACGTTGAAAAAGCACCCCGGTTTGTGAGAGGCAATGGGACTCACTTTAATCAAGCACCCCAAAGGAAACAGTCCTTACTACGTCCACGTCGTTAATTGAGGGATTATAATTGTTTGATTTCAACTTCGAGTTTAACATACGTGAATTCGGCATACGTGAGTTTAGGGTTTGCTGATTTGGAGTAAGAATAGTTCTGGAACTTTTTTACCGTTTTTCACCCCTTTTAACCCTTTTTAAGTACTTGGGGGTCAGTTTGGATGCTGTAACTTTGTTTACATCACTTCCTTACCTTTGAAAGTTCATTTATATAAAACTACGCCAAAAATATATGGAAAGTCAAAAAGTAGAATACATTTAGATCGATTTTAGCGATTTTCACCCCCTTTAAGGAACTTAGGGGTGGTTTTGGATAATGATACTTGGTGCACATTGCATTTTTACTCTAATACACTCAATTACTTTAAACTGGTCCCAAATACGTGGAAAAATAAAATATTAAATACTCTTAGGTCGATTTTAACATTATTCACCCCCTTTTTGCTCCCTTCACAGCGGTGGTTTTGGGTCGTACAATTTGATGTACATTAAATTTTGGTTTTGAAGATTCTATTGTTGCAAAACAAAACTTGATAGGAATGTGAAAACTTACAATTGAACTTAAGTGTCGAATTAATAAAACTCGAAAACTTCAAAATGAAATATCTCAATGCAGAATTAAGCTAAGTAAGCAAACTCAACGGCATTTGAAAGAACAAGACTTACACTTTGAGGTGTCATCTGTTGTTTTTTTTATTGAAGAAAGAATATCGCGAGGCTACATAACCTCAAATATAGCCGAAAATCGCATTTTTTGCGCTTTTAGGTTAGGATATCTCAAAATTCTGACGTGATAGAGCAATTTAGATCCTGGATTCGGATTCTACATGAAAAATTACTTCGCAAAATGATCCTTCACATTCTTAGAACAAAATCATGTTGACCTGTGAAATTAATAGCAAAATATATTGCCAAATGCAAAATTCCAGAAAGGCTGGACCAATTCAGCTATTTTTGAAGGTTCTTATTAAAAGAAAAATTGCAAAAATTGTCCGAAAAAATGAGAAAACCCTGGTTCCGCCCTCTAAACTGATAACTCAGTCAAATATTCGTGTTTAGGGATTTAATATGCAGTAACATAATAATTAATTTGAGCCAAATAGGCTTTATTAATAGTTAGCAAGCAAATTTCATTGGTTTACTATGAACAAACCGCCTACTATGAAAAACAGTAATTTTGCAAAAGAGCAAAAACACAATATGGAGTTCATAAGAAATTTGAAAATTGTTCCCAAAACAGTACCTGAATAATGGATTAATCCTAAAAGCATAGCACTCGTATTTGAGGAATTACACTGAAAAATGAAAAATACACATGTTTAATTTCTGTGATTATTTTAAAAACCTGGTCAGATAAATCATATCTTTGGAAAGGACTGGAATTGCAATCATATTCTCCACAATTCTCCTAATGTAACCATGTTTGTAGCTATAACACACATCATGTGTTTCTTGAGTACTGAAAATGCGTCTTTTAACTTTTGACCTCGGTAAAGATTTGTGCATTTTTTAAAATGCCAAGGAGAACATTATTTCTTCTATGTTACATTTACAACTCCCTGTATACCCTCCGTATTCTTCAAATTGTATGTGAGCGAAAATTAAGTAGATAGATCGCATACACACTCCAATAAGCTAAATCATTGAGTACATGCTACATGCTATACAAATGTTTATTTATATATTCTTAATCACGTCATTTTACAAATCGGAATTCATTTTCGTGACTCATTGATAAACATTTTATTTAAAGCCGGAGCTAGCAACAAACACGTTTTTCTTAATATATAAGACTAATTATTCCATCATATGCATGAAGTTAAGACAAAGGGATTTCGTAGGTGTGTAATTAACAAGCTTATGGTGTGGAATTATTCATTATAGAAAGTGTTGCCATTTGACAAAGAAATGTCAGGATCTTAAATATGCACTAGGTTCTTGCTAAATACAGCAATAAAGAAATTATCAACGATCACTACTCGTGCTCGTTCATAAGCATTTAAAAAAATATTTAAAAAAAATCAGCATTAAACGGCAATGTACACTATGATTACAATCACTGGAATAAATACAATGTTTTCAAATATTAGACTTTTAAAGAAACTCCTGAGACATGACTTAATGTCAGATATGTTTTTTTTGTTCATCGACCTCATTAACTCAAATAGTTTGTGCTCAACAAAAGTGATATACAACAGTAGCAGCTTCAATAATTTTAATTGATCATATATTCTAGCCTTCCTAAACCTTGTAAGCTTTGTTCTGGAAAAAATCTATAAATAAAACCAAATTTATTCCCATTTGGATTATAAATTATATTGTTTTAAAATATACAGTCAATCCTGAAACAGGACTCGGTCACGTACTCAATAAATTTCGCTAATTTCGCCCGGATCGCAACCAGACAGATGGTGGTCCTCGGCAAACTCAGTTTTTCCCCTGAAGTGTGTTAGCTTTACTGTGCCTTCCCGTTTGGTAATAGCCGAAGCTATTATCTCGGTAAGGGTTCTTTGTTTAAATTTATTTCAGTCTCATCTAAGAAATGGGAGTTATAAATGTTTAAATCCTTTCTTCCCAAACAATTTTACAACTAGTATTACAAATTGATCATAATTAAGAAAATAAAAGTGGCACTTTATAATCTGTTAACTAAAAGAAAGCAAAAATTATTTCTCTGGCTTACGTTAAGTACCAACTAAATTGCTTGGTAATGATCAATGAAAATTTTATTACGATTGCAGGAAATTAACTTTGTATAATTAACAAAATTAATATTATACCAAAAAATAATCGTAATATGTTTTCTTTACTCCATTATCAAATATTGTGATGGGATATTTCGGGGAATCCTAAATATTCGATTGCCTTATAGTAAAGATAAATTGTAAAGTGGTGGAAATAAATTATAGTGAGTTGGACTGTGTTTTTAAATAAATCCAAGAACTGAACTGAACCCGGAAGTGTAAATAAAAACATTACAATATGTATAATAAACTTATAACATAATATCTTTTGTTTAACTATTATCATGTTAGATCATTAGCTATAAATTTCGATAAGGAAGAATTTGGTAACAGCGTTTTTATTATTTTTTATGGTTATTTGATAGGGAAATACAAAAAACTACAAATGGCTACTAAGTACTGTATTAGAAGATTCCAAAAGTACCGTAAATAATAAAAATCTTCTTAATTATTATACTTGTAGGACTATGTATCAACTATCATCCTGAACAACAGATTTTAAGAATGCTTACGATGTTAACGTAACAGATTTCTGTTTGTTAGAATCCTCAAAGTGCCCCCAAGATCTTCACTTGGCAGGGCATTTTGGTGGGTATAGAAACTGTTATTGCTCTATGTGACATTTTAAATCCTCTATGTTGTTTTTGCAATCAGAGTCACACGTGGGATTTATTAAAGCGACAAGCAAAACTGTTCCTTTTCATAGAAAATCTCAGCTAAGTAGGATGGTTTTGCCAAATTTTAACAACCTATGTCTTAAAACTAGGCTATAATTATGATACAATAATCATATAATCTTATTTGCGTTAACGATCATTTGGTAATTTATGACAAAATTATTGAGAGGCTAAATAAAACAAGCCAAAAAATGCAACCTACTGGCCTAGATATAAATGAATGTTTTGTTCTAATTGGCATTTTTAGAAAATATAATATACCTCACACCTCAGGAGTATCTTTATAGTTTACGACAAAAGATCCGTCTACATATATCAATAAAAAGTTATCACGGTAGAGCAGCAACAGACCTGTTCTGGAAAGCATATCTATCTTGAACAACATTAACATAATTCCCAAGCCGCCTGGGTTAATGACAGTTACAGAGAGATCTAGCACTAATAGTTTAAAACTGAAGAAATTACCATTGTTGCCTTCCAATCTAATTCAAACTAATGAGTTTATGCAATAATAATCTCCTTTTCAAACACTGTAAGGTCATAGGAGTGCGGATGGAGCTCGATGTTAAAAATAGCTAATATTTGATTTTGTTATCTATAATCAAGTCCATATGTCAAATGAAGAAACTTCTACAGGGTATATTGGGACTACAAGAAGGGCTACAATTCAGTCCAACATGTTTAGCTCATTCAGGTACAGCAACTTCATAGAGCAACTGACTGAATTGTTCATTTTTTTAGAACATGCTATGTCAACTTGACTTATCAGAAACTGCTGCTGATTGTTCTATACAAACAGGCCCTATTCCAATCAGAAACTGTATAGACTTTAAAATATTCATATTTGTAATTGTGAATAATTTTGTCTCCTACATATAAATTTTTTCAGTTTTTAGAATTCGATTGACAAAAAAATGTAATTCGCATCGGACTTCAAAAAGTACCCATCGGCCAGTGTTTGATGGAACTTTGGTGAATGACACCCAAGATTGTTATCGATTTGTTACAATATCGCTTCCATTAGCACGAGTGCCTTTGAAGCTTCTACCTCGGTTTATGTTTGGAAGCACGGAAATTTTGAATGTTTCAAATTCAGGTGTCAAGCCATGATATTTCTACAGAGGTAAAATATTGTTTTAACGTGTACATTGGCCTGCAAAATGTGAAAACGAATTATTTTTTACACAACAACATTACTGGTGTAACACTAACTTTGTGTTCCTGCAGCTGACACAAGGTTAATGACGTTTTGTAGTAAATCTAATTTTATACATTTTGTTCTGTCAGCAAATTGGATCGAAAATAGCTGAACAAGCTATAATTAAAAAGTCTAAAATAAAACTGCTACGAATTGACGTTATGCAAAAATTACATTTTATGGCATAAAATAAATATATCATTAATTACACCTACAGGTTAACATAACATTGGATGCCCGTGGTAGTTAAGTTAACTCGTCTTAATGTTAAAGCAACTATTTTGCAAAATTGGATATAGATCTGTTTTTTTTTAGGTATTGGCTCTAGAAAATATCTATAATAAGTGTGTATTTATATGCGCCATGCCAAAAAGTTGACTCTTGACCCTTGCCGTGCATCTGCTTACTCACCCTTTACTTGATGGACAGACGCTTGTTGATCTTTTGGTGATCTGTTGGTGAGGATTTGGATGGTTTGCAAAATTTTCCAAGAGTGCAGAAATTTGGATCTCATCTGGTGTGTTTCACCTGTAAGGAATTTTCACGGTCTTGGGGTGCTCTAGAAGTTTGCCAATACTCTAATGTGTTTCAAATCTTTTCGGTGTGACACCGTAGTGGCATATGACGCAATTGATGTTGTTGTTTTCTTGTTGCTTATGGCGCTCTCTTGCTCATCGTGCTTCTATGGTATCCTTACTTTGTCCTATGTAAGTTTTTTAGTCAGAGTGCGCATGGAATTTCAAATACCCCTGGTTGCTGTAGGAGGATTCTGCTTGTCAGTGATGCCTTTGGCATATGACAAAAGAAATTGGTGCATTGTGTTTTTCGTCTTCTGATCTTGGTTTTGGCTCTAGGTCTTCTTCAATATTTCAGAGGCAGAGTCCTAAACACGAATTATTATTATTAACTACTGGAAGGTTATCACTGGCAGCCAATCATTGTATTTTCAAAATGTACAATTTGACAAAAAACCAAAAGGAATTTGTCATTTACCAGTGAATCATAAATGGAAAATTGAAGACTACAACAAGACTTAGACGAGATTAAAAAAAAGTCAAGTAGCTAAATAGATTTAAGTTCCATCAGCAGTAGGACATATGAAGCAATGACCAACTCAATAATTGGCACCTTTATCAAAGTAATTATCTTAGCAACCACCATGTTTCGTTAGGAAATAGAGACAGAATAATTTTAGCCTATAACAGAAGACCCCGAAGCTGTAAAAAACAACAAGAAATGATGATTCAGCCGGCCAAAACAGCTTTCTTACTGTCTTATTTTTAGGGTGTAGGAATTTTATACACAGAGAGTTAGCTTTGTTCCTGTTAACTTCAGAACATCTTTGTGGTATCAGCTTGGAGCAAAAGCGTACAAAAGCAAAGGATCACCTGATAGAATGATCTAAAGAGACTTGCTGGAAATTCGGCTACTAGTTGCCCAGTATCAGAAAAGATGGCAGAATGTGAGAGGGGCCTTTGACCAATAGTGGAAATGATAGGCTAGTGATGATATGCTTTGGATGGAAAATAAACATATTATTTTCATCTTTGCCAGAATTAATTTCTAAAACTAACAAAAGTGTTGCCAATTTTATTCCATAGGTTTGAGCAAAGTAGTATTTATAATGTAGTGTCACTATTTATAATTTACTACTTCAAAAAACAAACAAAAAATGTCTGTCTGGTTATTTTTAAGCAACAAGTTAACAACAATAACATCGATTTCAGGGACGGACGAATCTTTAATGCACATTATTTATGGACCAGAAAATCATCATTTTTTATTTTCAAATGTCTTGTGTATTTTCCTATATTTCAAGGGTAATACCCAGATGTAAATACCAGGTAGCATCAAATCTCAAATCGTTTCAATGCCGCTGACTCCCAGAGATGATTACTAATAATAATTATAACTTCGTTAAATATCGTTATATTACATAAATATAAGAATTTTTTTCACAAACTGGTTTTAAAAGCTATTCGTGCTTATCACGTCGTTATGTGTATTTGTTAGCAAATTAGTATCTGAAATAATCCCAATACACAACATGAACCTGCAGGTGTGTTTGTTGATTTTATCATTCGTGAATGGTAAGTACTTTTTTTTTAATTATAGCTATTTGTTGTTGTGATCCGGTCAAATGCAAACCACAAAATTACAGATGCTGTTGAATCATGTGCCACGAGTTTGTTGCAAATTCATTTTTTATATCAAAAATGATAAGTCATGGATAGATATTTTTCTGGGTTAAATCAATATTCGCCATACATAATTAACACTTTATCATCAACATTACAAATGTACAACTCTAGAGTTGACAGTAACAGTTAAAATTTCAGACAATAGCCTCTTACGACTACCAAAACCATTCTTTGAGCAATTTAGAAATCATTGTTGAGGGGTTCACTTCTTTTCTGTAACAGATAAGTATGTGCTATCTGTAATGACAGCAAGTGTAGAATTATAGAATAATTGCCGGGATTACTGGTTATAATTTTCAGAAAGCCTTCCTCAAAAATGTTTTGAAAGAAAGAAATCTCTAGAATATGATCGACTAGTCTTCTTGTGCGTAAATAGGTATAACGTATAATTTATTTAACTTGTTGGTCTTTAATAGTAAGGGTTCAGCTATTATAGTCTTCTAGCAATAACTGTGTTCATTTATAATCCAGGTCAATTAGCCATCATGTAGCTAGCGTCCTTGTGTTTCTTCCTTTTCAAATTATCTTCTTTTATCAAGATCTTACTATTGCCTGATTCTGCTCTATACGTGGTTGGCTCATTTCGCATAATATGGCCACAAACACAAGGTGCGGATACAGTGCAGTTCTTGGAATGTCGAATTACATTAAACGGTTTTGTATGCATGATAAAATATTAGCACAGGACCATACTCTAAAAAGCAAGATAAACAATTCCAAAACCGTCATTGCAAGGCATAAACAAAATTCACTTGCTTACAACGAACATGTATCACCTAATATAGTAATCCACTACATTTATAAGGCGATCCAAAAAGACACATACCAACAATAAACTCACTATTACAAAACATTAAACATTTTTACTTAACATAATTAATCATTACGACTGCTTACCCCACTTCTTTTCTCAATTTCTTCCTTGAGAACTGTCGAAAATTAAATACGGCAAACAGACAAAAATTTATAAAATCAAATATCTGATTGTACTATAAGCGAGTGGACATTTTGAATCTTTAGTATCATGCGACATTATCGGCGGGAATTTCCAATTTTGAGTAATTTAAAACGGAGATACTGAATTTCGTTTTTCTAACAAATTTTGTAGTACTCTATTACTTGATTCAAAGTGTATGACATATTTTGAAGTTTACTGACAAAAAATTATTTATTTGTATAGAACAATAACTAGCCTTCAGGTCAGACTGATAAAGAAACGATGATGTAGACTCCTTAAGAACAGTGATTAAAACCTCCCTTCGCAGAAGAAAATTTGGAAAATAGTTGATGAACTGGAAAGAAATTATACAGATTCCGTTTTAAAAACTTAAGAGCACCCGCAAAAAGAATACAATCTGAGAACGGAACTACTTGGGTGGGTTAAAGAGCAGAGGGTCTAAATGTAACCCTTGGGGCACTACAGAAGAAACGAATCAGTTTAGAGAATATTTCATTCAAACGAACAATTATAGAGCTTCGCATGAAGGAGGTCATGTTGAACAGTATCAAACACCTAAGAAAAGTCAACGTATATCGAGTCTACTAGCAATCCTTCAGAAAAAGCACGTTTAATGAAATCATTGTAAATGACCAAAGTAGTAAGAATGAACCTACCGTTAACAAAACAGTTCTGCTTTTAATTAAAATCTTACCGAGTTTTTCACTTAGTTTAGTACCAGTTTATCAAAGAATTTAAGTAAGGCACTTAATATTAAAATAGGTCCATAGTTTGTGAGAAGATCTTTGCTGCCTTTCTTATGAATAAGAGATTTTCCAACTATCCGGAAAAATATGTAATCCTAATAGCTTGTTATATAAGGCTAAATTTTTTTAAATAAAATAAAAAGGAACTAGATCCGGTCAATAACTGCGATCATCTGAGGCCTCCTCTATAACTTTACAGAAGTACTTAACATTACTAAACAATTGAGTCGTCTTCCACCTGCAAAAAGCGCTTATTACTTCTTTAAGATCATTACTGTACCATGAAGGATAAAGAGAGATAAATATATTTTTTAACCGACTTCCAAAAAGGAGGAGGTTATCAATTCGTCGCGCATGTTTTCGCTTTTTTTTGTATGTATGTTACCTGATTTCTTCTCCTGTGGTGCACCGTTTTGAATGAATATGGTCTTGTTTAATAGAGTATATATCCGGATTGGTGAAACTTCAAATTTTGGAAAAGAATTCTATTGGTAAAGTGATAAAATTTGTGAATGAACACATGCGAGCATGGAATTCGACCAATATCCCTAATATTTTAGTCGATTTTTCGAACTCCTTATGGATGTGTATAGTTTTTTAACCTTTAATCTATTAAGGAAGATCCTTAGGTGATCTCATATACTTTTCTGTGACGTGCAACTTGCAGTTTTGTAGAAAATTGCCGAAAATTCCAAAATTCTTATCAACAATTTCATCGAAATGACATAACGGACATTTCCTCATAAATATTTTAATTCCAAAGTAATAGTGCGGTAATTTTAGGCACTGGAAGTTTTAATTGCGAATTTGAAAATTTTCTATGTCATCTCAAGCATATAGGTAGTAAAGCATAGTATTTTCGGATCCTTAAATGAATGAGTACCAAGCTCGTTTTGTTTGTATACCAGGAAATACCTATTTAAAGACGGAGCTTTTGGTTGTCACATTCTACCGGCCTAATAGAAAATTCAGTGACAACACATGCCAAACTTTAAACTGCTATTTGGTACGTTTATAGACAGGGTGTTTAGTTATAGCAAACAAAATCACAAAGTAAAGTGATAGAAGGAGTTGCATTTATATGAAGATTGAAATATAGGACGGACTAGAATGATAGTGGTCCGTAGGCAGCCGTATATACAGGATGGTTGGAATATAGGTTGGACTAGACGTTTGGTGGCATAAAAATATTGGAAAAAATGTGAAATTAAAATTATATAGGGTGATTAAAAAACTGTTATATGATTTGGACATAAGCAAATCATATACAGAATGGTTGAAATATATACTGCAGTTGAATTATATTTATACAGTGTGATTAAAAAAATATTTATTTTATAGCCCATATGAACTGGCATAAAGTGTGGAGAGGAATTAATGTTACACATGACGATAATATAAAATGTAAAAAATGAACTAATTTATGGGCTACCCACAAGAAGTTATATACTATGGTTGAAATATAGGACGGTAAATATGGGATGGATTCTACTCCGTCCTATAGAAGGCAGCTAACAAATTTATGCTTGTCCGTCGGCAGCCGTATGTTCAAGATAGTTGGTACATAGGTTGGAGTGAAATTATCTGTAGTTATACAGGGTTGTCAAAAAAAGTTGAAAAAAGGTTACATGGCGTAGTCCATAAGGCAACGTAGTCAACCTACTAGGACATTTTGTTCGTAAAGATTTACCTGTCAATTTAAATGAGAAAGTATCATTGTGTAATGTTGAGGCTTTCGATGTTACCTGGTTCTGTCTATTAAGTTTATACATACAAAATAAAAAATAAAGAATGAAAACTACCTGAGTTCAAAAATACTAAAAAGTTGAAAATAAAACATTTTTTAAAAAAATATAACCGACTTCTACCTATAACTAAAAAGCTAAAAATAATTATAACAAAATACAACTCTAGAAATAAATAACACATTCAATGTTGTTAGGTACCTACCCAGGAAGTAGAAAATGTAAACATTAAAAGGTGCTCATTCTGTACAAATTAATTACCTACCAATCTAGTATATTTTTGAAGTCGGTGCCAAGCAACAATCAAGTTTGATGAATTAGTAGATAAGTACGCAATCAAGGATTTTAGATTTGCTTGGCACCGGCTTCAAAAGCACCTTTTAATGTTTACACTTTTTACTTCTTGGGTAGGTACCTAACAACATTGAATGTGTTATTTATTTGCTAGAGTTGTATTTTGTTATAATTATTTTTAGCTTTTTAGTTATAGGTAAAAGTCGGTTAAATTTTTTGTAAAAATGTTTTTTAATGGAACGTATTCAGAAATAACTGAATTCACGTTATCATAAAATTTATTGGCGTTATCATTAACATCATTGATATTGTTTTTTTTTGGGAATAAGTTGTACACTTCAGGTGTATATTTATAGATCCGCTTCTCTCTCGTGAAGTTCTGGTACAGCTTCGTTTCTTAATTCTGACTAGTTTCGACAATTTTATATGGGTTGGTACAGAATTTAGAACTGTGCTCTATTATTTTATTTGAATGTATAAATTCGTATTTTTTCTGTTAATACTTCTACTTAACTTTTCCCTATGAATAGTGCTTTCTGAGCTATGAATTTCTCTGTTTTCGGCAGCAACGTCAGTGTTCGACTTTACATTATTGTTTTCTTTAGCAGCTGACATTTAATCTGTTCTGGGTTGCTACTTGGCAGTTATCTCGTTTCATATTTACAAACTCTTTTTGATCTTGATATTTGAACGTCTTAGTCGTTTTTTTCGGACCCAACTCTATTTCGATTTTTCTTCAAGAAGGCATTTTTGATAGGACACTTACTTACTTGTTGGAGCTTGATCAGCTGTGTGGTGATAGATGTAGTGGCTGCACCAGAATCATTAAAGTGGACAACAGTTATTACACAAATTTAAGTTTTCACTTCTGTCGGCTGTCCTCAATTTTAACTTTTTTTCTGGATATTGATTGATTTTTCCCCTTTCGTTCAATTTCGAAGCTCCTCTCTTGCCCAGTCATCAAAATATTAAAGCACAGTATCAGTCCTTTTTATTTGAATATAGAATATTTTTGAATTAATTTCTATGATTTTTTCGTGTCCTAAATTTATTTGACGATAACATTTATCAAAACTTAAAGCTGTTTCTCAGACCAATTAATTTTGACGGAACCTCCTTTTCCTGGATGTAATGGAAACGACAGATAACCAGAGTGAAATTTTCGCTGAGACTCTCATATCAGACAAAATACTCCAGTTCATGTTAATAATTCATAATAGTGATCTTACGATATCGCTATTGTCTTTCAGGTAACTTCCTTCCCTCACTAACACACATCAACTTATCAAAAGTTCGTGAGATAAAATCGATATTTATTCTAGCCTCAAACAAAATTGCTGTATATTCAGTGCAAAAGCCATTGAGTAAGCCTCGCTCTGACATCCCCCATAAATTCTCTGTGGTCTGTAAAGAACGCGAGACGGAGAAGGCTTAAAAGACGTATCGCGAATGCAGAACACTGTCAGGGGGGGAATAATGAGCAGTGCCTTCCAGTGATGAATAAATTCAAGACTTTGAGTATTCGGATTGGTTTTACAGCCAATTGTGAAACCAAATTTTATTGATTGGATATTAAGCCGTAAAATTGTGTTTTCCAACTGCGAACTTGGAATTAGATGATTCCACAAGACAAATAAGTTCGTAATGTAACGACACGGAGTGAAATACTGAACGAAAACTTGAGGTCCTCTGTCTTCCGGTTTGGGTTCGGTTTTTTTCTTGGTTTTCTACACAATCGTAAGTAATTTCGAATAGATTGTTTAATTATTTTGCCTGTTCTATAAGGTTTTCCCTCCTCAGAATTTTTCCTACAACAGATAAGTATTAGAAAATTGTAAATGTAGAACAAAAGGCAATTTTACTACTGGCTGTCTGTACAGAGATTCTTCCTCACAGTTATTCTGAGAGAAAGAGATGTCTACAAAATAATCAACCAGTATTCTTGTATATAAATAGTGTTTTGTGTATTGTGAGATACTTATCTGCGTTTAGAGAAGTTTCAAATCTAACTGTGGCGTCGTTGTCAATCGTTTTGTATTGTAGTTCGAAGTTTGCTCTAAAAACAAATATATCTACACATTTGTTGAAAGCATATTATGCAATGTTACAAAAAAATCTCACCCGGGTGGTCTTCGAAACTGTGATATCAACTTTTGGTAACGCTTCTCATGCGAGATTAAATCTGCATATTGACAATATGGTCGCGATCCATCTAGCCATTCTCTAAACGTTAATTTTTTATTGCCATTGATAACGGGGTTTGATTTAGACTCTAAAACGTTTGGACTATTTGGAATATACACACTTTCTAATAATTGACTGTTATTTCCAGAAACTACAAAAATGTATGCCCCAACTATCATTCAGAAAAACACTAAAAACTTACTTGCATCCCAATAAAATGATACTCACAGGTAGTGTAGCCTTGATTGGTGATTTTTTTTATTATCGGTTCCGTACTTCCACATATTAAAAACAAAGTTACATCTGTTTTATGAATTGGTATAGATGACCAACTAAATTCTAGTTATCGAATGTTTCATAGCGCTTTTAGAGCGTAAATAATGTCGATGATATTGCAATATAGGCCGTGTGTTCAATTTTAAAATTATAAAACTAATATTCACTTTCACTTTTCTAGAACTTTATTTACATCAAATTATACAGAAGAGCTGATTCACAATAACATTCGAGATACGCTCGTCGTCCTTTCTAACTCAACTGCTGCGAGGATGGGTTCTCCTTTTAAAATCAGCGTCGAATTCTCTAGTATAATCTAGTGTCAATTTTACAGTTGTCGAGTTATGATCGAGATCAGTTTTTTTCTCCCGTCCGAACCTTCTAGTTTTTTTTATAACCGAGCGATCGTTGTCGTGCTGAAATGAAACAGGGTCGGCTTTGGTAAATTTCGTAAAAATATTGTTTTCTATTTATTTCTTCTTCTTGGGAGAAGCTGCTTTCTTCGCCTTCGGGGATGCCGCGGATTTTGCTGTTTTTGGTTGTGGAGCTTTCGGTTTTTTTGTAGGGGCACCTTTACTGTTTTTTTTTTGCTTTTGAAGGAGACTTCGCTTTGGATGCAAGCGAAACTGATGATGATGACGATGAAGTTGTTGTCGATGTGGTGGATTTCGGAGTCGAAGTCTTCTTTTCAGTTGCAGCAACTTTCTTAGGTTTGCTTGCAGTCGTAGTCTTTTAGGCCGCCGGCTTCTTTGGCGGCTTAGGTTTATCGCTGGAAGCTGCTCGTTTAGCAGGTGACTTCTTTGCTCTACCTCCAACCCCCTGAAGATCCTGAAGAGGACGAAACTGCCAATTTGAAGGAACCGGATGCACCTGTTCCTTTAGTTTTAACTAAAACTCCTAGAATTTTCGGGGAAACTCGCACATAGATGTCGGTCTTTACATCTCGCGTCTTCAAATTTAACGAAATGTATCAAATACATAAATAAGTGTACGAGAGGACATTCAATTGTGGGAAGCGCAACTGATGAAGGTTCCCTAACCAGAAACAATAATATATATTGTCTTGCGTACAAAAGAATGACACCTCGAAGAGAGTATTTATATTAACTTCTGTTGACCTTTCAACACCGAATGATTTCCTACTGTTCTTTTGGTTGCAGTCGTTACACCTTGCACGAACCTTATTCTGCTTGAAATTTCCGAGATAAAATGTAGAAAAGCTTTTCCTTGTTCGGGTCTGATTTCCTTGCGTGCGATTTCCGTCGTATCTGTTTACCTGAAAAGCTTGTTTCAGCTGCTTAAGTTCATAAAATAAACACCCATTTCAGCATACACGCGTCATGTACGGAAATGTTCACTGCTTTCTGGAATTGATATTTTTGTGTGGGTAGAGATGGATATGAGTGGGTTCACTATTTATTTTAAAATGTATTTTTCTGCAGAATATTTAAAGTAAATAAAAATCTGTTCTCTTGTATTTCGATAGAACACTGCGAATTTACTAGTTCCAACAGATTTTCTGCCGGTATTATTTAACCTTTATAGAAACAGTACAAATTATATATATATATATATATTTTAGACGGTTTCCGGGAATTCATCCGCGTAGTTGATAACTGATCCCTGCCGGGATCGAAGGTAAAATGACGACGTTTCGGGAGAGTCACATCTGCCCTCTTCAGGTCAAGTATTCGAGTAACTAGAAGCGAAAGCAGAAGGCTACGAGAATTATGCGAACCGACCTGAAGAGGTCAGATGTGACTCTGCCGAAACGTCGTCATTTTACCATCGATCCCGGCAGGGATCAGTTATCAACTACGCGGATGAATTCCCAGAAACCACCTAAAACATTTAGTGCCCGCGAAAACTTAAAAACAAATATATATATATATATATATATATATATATATATTCATTTATAAAGAACTAGTATATAACTATGACTGTCTAGTAATTGCCCTCAAACGAATCCAACCCATACTTTTGGTCAGTTACACTGCCACAAATCCGCCTAAAACATTTAGTGCCCGCGAAAACTTAAAAACAAATATATATATATATATATATATATATATATATATATATATATATATATATTTGTTTTTAAGTTTATATATATATATATATATATATATATATTAGATGGTTTCCGGGAATTCATCCGCGTAGTTGATAACAAATTAATTAAACAATTAAAACAAATAAAACAATTGTCTGATTTTTAAAACGGACGTAGAGAAGGGGTTATACTGACTTAGGTATGTTCTTGTTCGTTGTTTTTTTTTGTGTCCTTCTGTAATGCTAAACACTAAGATATGCAAATATAAGGCCATTCAGGGGTGGAAAACAAAAAAAAATCAAGGGTAAATAACTGTAGAGGTATATGAACTATTACTTTCATGAAGGTTTTGGAAGCATTGTGTTTAACAGTAAAGAAGGAGAGGACTACGTGATACTAACCAGTCTCCCTTCTGCCCCCGCCCTCCCCTCCGTCATAAACCCTCACTCTCATGGAGGGTTTAGAAACGAAAGTACAACACCAAGAGGACTATGTGACTATGTGACCCTGACAAGCCTCCCCCAAGCCAGGGGAGGGGAGGCGAGAGCTTGGGAAGGAGGGGGCGAATTAGGATAACATAGTCCTCTCGCTGTTATACCATTATTTCTGAAGAACACAATGCTTTCAAATCCTCTACGAAAGTAATGGTTCATACACTACAGTCATTTACCTTTTTTGTTGTTTTCCACCCCTGAATGGACTTATATATGCATAACTTAGTGTTTAGCATTAAATAATGCTCAAAAATCAAGTGTAGTGAATGCTGACTAACCCCGATTCATGTTTTGGGATCGGTAGGGCGTATTCAGCGCTAGACTGCCGAACTGATATCGCCCGAACGACGGTTCCACTGGAGCAAAATTATTTATTATTTATTCTGGAAGATTGTCATGAAACAGGAAAAAACTGTACTGACAAATACTACAGCTTATCAACGAGGTATCTAGAGATTACTATTAAATTTTACCTCGACGATAACCGTCAAAATTCAGTCAAAGCCACATCATTCTTTAAAAAGTGGAATGTAGACTTGCGAAAACGGAAAAACGGCTTTAATGTTAAATGTTCCATATCTCAGAGGTGGCGGAATAATTCTAAAAATTGGTGCTATAGAAACAGTAAGATTCAAGTTGTGGTTCACAAAATTTTAAACTCTTTTAGAAAAAGCCAACGTAACCATAAATAATAAAAGAGAAGAGACTTTGACTGAAAAGGAGGAAAAAATGTCGAGAACCTTTTATGCAAACCTCAATAATTCGAGCTCTCAATTACACTGAAGGACACTATTTGTGTTAAACAGATAATTGTTGCTGTTTCTTGTCCAATGTACTTAGCTAAAGCTGAATATAACCACAAAAGTTGCCTAGTGGGCTCAGTTTTGAAGCTCGGCCGCTGGGGAGTAAAACCACAAAAATCAACACCGTCACCGTTTGATTTTTCCCTTTCGATTAGCTATATGCTAATCAAATAGCGGTTGCTAGCGATATTTTAATAATAGAATTATAATAATTATAAAAGTGAGGGGTTTTAGTGCGCTGTGAGAAAGACGGCTACTAGACATAGCCACCTCAAAGTAAGGGCGAAATGTCAAAAGTCCTGTTGATATATTTGTGAAAAATCATAATTATGGCTCTGGCAGCGATAAAATTTGTTCCCAAAGCAATCTATCTTTGCAATACTATTTTTGTTGCTACTTATTAATTATACATAAATTGCTATGAACGCACGTTATTGCATTTAGCTTTAGTATACATTGACTTTATTACGTAATTAGCTGAAACATTAAAACTTTTTTATTTACTCTTCCTTTAAAATTTGTAATAACATTTCAAACAAAATAGCCAAAGGTAAACGAGCCAAACGGGCTTTGCATCCAATACTTTGGAACAAACAAATAAAGACAAAAACAAAAAAGACAATATACAAGACAATCTTCGAAAGCTGTGTAACCTACGGATTGGAAGTATGGGTAATTAACACAGACATGGAAAAAAGACTGCAAGCAGCAGAAATGGACTATTAGAGAAGAAGTGTCACACTTACTAGATTAGATAGGGTAAGAAATGCAACTATACTACAAAGAATGGCCATAGAAAAGAAAAATACAGATACAATAAATGAAAAGCAATTACTTTGAAAATATGGAACTGGTTTGAGAAACACACGGGGGAGACCAAGAACAACGTTGAAAAACAGATTGATAAAGATAAAAATATGCGAGAGAGAAGCCTGGAAGAAGGTGACAGGAATGATAAAGCAAAAAGGAGACAGGGTTTAATAGAAAAGAGTATTTGTATATAGTAAATATAAGTTAAGCTATAGAAAATTTATCTTTGATTTCAGTTATCGAAATTAGAATTTTAGATTATATTGTTGAAATGAAAATAAAGTTAAAACGTAAAATCATTCGGTATAATGAATAAATAAAATGAAATCAAAGGTGAGTTTTTTATAGCAAGCATTTTGGAGAGAAAAAGTGAATTTGAGTAGTTGTTAAGGAGATGAAAATTTTAGAAATGATTTGACAAGTTTTTTTGAAACGCTAGTGTCAAGGAGAGATAAGAGGATTCTAAGTATTGAACAGTACAAATATAAAGTAGAAATATATATATATATATATATATATATATATATATATTTGTTTTTAAGTTTTCGCGGGCACTAAATGTTTTAGGTGGTGGTTCATTGCAATTGCCTCTCTTACGAGTCTTGATTTACCAGAGTACTGGCAAATATAGAACACCCGAAATCAAGGTAAGAGAGGCAATTGAAATAGCGAAGAGACCTCACAGTCTAAACGCACGCAATGAAATTCAGAACTTATCGAATTGTTGGAAAATCCTATTAAACACCGTACCGGCCCGGACCCGTCCAATAACAACTCAACCGGAAATAACAAATCAGCAGGATGGAGCCGTGTCCACAGTGCGCCAAGGGCCAATCACACGCAGCCGTTCACGGTGTCAACCGATAGGCGCCGAGCCGCGACTATATAACAGCGCGCTCGCTTCAGAAAATCTTAGTATTCGACTAACTAGAAGCTAAAGCAGAAGGCTACGAGAATTATGCGAACCGACCTGAAGAGGGCAGATGTGACTCTGCCGAAACGTCGTCATTTTACCATCGATCCCGGCAGGGATCAGTTATCAACTACGCGGATGAACTCTCGGAAACCACCTAAAACATTTAGTGCCCGCGAAAACTTAAAAACAAATATATATATATATATATATATATATATATATATATATATTTCTACTTTATATTTGTACTGTTCAATACTTAGAATCCTCTTATCTCTCCTTGACACTAGTGTTTCAAAAAAACATGTCAAATCACTTCTTAAATTTTCATCTCCATAACAACCATTCAAATTCACTTTTTCTATCCAAAATGCTTGCTATAAAAAACTCACCTTTGATTTCATTTTATTTATTCATTATACCGAATGATTTTACGTTTTAACTTTATTTTCATTTCAACAATATAATCTAAAATTCTAATTTCGATAACTGAAATCAAAGATAAATTTTCTATAGCTTAACTTATATTTACTATATACAAATACTCTTTTCTATTAAACCCTGTCTCCTTTTTGCTTTATCATTCCTGTCACCTTCTTCCAGGCTTCTCTCTCGCATATTTTTATCTTTATCAATCTGTTTTTCAACGTTGTTCTTGGTCTCCCCCGTGTGTTTCTCAAACCAGTTCCATATTTTCAAAGTAATTGCTTTTCATTTATTGTATCTGTATTTTTCTTTTCTATGGCCATTCTTTGTAGTATAGTTGCATTTCTTACCCTATCTAATCTAGTAAGTGTGACACTTCTTCTCTAATAGTCCATTTCTGCTGCTTGCAGTCTTTTTTCCATGTCTGTGTTAATTACCCATACTTCCAATCCGTAGGTTACACAGCTTTCGAAGATTGTCTTGTATATTGTCTTTTTTGTTTTTGTCTTTATTTGTTTGTTCCAAAGTATTGGATGCAAAGCCCGTTTGGCTCGTTTACCTTTGGCTATTTTGTTTGAAATGTTATTACAAATTTTAAAGGAAGAGTAAATAAAAAAGTTTTAATGTTTCAGCTAATTACGTAATAAAGTCAATGTATACTAAAGCTAAATGCAATAACGTGCGTTCATAGCAATTTATGTATAATTAATAAGTAGCAACAAAAATAGTATTGCAAAGATAGATTGCTTTGGGAACAAATTTTATCGCTGCCAGAGCCATAATTATGATTTTTCACAAATATATCAACAGGACTTTTGACATTTCGCCCTTACTTTGAGGTGGCTATGTCTAGTAGCCGTCTTTCTCACAGCGCACTAAAACCCCTCACTTTTATAATTATTATAATTCTATTATTAAAATATCGCTAGCAACCGCTATTTGATTAGCATATAGCTAATCGAAAGGGAAAAATCAAACGGTGACGGTGTTGATTTTTGTGGTTTTACTCCCCAGCGGCCGAGCTTCAAAACTGAGCCCACTAGGCAACTTTTGTGGTTATATTCAGCTTTAGCTAAGTACATTGGACAAGAAACAGCAACAATTATCTGTTTAACACAAATAGTGTCCTTCAGTGTAATTGAGAGCTCGAATTATTGAGGTTTGCATAAAAGGTTCTCGACATTTTTTCCTCCTTTTCAGTCAAAGTCTCTTCTCTTTTATTATTTATGGTTACGTTGGCTTTTTCTAAAAGAGTTTAAAATTTTGTGAACCACAACTTGAATCTTACTGTTTCTATAGCACCAATTTTTAGAATTATTCCGCCACCTCTGAGATATGGAACATTTAACATTAAAGCCGTTTTTCCGTTTTCGCAAGTCTACATTCCACTTTTTAAAGAATGATGTGGCTTTGACTGAATTTTGACGGTTATCGTCGAGGTAAAATTTAATAGTAATCTCTAGATACCTCGTTGATAAGCTGTAGTATTTGTCAGTACAGTTTTTTCCTGTTTCATGACAATCTTCCAGAATAAATAATAAATAATTTTGCTCCAGTGGAACCGTCGTTCGGGCGATATCAGTTCGGCAGTCTAGCGCTGAATACGCCCTACCGATCCCAAAACATGAATCGGGGTTAGTCAGCATTCACTACACTTGATTTTTGAGCATTATTTAATGCTAAACACTAAGTTATGCATATATAAGTCCATTCAGGGGTGGAAAACAACAAAAAAGGTAAATGACTGTAGTGTATGAACCATTACTTTCGTAGAGGATTTGAAAGCATTGTGTTCTTCAGAAATAATGGTATAACAGCGAGAGGACTATGTTATCCTAATTCGCCCCCTCCTTCCCAAGCTCTCGCCTCCCCTCCCCTGGCTTGGGGGAGGCTTGTCAGGGTCACATAGTCACATAGTCCTCTTGGTGTTGTACTTTCGTTTCTAAACCCTCCATGAGAGTGAGGGTTTATGACGGAGGGGAGGGCGGGGGCAGAAGGGAGACTGGTTAGTATCACGTAGTCCTCTCCTTCTTTACTGTTAAACACAATGCTTCCAAAACCTTCATGAAAGTAATAGTTCATATACCTCTACAGTTATTTACCCTTGATTTTTTTTTTGTTTTCCACCCCTGAATGGCCTCATATTTGCGTATCTTAGTGTTTAGAGAAGGACACAAAAAAAAACAACGAACAAGAACATACCTAAGTCAGTATAACCCCTTCTCTACGTCCGTTTTAAAAATCAGACAATTTTTTATTCGTTTTGTAATTAATTTTGTTTAATTATTGAGAAAATGCGTAGAGTTGAAACTAAATAATGGACTATTTGACAGATAAGATAGACTTGACATCATCTGCTTTGATGGACGTAAACGGCCGATTGGCAGTTCGGCCGTCCACGGGTGCAGTGGACATTTAGGCTAAGTCTAAAAGAAACAAAGAAAAGTTAAAATAATTAAATGCTTATAAGTTGTTGTACATATTTATTCTAAGTTAAATACACAATTTGGTACCACTACTATACATATAATTTTATAAATAATCCACAATAAATTTTGGCCATAGCTGACCATTATACATTCCTAGTAGCACTTGCGGCGAGATCAAATTGAATGAATATAACCAGATACACGGTTACAGCACCGACAATCTGCAAGAAAATCGATATGTACACCTACGTACTTAAAACTTCATCAATCAATAGACCGAGCGCACACAACGCTTTTGAATCATCAAAGACATGACCTTCGATTTCGTGCAAAAAGTAAGAAATACGAAGGTTTTGCCAAGACGAGGAACAGATTTCGAAGAGTGTAACATGTGAAAAGTTTGAATTTTTTAAGTGTGTTTATAAGGTAATTTATAGGGGGTGCAAGAAAATTTCGAAAACATTGTTCTTGATCCACTTTTAAGCAATTGATAGAGAAGGCACGTTTCAACAGCAAAGCTGTCATCATCAAAGAATAAACCAAAACTGAAAATATTCCAAATATTCCTTAATATATAATACTTAAAAACTGTAAATTTGTGGGGAAAACCGTCAAACACAATACTTACGGTAATTAAGTTATTAATACTTAAGTTCTTGAAATGTAAGTTTCTAGGGATTCTTAAGTAATAAATTATACAATGTGCTATTTGGGATCCAACCTTTGTCGGAATTCATAAGGTTATTACTTTTATTTAACATTATGCTTTCGTACGAGTCCAATTCTTCACTTGTATAACTAATCCTAATGAATTTAAATCTATAGAGTGATTATGTTCCAAAACATGATGTGCTGCACTAGATTTGTCAGATCTTCCATATTTTATATATGCAAAATATTCTTTAAATCGAGTTCTAATAGCTCTACGTGTTTGCCCACAATTTTTCAGATCACAGTCATTATATTTGATCTCATATATTCCCGACTTTCATTGTTCTGTATACTACCGTTATACCAAGTTTCCTAAAAATTCTTTTAAAGCCCTTGTATAATGCTTATATGGGACAGAGGTAATCTTGTTTCTCGAAAAGTTGACACTTCTTTATTGTCAGTCTAAGTTGTTTGTTTCTAATCAGCTTATCTACAATATTTACTGGATAACCGTTACATGTAGCTATTTCCCTAATTGTTTTCCTTTCTTTTTCAAACTTCTCTTTGGTAAGAGGGAATTTCAATAAACGATGTACAAGGAATATGATCCCCGCCATTTTGTGTTGTTGAGAGTGAAAAAATTATCAGGTAAATATCTAAATGAGCTGGTATCCTTCCTAAATACCTGAAATTCTAAACGGTTATTAGGATTCTTTAGAACAAGTACATCTAAAAATGAAAGTCTACTTTTATTTTCTACTTTATACGTAAATTTAATAGTGGGAAATTTATTATTAAGATATAAGACAAAATCATTAATAATAAACTTAATCGTATGAGAAACAGCAAATATATCGTCCACATTTCTTAGCCATACCCTAGGAAAATATTGGTCCTTCTTTGCCTCAACTTGGAAGCTGCCCATAACAAAATTAGCACGGAACGGAGGCAAGGGATTCCCCATGGCCGTTCTCTCTTTCTACTCATAAAAGCAGCCCTTAAATCTTTAAAATTGAAATGAGCGTTGCTATTGTATAAAAATTTTGGTACCGTTATTATAAATAACAAAAATATAGATATTTAATAGTTAAATCAATATAAAGCATCGAAATTTTAAAATGTTTAGCAACAGTGCTTAAATTGTCGACGCGGTTGTCAATTGTATTTGTCAAATAATTATGAAGGGATACAGAATTCTACAGTAATAAAATCTATTATTAAAATTCATGCTCGGCTTGGCAAACACTGCATGCATTGCAAATGATTTTTGATCAACATAAGCTACCAGCTGAACACTCTAATTATAGTATTATAAACAAAATCTTGTAAAAACGCCTCAAGCTGTAATTTAACTCAAATCAATTGTAGGTGACGCTTCTCCTTCTGAATTCACTGGGCGTTTCAATGGTTAGGCACGTTATCTATGACCATTGTCGAAGCAGCAAGATGCGATGGCAACAACGATATAAATAAAGCACATTGAATCCAGACCAGAAGCGTCACCAATAGTTTTTATCACAACTTTTGGAGCCCCACACATCTCACACGACACCATGGAGAGCTTTTTTATGATATAACGACTTTTGGAAAATTTGTAAACTCAGATACATCTCAAGGGCAAAGAAGCTTTTGCTTGTGATCAATTGAGTAGCAACTTTATTGAAATACTATACAATTTATTGTGGTTAACTTTTACAAATACCATGTGTACATGCTTTTAGCAATATCAACGGCACATAAATATTCGTTGGTATAAACTGACGTTTTAATATGGATATCTACTGGAAAAGCTGTGTGTGGATCCTTTGTTGCATTAAAAATGAATAAACACAAAGATTTCGTTTGGTTTACGCCATAAAGTTGGCATATTATCTGTTGAAACGGCTTTGAATGTAAAAACTAAAAGGTTAGTGTTTGTACAAAAGTTTTAATTTCATACTTGGTCTCAGTGAAGAAAGTCATTTTGGAGGCCGAATATATAGCACATGTACTCCATTTTTTACGCGCGATATCCATATTTTGGGTTCCTCTCCCAACTGCAAAGGTTTTGCTAAGTCGGTAAAGGGGATAAAAAAAACTATCGGGCATACACACAAACGTATGGGCAACAAAAATGCAAATAATAAAGTTACCATATCTAAACAAAATACAAATATAATAAATGGTATACCCAGTATCGTCACCTATCTTACCGAAAATAAATAAAGCAGATCACTATAAAAATATTGTTGCATAAAACGGGATATCTACTTTTTGAAAAGTCACGGAATATCAGTGTAAACTCAGGGAAATTCAAGGTAGAAAGGGCAAATGAGAAGAACCTGAAAATTACTAGAAACATGAGTATTTACCTGTTTGGACTACAAACTTCCAGTATTTGAATATATTGCATGTTAAAAAAAGAATTTGGATGGGGAATGTCAAAAAAATGTTCACAACTGGAGTGGAACACTGCTCAACGCACTGAAATTGTTGAACGGAACGTCAAATTATGTCTAAGTACTTCTTGGGAAATAACACCACAGTTTAAGGAAAATTGCTGTATATTCCAAACGTTTCGGGGTCTAGGTCAGACCCCGTTGTCAATGGTTAAGAAACTATGGATAAAAAAGGCACAATTCTAAGATGTATATTAAAATATTTGACAATGTTTTAGAAGAAACACTAAAAATTTGCAATCCTGTTTTTGAAAAATGTTACATATTGAAGAAAAAATAACATGTTTGATTGGATTATTCTCCAATAACACCCAGTTCCGAAGCAATGAGTTTATTCTTTAGTGTATATTGTTTATATACGTTTTTAAGTATGTGTTCTATTAGCAATTCATCATCAAACGATTTTGGTATTGTTACAGCAACGTAATAAAACGAACCACATATTTCCATACTCACCATTAATAAGAGGGGGCAGTTAACATCAAAAAATCCGCAGGCAGTCACGTCAAAGTGTTTGTGTAGCATGTACAGAGATAGCAAGTTAATCTGAAAACAAATTTCATTATTTCAACATCACAAAGGGTCAATTGTTTTCATCCGTTATTCGCTCAACATTTCATTTCATCGTACGTGAATTTATTGGCTAAAAATTGGCAACAAGCTACTACTTCGAGCGGAAGTTATTGGATATCATTAACACTTTGATCGAATGTACCCCAACAGTCATAAATGTTTGCCTAAATGCAGATAGAGTACAGAATATGTTAATAGTTTTTGATTGTGTTGAAATGAATACATTGCTCCAAGAAATTAACCATTTGAAACAAAATTTATAAAATATTTCATTAAATTTTGCAAAACTCCAGGGTGTTTATTAACAACTAAAACGTTTTATTAGTGCTCTTTATGTTTTTGCGAGTGTTCAAAAAAAAATTCCAGTTTGAAGACGCGAGATGTAAGACCGACATCTAGGATTTTCAAGAGAATCAGTACACAGAGGTTCCGAATCTGGAGCCGTTCCGTGTAATTACTGTTCTCCCTTAACTCCTAGGACAGAATGTCACGATAAAATTTTCAGGTTACTTCACCTGTCAGAGATATTGAATACTCTCTTCGAGGTGTCATTCCTTTGTACGCAAGACAATATATATTATATATAAATAGAATATATATTGTTTCTGGTCGGGAACCTTCATCAGTTGCGCTTCCCACAATTGAATGTCCTCTCGAACACTTCTTTATGCATTTGATGCATTTCGTTAAATTTGAAGACGCGAGATGTAAGACCGACATCTAGGATTTTCAAGAGAATCAGTACACAGAGGTTCCGAATCTGGAGCCGTTCCGTGTAATTACTGTTCTCCCTTAACTCCTAGGACAGAATGTCACGATAAAATTTTCAGGTTACTTCACCTGTCAGAGATATTGAATACTCTCTTCGAGGTGTCATTCCTTTGTACGCAAGACAATATATATTATATATAAATAGAATATATATTGTTTCTGGTCGGGAACCTTCATCAGTTGCGCTTCCCACAATTGAATGTCCTCTCGAACACTTCTTTATGCATTTGATGCATTTCGTTAAATTTGAAGACGCGAGATGTAAGACCGACATCTAGGATTTTCAAGAGAATCAGTACACAGAGGTTCCGAATCTGGAGCCGTTCCGTGTAATTACTGTTCTCCCTTAACTCCTAGGACAGAATGTCACGATAAAATTTTCAGGTTACTTCACCTGTCAGAGATATTGAATACTCTCTTCGAGGTGTCATTCCTTTGTACGCAAGACAATATATATTATATATAAATAGAATATATATTGTTTCTGGTCGGGAACCTTCATCAGTTGCGCTTCCCACAATTGAATGTCCTCTCGAACACTTCTTTATGCATTTGATGCATTTCGTTAAATTTGAAGACGCGAGATGTAAGACCGACATCTAGGATTTTCAAGAGAATCAGTACACAGAGGTTCCGAATCTGGAGCCGTTCCGTGTAATTACTGTTCTCCCTTAACTCCTAGGACAGAATGTCACGATAAAATTTTCAGGTTACTTCACCTGTCAGAGATATTGAATACTCTCTTCGAGGTGTCATTCCTTTGTACGCAAGACAATATATATTATATATAAATAGAATATATATTGTTTCTGGTCGGGAACCTTCATCAGTTGCGCTTCCCACAATTGAATGTCCTCTCGAACACTTCTTTATGCATTTGATGCATTTCGTTAAATTTGAAGACGCGAGATGTAAGACCGACATCTAGGATTTTCAAGAGAATCAGTACACAGAGGTTCCGAATCTGGAGCCGTTCCGTGTAATTACTGTTCTCCCTTAACTCCTGAAAATTTTATCGTGACATTCTGTCCTAGGAGTTAAGGGAGAACAGTAATTACACGGAACGGCTCCAGATTCGGAACCTCTGTGTACTGATTCTCTTGAAAATCCTAGATGTCGGTCTTACATCTCGCGTCTTCAAATTTAACGAAATGCATCAAATGCATAAAGAAGTGTTCGAGAGGACATTCAATTGTGGGAAGCGCAACTGATGAAGGTTCCCGACCAGAAACAATATATATTCTATTTATATATAATATATATTGTCTTGCGTACAAAGGAATGACACCTCGAAGAGAGTATTCAATATCTCTGACAGGTGAAGTAACCTGAAAATTTTATCGTGACATTCTGTCCTAGGAGTTAAGGGAGAACAGTAATTACACGGAACGGCTCCAGATTCGGAACCTCTGTGTACTGATTCTCTTGAAAATCCTAGATGTCGGTCTTACATCTCGCGTCTTCAAATTTAACGAAATGCATCAAATGCATAAAGAAGTGTTCGAGAGGACATTCAATTGTGGGAAGCGCAACTGATGAAGGTTCCCGACCAGAAACAATATATATTCTATTTATATATAATATATATTGTCTTGCGTACAAAGGAATGACACCTCGAAGAGAGTATTCAATATCTCTGACAGGTGAAGTAACCTGAAAATTTTATCGTGACATTCTGTCCTAGGAGTTAAGGGAGAACAGTAATTACACGGAACGGCTCCAGATTCGGAACCTCTGTGTACTGATTCTCTTGAAAATCCTAGATGTCGGTCTTACATCTCGCGTCTTCAAATTTAACGAAATGCATCAAATGCATAAAGAAGTGTTCGAGAGGACATTCAATTGTGGGAAGCGCAACTGATGAAGGTTCCCGACCAGAAACAATATATATTCTATTTATATATAATATATATTGTCTTGCGTACAAAGGAATGACACCTCGAAGAGAGTATTCAATATCTCTGACAGGTGAAGTAACCTGAAAATTTTATCGTGACATTCTGTCCTAGGAGTTAAGGGAGAACAGTAATTACACGGAACGGCTCCAGATTCGGAACCTCTGTGTACTGATTCTCTTGAAAATCCTAGATGTCGGTCTTACATCTCGCGTCTTCAAATTTAACGAAATGCATCAAATGCATAAAGAAGTGTTCGAGAGGACATTCAATTGTGGGAAGCGCAACTGATGAAGGTTCCCGACCAGAAACAATATATATTCTATTTATATATAATATATATTGTCTTGCGTACAAAGGAATGACACCTCGAAGAGAGTATTCAATATCTCTGACAGGTGAAGTAACCTGAAAATTTTATCGTGACATTCTGTCCTAGGAGTTAAGGGAGAACAGTAATTACACGGAACGGCTCCAGATTCGGAACCTCTGTGTACTGATTCTCTTGAAAATCCTAGATGTCGGTCTTACATCTCGCGTCTTCAAATTTAACGAAATGCATCAAATGCATAAAGAAGTGTTCGAGAGGACATTCAATTGTGGGAAGCGCAACTGATGAAGGTTCCCGACCAGAAACAATATATATTCTATTTATATATAATATATATTGTCTTGCGTACAAAGGAATGACACCTCGAAGAGAGTAAAAAATTCCAGATTTTGGTTTTACTATTGCGATAGACTAGTTCGTATTTTTAGCTCATTGCAACATAGCGAATGCCTATTTATTTGATGCGAGCGCCTTTACGGGTTGAGGAGGAATTTCCTTAACGGCACTCACGGATGGTGGTACTGAATAATAGAAATCTTACTACTGAGCTCTATACACTGGACATCCTGAAGCAACATTTTCTGTCACTTGCCTCTTATACCGGTCAAGAGTTTCTGCTGATGATTGGAACTAGACATTGAAATTATGACTTGGCCAGAAGTCAAGATTTGAATCACATCAATCAAAAAGTCTCTATTAATATGTGCCCTAAAACGCACCCTTAGGAAGTTATATGCCCTTAAAAGGGCTCAAACAAAACTGTTTTTTTTTCTGTTATTGACATAACAGTTGAAAATATGGGTCTTACATAACTTTTACGTTAAATGACATGTGCTACTCCGTTTTTCGACATCATAAGCGTCCTATTTAGGTTTATGAAGGGGGTTTTCGGTTCGTATTTTTTTTATTTCAATTTTTCAATTTTCTCTACAGATTTATAAGATCTTAACGTAGCGGGAACGAACCATTTTCTCTTAAACGTTGATGTAATTTTTGGCCTAATAACTTAAAGAGTAGAGTAATTTTCAAGCTGTACTTACTCAAAAAAATAGCGATGGAAATATCGATTTAGACAAACATATCTTTTACAAAATGAAAATTTTGCAATTTACATCAATAAATATAAAGCCATTGACAACGAAGTCACAATAGACTGTGAAACGTTTGGTTTTCCTTCAATCTACGTCGTTTTATTTCGATTGTGGTGTTATTGCCCAAAAAAACATAAAAGTAATCAAGAATATACCACAAACATCGTTTAGAAGACAACTTATTTGTGTATTTGATACATAAGAGTAAATTTGCAGAAACTAGCACACAGAACTTCCGAATCTGGAGCCGTTCCGTGTAATTGCTGTTCTCCCTTAACTCCTAGGAGTTACTGATAATAAACTTTTTCTCACAGCAAAGAATTCACAGGTATTATGAACAAGCAATACAGTAGTCATATAATGTACTTCTAAATGGTCAAAATGGTTAAACTAAATATTTTGTAAAATGCTGTTCTACAGAATCATGTATAAAATTAATGTTTTATAACACAGTATTTAATCACATAAATAATATCCATGAGTTGAGAAACCCTTGTCGTATTAAGATGTATATTGCAGCAGAAGAGAGGTGAACGCAAAGAGAAAACAAATAATGGAGTGGAGAGCTTTGTTTCACATTGTGATAGGGCATCATATACTTACAAATGAAATTTTCATTTTGTTTTGTGCGATGTGAACAAAAAGCACTAAAATATTTGGGACAATTTTTGTCTTCTATAACTACAATAAATGCTGTTCCACTGATGATTGTTAAATATGAACTACCTCGCAAAGGATAGTCATTGGGTGCGCCATTGTTATTTAAACTAAAATATAATTTCTTTTAAGACAATAATTGTTACTTTAAAATCTACAAATATAGTAGGTACAGCGATATTTGAGTGTGCGAAATTTTTCAATGTCGAAAAACGGAGTAGCACATGTTATTTAACTTAAAAAGTTATGTAAGACCCATACATTTTTTTTATTTAATTTGGACCGTCTCCTCAATAACAGAAAAAGAAAGAGTTGTATTTGAGTCCTTTTAAAGGCATATTTATGGCGAAATGAATTTCGTCATATAGAATTTACAGGCAAATTTAGTTCAGAGAGCGCCAAATAAAAATAATTCTGTCTGAAAGGATACAGGCTATTAAGCAGTGAAATTATTTCATAACATTGACAATGGTAACTCTGCAAATTATCAGAAATTAACTCCAGCCCACCTTGTATTCCATAGAATTAAACTCAGCTGATATTGAGTGGTAACGTACAAATGCCCTAAAATTGTCTTGGAAAATTCCCTGAAAAGCTGGCAACAATAATCGAAAATCGACCGTAAAATATAATGACACCCAATGACAGGTTGTGATATTTATTGTGATCTCATTTCAGGCCCTGGAACGCCGAAAGCCTGGGATTAGAACGTCCAAGATTTTGTATTTCGATAGCCTGATGGTTTTCGGACGTATATTGTTCGAGGCCTGGAGTTCGCCGGGCTTCTTGCCTTGAAATCAACGTTAATAATTTCAACTGACTGATTCCAACCCGGAAAAGGCTTTATAAGTTGAATGTTAGTGCATTGACGATCGGAAAGGAAGCTTATGAACGCGTGAATGAAGTTTCCCAAATTTTAGAGCTTTATTCTGAAAAAGATTGAATTACGAAACTTTTGCTAGTCAGAACATTAAAAGGCATATTTTGCAAAGAAAGCAATTTTTCAAATTAACAACGCAGTTTTCAAATCACATAGTTCAGGGTCAGTAATCAAATTTGTCTTCAAACAAATAATAAATTTTATTAACAATGCCACAAACAAACTTCAGGAAACAAAACTAAACTTTTCAAGATTTTTCAATCCATCGAACGCATGACAAAAAAAAGTTAGTATCGTAATTTCTTTGACAGGTTTTAGTAAACCTACGAATTTTTTCGTGTGATTTATATCCTAGGAATCACAGGGAAATGGCGTTACACACAGCGTGACTCCCGATTTGGAGTCTCTGTGAGCTAGATTTTCATGAAACTCCTGGATGTCGAATCTCATTTCGCGATAAAATATTTACTTATATTTGCCGACCTCATCAATTCAAATATACATTTAAAAGTCTCTTTAATTATTTGCCATTTTGCGCACCTCTTATGTTGAGTACTTGTAAAATTAATCTTACTGGTCAGGGCAGAATAACTCTTTAGTTGAAATGATTTTAAAAAAATACAATTAAACCAAAACATTTTTTTAAATTTTTTCGCTGACAAAAAATCGCAACATCCTAAAGGAAATGATTAAATTTAATATTATTTTGGTAAAACATAGATACTAGTCTAGAGAAAGACGCAAACATCACGGTGCAGACATATAGATGTCTATAACTCTGTAACGTGTCTTATGCGCATGTTCGAATATGCGACATTTTTCTATTCTGTTCTGGTTATAGCCTTCACGGACGCATTCAGTCAGCTTCAAGTTAGAAGAGGTGCAAAATTAAATGCTTCTGGGATAACCCATCCTTCTCTCTATTAGCAATTTCCATAGATCAAATAAAACAAAGATTTAATCTATCCAGCAAAACTAAACTCTTTTTCCTTTTAATTCCTCACTGCTTTAATCTAACGTCCAAATATCACTAATTCACTTATAGTTTCGACCTTACTTATCAGTATGCTTGATTAAATATAGACCGAATAAGTATATACAGGATCGGGACAGCCTTTCACTTCCGGCTTATTAATTATCACGAAACACTCTTAGAGCGTCTTAAATTACTTCCAAAGCGTCTTTAAAGATATGAAAAGAATAAATAACAAAGGCAAAAATCGCGTTGGGGTTACAAGGATTCACGAATAACAGGGAACTTGCTCTAAACCTAAATTTTTAACCTGGGACATTCACAAACATGCTGCTGCCCCGACACCTTGATCGGAAGTCTCTGCGTCTTTTTTCACTTCAGTCGTTGGGGTTATGTTTTCTCTCTGTTTGATCTGTGGTCAATGGTTTCTCATCACATTTACATTCTCTCAACAGGATCACAACGCTTGCGCACAACTAATCAAGTACCCTAAAACGGTATAATCGGCTGTTTCTCTTAGTCAGTGGCCCTTCTACGATAGCAATATATTCGTACTAAGTATATAGTCTTCTCTGATGAATCTCGATTCTGCTTGGGTGGACAGGATGGTCGAAGGGGGGTTACACGACGTCGAGAAGAAAGACGTCAAGGTTAATTTGATGTTGAGCGACATGTACAGTAGACGTTATGGTATTGGGTGCTATTCCACATCGAAGTAGGTCATCTTTAGCCTTTGTTGGAGAAAACATGACAGCGCAACGTTATCTTCATGGTCGGCCTCATGTTGCTCGAGTTAGTTTAAGACCCATGTGAAGCTGTTGCCATGGCCGCCCAGATCCCCCGATGGTTAGAAGGCTCGGAAATTTACCCCAGCCCCCACTTACTTTGGAAGTTCTAAGACATGAAATACAGGTAGCTTGGGATAGTATTCCTCAAGAACAAATAGACCATCTTATTGAATCAATGCCAAGACGCGTTGGGGAGTGTATAGATCACCGCCGTGGACATACACATTATCAACAAACTTAGTTTTAAAAAAATTAAGCTCCTTAGTATTTTTTATTCAAGTTTTAATCATTTACCCCTTACTAGGTATAGCATCTTTGTTTCACCAAAACAATATTAAATTTAGACATGTCCTTCTGGGTGTTGCGATTTCTTTATCAGTGAGTATGTTTCATTGAAGGAACAATAAACGATAAATGCAACAACCAAAACTAACGGTGTTCAATTGATGACTCAAAACGTGTTAAGAAGTAAAAACTTGGCATCTTCCAAATCCTTTAAGCCTTTCATTAGAAACTCTTCGACAAGCTTTGCTCAAAGTTATAATGAAACATTTGGAAAGACAAAGATGAGAAATAATTTCATTTAACACTCAAATTATGTTCCGCTTACTTGGTGCGTTTAGAAAGTAATCGAGACCATTGTTAGATGGCGACTAACGAAGAATTTGTCAACAACTCTGTTGAAAAGCAAATTAATTTATGGGATTAAATTAATCTTTCTTGATTGCAGACTATTCATTTTATATTCAATGCAAATAAGCATAAAAGAAAAAATGGTGCTTTAAATATTGAATTAAGTAAATAGAAGAATGTTTATTTATGCAATTGTATACCAGGGGTACGTAGTATGTTCGAAATTGTTACGTCAATCACATACTTAATAAAAAAACAACGCGTCTTACATAGGGTGCTTCAAAATATTAGTACCAACGCTCGGCTGGAAAAGTTGATCATAGGTTTAAAGAAAATTGGGCAAACATATTTTCATAAACATATATTTTTTGAAGCCTTTAATAAACAATAAACTTCTATATAATTAACATTTAAAGAAAATGACCACAATGACTTCCATCACCTTCATTGCAGCCATTGCTTACCACGTAAAGATTTTCTTCTCCTTTGTAAAAAAATTAAATACATTTATTTCAGACGAATGAGGTGACCAACAAATAGGGCTTCCACGTCTAATCCTATGGTGCCTGTTGAATTGGACTATATTAAAGTACAAATTGAATGAACCACGTTCAAGCTTTGTATTGAGTTATCATTCATTTTAACTGTTCAAATGAATCATTCAATTTAAAGATTACATTATGAATGAACTACTCTGCTAAATGAATGATATTTCTCAAGATTAAATTTTCAGCTGGGCGCAGGCACATTTTTTTCAAAACGCCCTGTGTAATCCTTCTTATGTTTTTAGGTTGGTTATCTTAAAGCTGATTTTCATATTTGTTGTGACTTATACACTCAGTGTAATATAAAGGGTGTTCCAATTTGAGCTTAATTTTTAAATTTTTAATAAAATACACAAATTATTTGAGAATGATAAGATCTTTTATTTCAAATGATGGTACAATTTTTTCGGTTTAATAATGGAAAACAATATCTTGTAAGTGACCAACTGCTGTTGTACGACAAGTTTCTAATCGTTAGCGAAAATTTTCGATTACTTTCTGGCATAACTCCGGTTCACTTACTTGCAAACAGTCAAAAATGTTCTCCTTTAGGTCATCAATTGTTTGTGGATCGTTAGCATAGACCTTTTCTTTCAAATAGCTCCATAGGAAAAAATCTAGAGGTGTTAGGTTGCAAGATCTAGAGGACCAATTAATGTTTCCTCTTCGAACAATTATTCGATTACCAAATTTCTGTTTCAAAAGATTGATTGTTTCTGCTGCTGAATGAAATGTTGCACCGTCCTGTTGGAACCACATATTCTGCACATCAATATGATCCAATTCATCCCACAAAAAGTAAGTAATCTTCGTTCGATATCGATCACCATTCACAGTAACAGCATTTCCATTGTCATCGTCAAAAAAGTATGGACCAATCACTCCACCAGCCCAAAAACCACACCAAACAGTTACTTTTAGTGGATGCATCGGTCTTTCCATTATTTGTCGTGGATTTGCTTCACCCCAGATTCGACAATTTTGCTTCTTAACAAATCCACCCAATTCAAAATGTGCTTCATCGCTGAAGATGATTTTATTGAAAAAATTCGCATTTTCAAGTTTCTGTTGTATGGCCCAATTAACGAATTGACGACGTAAACCAAAGGCTGTTGACTTTATTTCTTGCGTTATTTATTTATTTATTTATTTATAGCATTTATTGCCCAACAGATTTCACAATCCAATTTCAGAACAATGTACAAATTCCCTATAATAGTATTTATATACATATCATTCCAAAACACAAAAAGTATAAAAGCTTAACAAAATAACAGTTACTATTAAAATTAAATATAAATAACAATAAAATTAATAATCATAAAATGAGAAAGGCTTAGAACTAAGTGAAAGTATGACGAGCTACATGTTTTATGTGATACAGAGAATCACGAAAAATGTCACAAATATTTGATATTTTATTAAAGTTATGGCACATAGTATTTAATGGTGAATTCAAAAGTAAATTTGTGCGTGACTTGTAACAGTAAAAGGCTATGTTAATCCTCACTTGGTATTGTGTCACATAAAAATTCAAGAGAGCCAGTAAATCAGGGCAGTCAATTAGGCAACGAACCAATTTATAAACTAAGACTATGGCTTTCTAAACTCTTCTGGAGTGTAGACTTTGAAAATTGAATGTTGTAAGTAATATGGAGTATTCTATTCCACTTGTTGCATACATTCCATCCACCTTATACATTAAATATTTTAGGAATTAACTCTGAATATTTATAATTCTAACAATATGAATATTATACTGTGGGCTCCATATGTTACAACAGTACTCAAGCTTTGTACGTATGAAGCTGAAATATAAAGTTTTTAAAGCCGCAACATTTTCAAAGCTTCGACAGTTCCGCATGATAAACACATACGTTTTGTAAGCTTCAGTAATCATTGAGTTTATGTGATCGATAAAATTGAGACTGAAGTCAAAAATTACACCAAAAACTCTAGTGGTAGTATCACGGAGTAACAAAGTGTCGTTGACTTTATACGGATATACTAATTGAGTCTTTTTCCTACTAAATGAGACAACTTTACATTTTGCTACATTCAAAGGTAATTTGTTACTCTTACACCATCTAATAAGATTAGAAAGATCATTTAGTAATCGTGCACAATCGTCCAATGTTGTTATTGGAAGATAAATGTTAAGATCGTCAGGGTAGAGTTACTTATTAGTACGCAGAGAATTGCACAGGTCGTTCACAAAAAGGAGGAATAATAGTGGTCCAAGATTCGAGCCCTGGGCACACCTGAAGTGGAGGTGTACCTGTTCGAGAGATATCCATTAAAAAAAACAAACTGCGGCGTATTCTCTATGTATGACTTGCAAAGTTTCATAGTATCAAGGGAAAATCCAAATTGTGACATTAGTTTTTGTAGTAACCGATTATGATTCATTTTATCAAAAACCTTTGAGAAACCTGTATAGATCACATCCATCTGAATCTTGCAAGCCTTTAAAAGAAGATCTTTGTGCAAAATTCTGAATAAAGTGGTTTTTGGAATGTTCAATTGCTGTGCACGATGACGAATTGATGTTTTTGGTTGTTCAACAACACTAGCAGTAACAGTAGCAATATTTTCTTCTGAACGTCCACTACGATGATATGTTTTGCTTTTTTCATGTTTTACTGAACCAGTTTCCACAAATTTTTTAACAATTTGACCGTATTTTTTCTCTTCCATATTCTGTACGAAATTTTCTTCCAACTTCTGCACAACTTTCACCAAATTTAAAATAATTTTTAATAATAAGCACGCGTTGCTCAATCGTATATCTCTCCACTTTTAACAACCGGATTATTCCTACTTGTCATCTGTCAAATAACATATGATATTCTAGTACCAAAAATATAAATGGCGGCAAATTTAAAAATTAACCTCAAATTGGAGCACCCTTTATAATATTAGAGTATGTAATTGGTTTCAATAAGATGTTTACATAAAAGTCTCATAAATCTTGCTGTGCTTTACAGAAACTCAATTTTTCACAAACGTATTTTATTAACAGGCGATTCTTGTATTTCGTTATCTCCTCAGGCTTCTCAAGTAGTCTATTTTGAATCTCTGAGTATTACTTTAATTAACTGTTCTTCTATTTTATAGATTTAAGAAACGATTTATTGGTTTTCCTTGTTCTTTACTTACAGATGTCTTAAAATCTCACTTCGTAAATATCTTAAAGCGTTCTATGTGTCTTTCTACTCGTATGTTAATGCCCATCTAAAAAAATAAAAAATATATATTTTTTAACTTACCTTTCTCAATAGATTCGGATTGTTGTGACAGTATACAGCTTCATGTATGGCCTTTCCTGTTTGTAATGATTCATTGCTCGCCATATGACATGTCACAGATAGAACTGTCACATGTGTTATGGCAGATAATATAATACATAAAGTGAGTGCAAAATATTTCCACCAGTTTTCAAATTGCGGCAACAAAAATATGCTGTAATATAAGGCAGCAAATAACGCTACTGAAACACATGCTATGGCCGTTAACAGACATATGGAAATAGCTTGGTTGAACTTTTGCGCATAATTAATCAATTCTAGGTAAATTTCTCCCAAATATTCCACAGTTTTCATGTCATTTGCATCATCGGTGAATTTCGCAGTTGACAGTTCTTGAAGTTTGATAACTTTAAGGTTTTCAGTTATTCTGTAACAGTGGTGCCATATGACGACAAAAATTGCAGCTGCTGTCGAAAAAAAAGCTTCGATACTTTTCAAAAGACATGTATCACAAACGAACACTGCATAAATTGAGATTTGGTCTCTCCAGAATACCAAATGAACAGCAAATCGTAAAAACCACAAAAATATTGTGACTGTGATTATAAAAGAAATGTATTTTTTTAAACATTTCTCACTTTGAACGGACGTTTCGAACTTTTTATTGCAAAGTATTTTTCTCAAGAGAAAATGTATCTCACGTCGTTTGATGAAACCAAGTACCGAAACTGATGATACAGAAGCGACATATGAGGCCAAGTGCAGAAACATAGTGAACTTTTGAAAAAAATCTGTCAGTGCTTCACTTTGATACTTAATACAGAAAATAACATATATCGCTATTGATATCACATTCAGAAGTTTAATGCCAAATATCGTAATTATGATGAATATAATTTTTTTCCGTTTGAATTCTAATTCAGGGCAAATTAGTCCCGACAAATACCCCATACACCAGATTGGGAGGAAAAACTTTATCATCTTTTTTATTAAAGCAATACATTCAGAATGATGGCTACAAAAGAGTAATGCATGTCAATATTCGAAACAAATTTGATTTTATTTATTAAATATTCATCAAAGACAGCTTTGTTTAACCCGCTTTCATATTTGCTTAGGCACTACGGCCAAGTTTTCAAGTAACAATCCAAACAATCAGTCAGTCAACACTCTACATATAAGTACTTCTCACATTAACATTAGTCTTTAAAGTTTCGGAGCCATTATCTGCTTTCAGGTATATAAAACTTTAAGTGTTATTGTAACTCAATTGGTCTTTCTTCAAATTCACGACATGTTCATTGTTCCCTTTTCAGCTATGTTATGATTAATTTTAATGTGACAGGGTTATTGCTTATATAATATACGGGGATGGTCCGAGAATTACCTTACTTAACTAGGAAAATTCAAGAAAATAGGAAATAAGAGCCTACCATATCTGGGGAAACGGACACTTTCAGTGAACAGCCATCTATCACAGTTTTGTGAATTTGTGAATGTTCCTCAACTTTTCTACCGTAGTCAATCCATTAAAAGGGCGTCGCAAAGCATTGGAGGGGGGGGGCTTCTTGTCCATTTCTAGTCTTCCAGAGCTGTGGTCACATTCTACTGTAATAAAACTCACCCAGATTTTTAAGGAATACAACTAAAATCGAATATATTCAAACTTCGATTTGCTATTTTTTGCTATTATTCGTTTTTTGTTAAATAATGCACCAATATCACAACTCCCCCTATAAACACCAATTTTAATATCAGATATGTAATAGTTAAGAAAACCTTCTTCCAATGAAATAAATCCTTAGGTATTCTATCCTCGAAGGAAGGCACGTATAATAACCATGGATGTAAATAAATAGAATTTCTAAAATAAGTGATAAGTAAACTTATGATTTGAATGGGCTTAGTGAGATAAGTCTTTTTACAATCAGACTTTGTATTAGAAACACAGGAGGACAAACTCGTGGGTATAAGAGAAACATGCTTAACTTGCATTGATTTTTATTATTTTTATTGTCCCCATGCATCTACGCAGACGAAATTGGGGGTAATAACTAGTATACTCGTTTATTATGCACTTTCATCCTTCCATTTATTCTGCACGAATTTCTTATAACTATAAGATAGTTAAAAACGCAACAACAAAAATATCATATCAAAACTCTATAGTAAAATGTATGTCAATGTAACGTAATTGTTTCAACTTTTTTTTGATTTCAGTTTGGATGACAGTTTTCACACGTGGTCTTCCCCAAGGCTACGTAGTAACTGATACACGACAAATTCCTAATTTAAATGCCAACGAACGAGCAACTTTAGGACAGTTGATTTCATCCCTAGGTGAAAAAAATGTAGAAATTACAATTATTGAAGATAAACCTCAACCTGCAACAACTATTTATCAACAACAACCGTACGGGAAACCAAATCAAAATCAGTATGTTAATACTAATCCGCAGATAGATATTATTGAAGTGTATACAACTGACTTGCCCATTGCGAAGCCTGAAACTCCTCATCGTGGTCCACCCCCGCCTAGGCCTCCTCCACCCGAAAGGTATCCTCCTCCATATCCAGGGCGGGACCGACATCGACGACCTCCGCCTCCGGGACGCCGAAGACCTCCACCACCACCTTACTACGATGAAGACGATCGATATCCTCCCCCACCTCCACGAGGACATGGGCGTTATCCACCACCCCCTCCACCTGGACGTGAACGATACCCCCCTCCACCACCGCCCGAATATGAATTTGATAATGATCATCCTCATCACCCTCACCGTAAGCACCACAAGCATCGCAATCGTGGCCCTCCTCCGCCTCCAGTATTTGATCACGATGATCCCAGAAAAGAAGGCGAAGGTCCTTACGTCTTTGGAGGAACCACAGAGAATTCCGAAGACATAATTTATCCTGGAGCTACTGCCTCGAATTCGGGTCAACATAATATTAATTTAAGCGACTCAACCAAGTCGCCGTTCGGTAAACCGCCAGGCTCCGGAAAGGTTGACCATGATTATGACAGTGACGAAGAGGATGACGAAAACATAGCGGGATACATCAACGATTTCCCTGTTGTTTTATTGACAAAGAATGAGATTAGGAAGTAAAGTTTAAAAGTGCAATTTTTTGTAATTCTATTGGCTGTTTATATTTGATATTATTGGTTTGATAAGTTTTCACTTTATATCTTAATGAATATTTTATCTATAAATAAAGAATAACGGTTTTACGAAAACTTTATTAAATTATATGGGATAAAATACATAATGTCCCTAAACCCTATGTATATAATTTAAGTTAGTGGGATCACTAGTTTCGGATGCACCCCAATCCACATATAAAAACTACAAAATATTTATATAGGGAAGCAATCTCCATGCTAATTCTCATCACCACCTAGCCCAACTACAAGCCGTCGTCAAGACTTTAGTAACCAGATCACAAAGATTAACTGACCAGGATAACATCAAATAAGAAATGGACAGTTTAAAAACAGCTCTGAGACAAAACGAATTCACATACCGAAAAATACAAAGAGCCCTAAAGTCAAAACTGAGATATACAGACGAGGAGCATGAACACCAATAAACAAGGCCTATTTACCGTATGTCAAGGTTACCACGGACACTATTGCGAGAATTCTACGGAGACATATAACCAATCAGCAAGCGGGAGGCGTGGCCACTGAGCGCCAAGGGCCAATCACACGTAGCCGTTCGCGGCACGAACCAATGACCGCCGACCGCTACTATATAACAGCGCGTTCGCTACTGAACACCTTAGTATTCAGTTACTCGAATACTAAGGTGTTCAGTAGCGTAAGCAGAAGGCTAAACAATTATGCGAACCGACCTGAAGGGGCCAGATGTGATTCTATACATAAATATATATATATATATATATATATATATATATATATATATATATATGTATGGTTGCCTATGTTGTATCCAGTGTACATCTGTTTCTTGATTTGTGAACAGTTGTTCTGACGCTTCCTCCAAAATTTCATTTGGTATTTTCAAAGGTGAAAAGCAAAAAACAGATTGAAGACATTTTGCCTTTGTATTCATGTCATTAATGGTTTTTATGGGTTTACCTGCTAGTCCCCTTGGGTTATGACCGCCCGTGACGTTGTTTATGGCCCCTTGTGAGTTCTTTTCATTAGGATTAGGTGAATTAATGGAAGTTTTATGGTGGGGTTTTTGTAGATGTGCCTTCCATGTTTTCAGCTAGTTTAGAGCATCGTCTCCTTTATTTAACTCCCCAATTTTCTGAATTTCGATAGCTTCCCGTTTTAGCCTGTTTCGGTGATTTTCCACATTGGCAATTTCCTTGCACGTTTTAAAGTCTATTTTATGTCTAAATTTCTCCAATCAATTTTTAGATTTTCACCTTTGAAAATGCCAAATGAGTACGGAAGTATACTGGATACAACATAGGAAACCACATTGTTCCATCTGTGAAAAAAATGTATTTTCCGGAAATAAAATTCGCCAGATAAAGACCATTGTTTATCCTATCGGAATCTTTCTACTAGTCCAATACCATGAGTTTTTAAATGGATTTAATGGAATTTTAGTGTATCCCGTAATCATATGGATTACATACGTACATAACCTGTGGGAATGTTTCTGCTTCTATTGTAGTTGATAGTCCGCTTGGACTTTTGGAGCTTACGCGTGTTTCCTAATACAGAATAAAAAATATTTTCAATATTTTGATAGAACTTATGTTTCACATAGAATCTTGTATGGGTATATATGTGCATTAACAGCGACGAAAACACATTAGGTTAGGTGGTTCATGTTTTTAAATAAATTGATATTTGTTTAACTTTTAGTGCCATTTTAGTGCATATAAAAACAACTTTTCTATTTTCACTATTTTATACTGTTTGCGGATACAAAAATAGCTAATGGTATGGTAATTAAGAACTAACACATAAGATCATCGTACCCAATAGCTAATAATTTAATTTTTGCGTTTTCACTTATGACTCACTGGGTTTACCTATCCCATCTTGAGGATCTGACCTTACCTTGACTTCAGTGCCTGTCGTTTTTAAGATAAATATCGCCTTACATATTCAGGATATGATTTTACGAATGGTGCGGTACATCGTGACTATAAGTCAAACGAGTAATTTTATAGATGTTTTAACAAAAGATCAGTGCTGACATTATTCCCATCAATAATTGATTTATGTGTTATGTGATGAAAGAAATTACCATACAGTAATAAGTGTACTCTATTCCAGCGACAAACAACTGAAAATAACCTTCCTTTTTCAATTGTTTTTTCGCGCGTTTGTAAATGCTAGACAATTTCGCGCCAATTAAGCTGTTTATATAATCGACTGTAACGGCCACTTAGAAACGTTTGATTTTCTAATTTCGAAAATGTTGCCACTATGATAATTTATTTATTTTGTGAAATATTCTTTTATATAAAGCGTTCGATATTGATGTACTTCAACTCGTGTTTTCTGTGTTGTTTTCGGATCTTGGGACTTTAAAATAAAATTTTTCTAGGTGTATACTTAACGAATTTCTGAATTCCAGATTGAGTATATTGGAATATCATCATGATAATATTTCGGTAAATAAATAGCAACTAATCAACTGGAACATTCTACAGAAATCAGTATCAGAAATGCCTGCGTAGCTGAGGATGTTTACCGCAGCTGCAGATAAAATGTTTGGAAGAAAATCCCAGTGGATCACGGCAAAACCTCTCTAAAAACCACAATTTGCCCACTGACACCAGCCTTGAAGAAATTTTTCCCACACTTTTCCAGGGGAGGGATCTCATCCTTCAGGGAGGGGGGGGGGCGATCCTGTCCTAAATTTACCTAAATATAATTTTAAAAACAGATTTCTTGGGCTGTTTCAATGAAAATAGTCAGTCTGAGGTTTTATTTTATAGAAGTTACCTTCATCTATGCGATCCGCCCCCCTGACAGTTAGATGTTAAGTCGGAAATTTAGAACCTTTAAATTGAGGATTTGGCTATTTTCAACCGACTTCAAAAACAAGGAGGTTCTCAATTCATCTGTATCTGTTTTTTATGTTTGTTCAGCGATTTCTCGCAAAGGGTTCAAGGAATTTCGACCGTTTATACTGGATCCTGTCCCGGGGGATCGCGAAGTGGTCCCATATATTTTTTCAATAACTTAGCTTGTACCGTTTCTTAGAAAATGGAGAAAAACTTTTTTACTGACTTTCTTATACAGTAAGCATTGGTGGAGTCTCTGGTATTAAAAAATATGCAAATTTTTCTATTCGGAACATTGGATAAATTGAAAAGGAATTGGATTAGAATCGGGATATACCGAAGTGGTCCCACATTTTTTTCAATAACATGCATAGCTTGTACGGTTTCTTAGGAAATCGGAAAAACTTTTTTTAGTGACTTTCTTATGCAGTAAACTGTGGTGCTGTCGCTGGTATTAAAAATATGGAAAAATTTTCTATTCGGAGCATGGGGTATAATAAATTAAGAAGAAATTGGATTAGTACCTGGCGATCCTGAAGTGGTTCCATATTTTTAGGGTTCCGTATATACAATATACGGCTACCCTTATAATATAACTCCGGATTTCTCCCTCTGTCATAAAACAGGAATTTTCTCCTAAACTACTGGACGGAAAAGGTTGAAATTTGGTATGAATATCTAGTTTGGTGACCCGATCAGGAGTACATATCGTAAAAGAAGAAATTTTGATTTTAGAGGTACTTCTGGGTGAAAAGCTAAAAAAATCGACCGTTTCCCCCCCTCCTGATCTCCGAAACTACTGAGACTAAAATTTTGAAAAAAAAAACGGGAAATATAGAACGTTTTCCGAACTTTACAGGAAAAATAAGGAGAAACCATTAATATTAATTTCGGTGGGCAAATTATAGAATTAAATGAAAATTTAAAAATATTTTTTTTCAAACGCATCATATAATACATCAAATGAAAGGTCCCATTCTGAGGAACACAAATATATTTCTTTCATATTAAAAAAAATTAGTCAAAAAGATATTAACGAAAATATACCAAAATTTACCCATTCCCCCCCCCCGTTATCACCTAAACTATAAAAAATTAGAGGTATAGGGTCTGACCTGAAGTTTACTGAAAAAATAAGGAGAAACCTCTACTTTTAATTTTGGGGGGAAAATTACAGAATTAAATGGAAAATACAAAATAAAATTGTTTGTAACGCATCATGTTATATATCAAATGAAAGGGCTCATTATGACGAAAAGAAAGATGTTTTTTTCATATTTTAAAATTAATTGTTTACAAGATATTAACATAAAGATGTAAAAAATTCTCATTTCTCCCTTTATTTCCGGAACCATACTACATAAAACTTTGAAAATAATTAAGGGTATTTAGGCTCACTTGAAATTTATAAGAAAAACTATTAGAAAACCCCCATAGTAATTTTAGGGACAAATTATACAATTAAATGGAAAATAAAAATTAATTTTTAAACGCATCATGTAATATATCAGATAAAAGGCTCATTATGTGAATTACAAATCTATCATATTTTTAAATGATTTGTTTAAAAGATATTTACAAAAATATTAAACATCGACTTCATTCCCACATTAGAAACTACACTATTTAACTTTTGAAAAATATATTTAATTTGTATTTTTAAATAATTTGATTAACAGATTTAATAATTTATAATTTAAAACTTGACCTATTTTGCCCTTTATCTTCCAATCTGCAGAGCATAAAAATTCAGACAGTAGATTATAAAAGGCTTCCCTGAAAGTTTATTAGTAAAATAAAACTCGAATGTTAATTTTTGGGGGCCAAATTAGAAAATTATATACATTTTAATTCTTATAAAAATCAAGCGAATCTTGAAGAAGATAAAATAAAAAGTCTATGTGTGGAAAATGAAAATGTATAATTTTTATGAATTTAAAACCCTTCCTTTAAAAGATATTAGGGTAAATATCAGAAAATGCACTCATTCCCTGCTTGTCTGAAACTGGAATATTAGAATCTTGAAGGTGGTACGGAACCCTTAGTATGCGAGTCCAACTCGAACTTGACCAAATTATTTTTCAGTAACATAGCTTGCACCGTTTTTTAGAAATTCGATAAAAACTTTGGTGAAGTTGCTAGTAGTAAAAATATGAAAATGTTTCTGTTCGGAACTTGGGGTAAATTGTAAATAAATTGAATTAATCAAAATAAATGTCAGTTAATCAACTTTAAAGTGAACATTTTGATTAGTCTGTATATACAGTGTGAATTCATAAATCAGACAATTGTTAATAATTTTAAAAGAAAAAGTAATTCTTCAGAAACATATTTGCATGGTCGAAAACGTACACTGTAATCATTTCAATCCACTTTTTAGCTGCAGACGCGAGGTTTGTCATCAAATAGGAATTTTTTTTGTTTTGTTAAAACCTAAAATTGTTATAAAATACAAGTAATTAGAATTAAAAACTGAATCTACTTATGTCATTGCATTAAAAGTTGTATAATAAGTATTTATGTAACTTTTCCAACTTTATACTAGGTTTCAAAAAATATACAAATTTTGTTGAAAAGTGAGGTACCTTTATTTTTTATAATATCTCAAATTGTAATCAAACAAAGTTTATTAGAATTGAAAACTGCATCCAATTGTGCTGTTTTATTAAAAATTGTAATAAATTGAAAGTTGATTTGGAAATAAATCGAAATAAATGTCAATTAATCAACTTCAAGATGTAGGTTCTCATTTGGTTTCTATATACAGTGTGTCTTCATAAGTTGGATTCAAACGGAAAACGTTCATATGAATATTATTTAGAGAAAAAGTTATTCTTCATAAAAATATTTGCATGTTCAGAAACGTATACTGTAATCATTACATGTCACTTTTTTAGGTAAAATTGAGAAGCTACCAGGTATAGATAGAAAAAAGATAGCTCCAAAAAACATTCACAAATGAGAACGTCTGCCAGTAAAGTTAGTATGAAAATAAAGTTTTATATACGATTTTTAAATATGATATCAAGAAAATGCTGTAAAATACATGCACATGTTAAAGGAATTTCATCTATGCATACCAAAAATGTCAAACCTTGGGTGTGTAACAAATGTAAAACACAAAGCTTTAAACTGTAACTAACTAAACTGTAAACCAGTATTGATTTACTCCATAAGGATGACAGCTTTAGTGTTGAAAGGTTGTTGAGCGTAAAAAACATAAGATTTGGTGTTAAAGTTCAAAATTTTGGGTTTTATATTTTTCAGCAGTATTTCAGATTTACCAACTGTTTTTTTTATTAATTACTATAAAAAATTCGGTCCCCCATAGTTAATTTTCGAGTGTCTGCTGCAACTTTACGCGTAAACTTAACTAATTTACATTTGCGGTAAAAATTTCGCTAAAAAATACTAATCTCCCTGGGCTAAACTTTTTTTAATTTAATAAATGGGAATTGCCACTATTTTAACGTAAATGCAATTGTATTTACCAACAAGCAACATATTTTATCCATCCAACATTCATTTGACACGATATATTTTTTTCGCGTCACATGCGACGGTTTATAAATAACAAAAGAAAAAAACAAATCGAGCGTGAAAATGTTGGAAAAATCACTCAAACTGTTTTCCCGTCATCATTCGACACGTCAGACGAAAATAGTTGCAAATGACTTTGACCATGCACTCAATTGTTTATTATTTATTTAAACGCGACCTTAACAGAGATGATGTGAACTTGGTACTGGATGTGAAGATAACCTTATTGTATCTCATGTGATTTTTTTCCTGCATGCAATTATGCCTTCATGTCGAATCATTCCCACACAAAATCCAATACATTTTGCATAAATTTTATGTTCAGGGACATCGGGTGCGTTCGTATTCGTTCGGAATCTTTTGAAAAAGCTGTAAAGTGAGGGGCGACTTAAAAATCTTCAAATCACGAAGAAATTCAATAATCTTAGTTCAGCATGCTGCGAATTGTTTCTGTCCTCTGCCTGGCTTTGGTGTCTAGTGGGGTAACAGCGGGATACCCAGGTGAGTAGTTGTTTTTCTTTCTCGATTCGTCATTTGCTTAAAAGGCGGCACTTTTTTCTCTTATTACGTTGAAAAAAATCATGACATAACATCAGTGTCTATTGTATTTAATTCAAGAATATATTAAACAAAGTACACTTACATCCGAATCAATTTTAACCTTGGAATCTACCGGTGCTTAACGTAAATACAATCAAACGCGGAAAGATTCTCATCAATTAAGTTCAGACTATTCTTATGCATATTACGAATATGGAATCCAACGGTGTTTAGCATTTATTTACATATTAAATATGGCCAAAATTTAAAAGTTTCCATTAATACAAAACCACTCAAAATAGTATGGCCTTTTCGTCTCACTCATATCGCAAAAATATGTGCTCATGTTTATTACATCCTCTGAAGTATGATATAATGAAAGAATTTCATAAGTTGTTTAATTTTGTTTTCAAATTTTGGGAATTTACACCAACCAATTTATCCACATATTATTATTGCTTATAATAAATATAGTTTATCACGCCATTCGAATAAATGTTCCTCCATTTATTTTTACTTTACATTTTTCCAAAATTACCCGGGCACTACCTATAAACTACAAATTTTAAGTTAAAAGAGTGCTTAACGTGATATTGGTCAAGACATAGAAAATTATGCTTTTCTCTTAACTTAGACTTTTGTTCAACTGTTTTTTTAAATAAAATTACGTTAATTAGAAACATCCAGTATTTACCAAACATTTCAAATTTTATTATGTCTTAGAGGATTTAAATGCATTGATAATGATAGATTTTGAAAATTATTTGTCAGTTTTTCTTTCGATACAGCTAAAATCTCCAAATTTTGGAACTCTTTTGGGCAAATTACAATAAAAACTACAATTTTTATTTTCTATATGATGAATCTTCACCCAATATATATTTTTTCTTTGCTATATATTGTTTCGAAACAAATGCAAAACAAATTCAGTGATATTTTGTGATTTAACTTTACAGAAAAAAAGTAATAATTATGGAGATATTGGTGGCAAAAGAGCTCTCCAAAAATAACATTGATTTTCTCAGACGAGAAAAGTGAAGTTCTGAAATTTATTACAGAAAAACACTGTTGGCATATTTCTTTTTTTTTAATAAATGGAAAGAATAAAAATAGAATAACTTAATTACAAAACTATTCGAACTTGTTAACAAAAACTGACGTGTAGTAAGCTATTGCACACATGCTCATAATATATGAACAAAAACAAATATCAGTGCTTTATACATGTGGTAATTTTAGTATTTCAAGTTAAACCACTTTTCAAGAAATACTAAATTTTGATATTTCACCAACGATAAATTTATATTCCATATATAAATGTTGACTGTAATTTTAAGTATATATATATATATATATATATATATATATATATATATATATACATATTTAAGAAACACGATTTTTGATTTATATAGATCATCAGTACGAATTTATTTAATAATTATGAAAAAAATAATCTTTCTTTTATAAAACAATCTGTCATTCTTTATTTATGTGTTCAACTTTCTAAATAAATTTTCCTGAAATCCATCATTTTGCTGCAAAACTTGGCTGAACCATACACAAAATTTCATCACAATGTAATTACTATTTTTCCAGTGGCTTTTGATGCTACACCACTGAGTTTGATTATATCATCAATCTGCTAAATTTCAGAGTAATTCAACCAAAATTGTATAAATGTAACACAGAGCACTTTCTTAAGATTTATTATTTATAGGATAACAATCCTAACAGAGCAATACCTTTATAAACCCCAAAAATATTCAACTTCAAAATGAACGCAATTATAGGGATAGTTTGTCTATAAGGATTAAACCCAACCTGCTTTTGTTTACTTCATAATGAGGATAACTTTGCTGTTGAAATAGCGTTGAATAAAAAAATAAATGTTTGGAGTTAGGAACTTTAGTTCTTATTACTGTCAACATGCCCTAATTGTACGAGGTTGAGAGCAGTACTAATGTTTCCACCCTTTACCCTTCTATTTTAATTTCAGAAGCATGATGTTCGGCCAACATTTTGAACAAACAAACCTGTGAACATTTTTCTGTTGCTTCATTACACTTTTAGATATCTAGTGATCTTATGAGAATGTTGTGAACTGTAGGGGAGACCGAGGGCATTTGAAACAATTTTGACATTTTGTTTCATACACCAAAAGTTGTAGACAGAAATTATATGATATTATTCCCAACGATAGGTCATTCTATACCCTTGCGAATGATTAGCATAAAGAAATTTTAAGCGATAAATATAGTGACGAAAAATCGACTTAACCGTAACAAATCAATTTGTTTGAACTCCCCTCATACCGAGGTAAGACGAAACAGGGGTCGAGGAGAGTTGAAACATATATTTTGAAGTACCTAGTGTTGAGGGATATTATAGTAAAACTGAAGATATAATATAGGTAAAGTTATTTATTTTAACTCTTACAATCAGTCTTGAATAATCAGTATTTCTTCGAATATTTAAGTAACAATACAACCATCTCACAAATGAGAAAAATAAAAATATTATAGAAATAAAAAATATCAATCCCACAAGCAGTTGTGGCAAACAGAAGAAAGTTCCCCACTAGTGCAAGCTTCATGAGCCCAGTTTTTGCACTCCAGACATTGCACCCATTTTTCTTTGGCTCTGCTATTAGAATATGGCTCAAGACAAAAAAGACAAAAAGATTCCTCTTCTTCTTCAATGTCCTCATTTCTCCTTTGTTTCTTGCCAACCTTGGTCTTCTTAGTTTTAGTATTTGGTTTTGATCTTATTTTTTTTGGTTTCTTCAAAGTTAGGTTTTTTCACTTTTTTCTTAGCCATTCTAACTGCTTCGATTGCAGCTAGTTCATCCTTTACGGGAGTGTCGGTTAAGATAGCGGATTTCACTTTGCGTCAATTTGTTTGATTTCCTTTCCTGGGTGGAGCTTTTGGCAAGGGTCGAAGAGTGTCAGGTGAGAATGGAATTGCTGTCATAGTAACTGAAGTATCTCGTGATGTTGATGCTACAGGTATTACATCAGGTGTAAAGGCTGTGGAGGGAACAACGGGTTCAGATATCGCCAGATCAGGTGAATTCTTACGAGGGTCAATAAAGGGGCAGTAGCCGGTAAAGAAAAGATTGATGGTTACTTTGTGTAAAAGATAGTCACAGAGTACTTTTTCTTCTGAAGCTGTAAAAACAGTCTTTTCTCGGTATCCAACTGTTGGAGCATTAGCCGTTTCGTTAGCTTCATAAGCAGTTTTTTTCTAAATATATTTGTAGAGGGAGGTATGGTTCAGATTGTAACTCGAAGCCGCGTCACGGAGACTTTTCTGTCGCAAGGTTACTTCTTCTGCTGCAAGATCATATATTTCGCGACTTGCCATACCTCTATCAGTGTTTCGTTTATAATCAGTAGGCATGCTGAAACAAAATAACGTAATTAAAACAACAAAAATAAATTTGTTATATAAAATTGAAAACGAGGAGAGTTGAAACAGCCTGTTTCAAATCTCCTCAGTAAGAAAAAACATCCCAAGTTTTATTAAATCTATGATCAAGAAGAAAATACACAGAAATCAATTGTACAAAATATATATAACAAATCATTAGTTAATGAGCTTTCGAAACATATATAACTTATACCAAAATACAAAATCTTTAACAAAATATAGGCATCGTAAAAATACGTTAAAAACTTACTTTTCACGATTTTTGTCACATAACCCATAAAACTCCACAACCGCGCGACTTACGCGACGGACACGAACTGACATGTCCGCGGGAGGAGGAAAGTTGGTGTAAAGCGATGTTGCCAGCTCGCCAACGGTTTTGAGTTCCAAGAAATCTGTACTGTTTCAAATCACCTTTGTTTCAAATGCCCTCGGTCTCCCCTATGATATGGGAAGCCCTTGTCCCCAATTATTTATCTAATAACATACCACAATTCTTACAGACTTGAATTCATTGACTGGCTTTGTACCACTACACTACAGTGATATGAGCAATTAAATAGCAGCAATTTTTGTCAAACAACAGTAATATTCATGTACATAACATATATTGTCAGTACCAAATATTTAATCTGATGGTCTACTGTAAATAGGTATTGAGCATTGAGATCAACCCTTCTAAATCAATGTTTTGGCAGTTTTAAAGCAAAATCGTAATATTTGGATATTAGTCAAATTGTTTAATTATTGCATGGTAGTCAAGAAAAATCATAAAATAAATTCCCTAAATGTAAAAATAACATTGTACATACTTCTGCAAAACCTTTCAACTGGGCCATACTCATTGGATGATATAATTTATATCTTCAAAAACAATTTTGGAGCATTCTAATTAATTTTCCTGCTATATTTCTTAATACAAATTAATAACATAATAAATTACAGAGAAGATTTTTGGTAAGACGTTATTTAGAGCAAATGCAAGTATTTGTTAAAGCACCGTACAGCTTTATTAGAAAGTGGTTAAAACTACAGTAATTTTCGTTTTTCTCTTGGGATGCTATATTTAAAAAGGAAAAGCTTCTCATTCAAAATTTGTTTGACACGATTAGCATCATAACGATTTGTTAAAAGAATAATAAACAAAGTTGTGTAAAATATTTCCAGAAAAAATCTAACATTTTAATCGTATTAAATTTATTGTTAGTTATTATATTGTTATTGTTAATTCTAACTTTGGTATATTTTGTATTTTTGAAAATAACCTAAGAAGGTAAAACATGTTAATTTGCTCTAATATTAGAATGAGTCTTAATTGTATGCCTTAGTTAAAAGTGAATAAATTTTTAAATTATACATTTATTTATACGAATATCAAGGTTCAGTGATGTTAATAAATAAAAAAATAATGTAATCATTTTTTCTAAATTTATTACTTTGTATGGAAATTAAGTTTTGGGGAATGATTTGAACAATTGAACACCCACCACAAATTTTACCACAACATTTTTAAATTCTAAGATAATTGATTAAAACTACTTTCATCTTTTTTCTTTTCAAATTTGCAGTATCCTACAGATAAACAGAAGACGTCTTTCGCAGTTATTTCATACATTTGGTTCTTGAGTATTTCAGGTGAACACGTTCTTTAAAACATTAGTGAGTTCTGTATTTATGGAAAGCTGAAAGAATATAAATTTTAACAGACTTAAATGAGTGTACGTATTAAATAGAGTGACTACACGTACAACGTAATCTTTTCACTTCGATAAAATAAACACAGCAATTTTACAGCGAACTTCTTCTGAGAAATAAACTTTCGAAAGACGAAAGTAGTAAAGCGTAAATGGGCGGAAACAACTTCGCGTCAAAACATAAATCAACATAGACGATTAGAAGCTCAGCTTTCCCTCGTGCTATACAAGTATCTCACTTGATTTTCCGAAATGAAACTTAAAAGGTTGTATACGAAAATCGAGTTACACTTCCCACTGTCTTTCGCGGAAAATTGCGTGGTAAATCATCGCTTTTCTACGAACTCGTAGAATCAAAATTGCATCATTAACACAAACAATATTCTGCTAAAGCATAGGAAAATGATTATTGAAATTTAGATAGCTTTCAAAGCTTTCGTATTTTATTACATTCGCTTTTAAATGTATGCGATACCTTTATATATATATATATATATATATATATATATATATATATGTTTTTAAGTTTTCGCGGGCACTAAATGTGTTAGGTGGTTTCCGGGAATTCATCCGCGTAGTTGATAACTGATCCCTGCCGGGATCGATGGTAAAATGACGACGTTTCGGCAGAGTCACATCTGCCCTCTTCAGGTCGGTTCGCATAATTCTCGTAGTCTTCTGCTTTCGCTTCTAGTTACTCGAATACTAAGATTTTCAGAAGCGCTCGCGCTGTTATATAGTCGCGGCTCGGCGCCTATTGGTTGGCACCGTGAACGGCTGCGTGTGATTGACCCTGGGCGCTCAGTGGGCACGCCTGCCGCCTGCTGATTTGTTATTTCCGGTTGAGTTGTTATTGGACGGGTCCGGGCCGATACGGTGTTTAATAAAATTTTCCAACAATTCTGACTGTGAGACTGTGAGGCCTCTTCGCTATTTCAATTGTCTCTCTTACGAGTCTTGATTTCGGGTGTTCTATATTTGCCAGTACTCTGGTGTTCTCAAAGGCTATTCGGTGTGACATCGTGGTGGCGTGCTCCGCAGTGGATGTTGTTTTTTCCTGCTTTCTTACAGCGTTCTGGTGTTCATCACGTCTAGCTTGAATTCTTCTATTAGTTTGCCCCACATAGGTTTTATGACAGTCTGCACATGGAATCTCGTACACTCCCTGTTGTTCTAAAGGGATTCTTGTCTTCGGAGTCCTCAACACCGTGCTTATTTTTCTGTCTGTATTGAAAATAGTATCGATGTTGTGTCTTGCAAGAATTCTACGGAGTACTGGCAAATATAGAACATCTGAAATCAAGACTCGTAAGAGAGGCAATTGAAATAGCGAAGAGGCCTCACAGTCTAAACGCACGCAATGAAATTCAGAACTTATCGAATTGTTGGAAAATTCTATTAAACACCGTACCGGCCCGGACCCGTCCAATAACAACTCAACCGGAAATAACAAATCAGCAGGCGGCAGGCGTGCCCACTGAGCGCCCAGGGTCAATCACACGCAGCCGTTCACGGTGCCAACCAATAGGCGCCGAGCCGCGACTATATAACAGCGCGAGCGCTTCTGAAAATCTTAGTATTCGAGTAACTAGAAGCGAAAGCAGAAGGCTACGAGAATTATGTGAACCGACCTGAAGAGGGCAGATGTGACTCTGCCGAAACGTCGTCATTTTACCATCGATCCCGGCAGGGATCAGTTAACAACTACGCGGATGAATTCCCGGAAACCACCTAACACATTTAGTGCCCGCGAAAACTTAAAAACAAATATAGTGAATCTCTACGGGGAGAATACTTTTCATTTGTGTAAAACATTTGAGAAATTACGCGCGAAAAGAAGCAAACATTTGTGCGATCTACATTTTTTACAACGATGTCGCGATGAAGGAGTTATTCCGAAAAACATGACTGTAAAGTTCTGGAAGAACAACAGAAAAACAAGTGATGTCAGAAGAGATTTGGATGTTCTTAATACTAAACTCCTAGATATCCACCTACAGGTAAGCAATACACGCCACCCAATAATATGGGATAAATTCGATCAGATTAGTGAATTTAGGGCCTAAACGAATGCAGAGTTGACAACAATGCAACAACAGACAAAATTTAACAAACTGAAGCTCCAACAGAAGCCCAAAAACGAATTTTTCTCGGAAAACAACGGTCACAGTCGAACCTCACGGCAATTGGAAACGAATAAAACCGTTTATAACTTATCTTCGGTCCAACTGAACTCTTCCTCGATTGGCGTCTTGGCTAAGGGGTTCAATTACGCTGTTGCTCCCGCTCACATACCAACAGAGAGCATAATATGTGGCGTGGAAACAGCAGTTTCAAAATTAGATGCGAACAACGCTGAAATAATTAGACAAGATGTGTCACATGTTCTAAGAAAGTCTAAACCACCCAAAAGGAACCTATCTATAAAAGAAAATGAGGCCTTGAAACAACTTCGCCTCAACAAGGACATTGTCATTCTACCTGCTGATAAAGGAAATGCGACTGTAATTTTACATACAGCGGATTATTCAAACAAAATTCAAACATTGCTACAAGATCCAGCATGTAAACAAATTACTACTGACCCAACAACTTATTTGGAGAAAACAACCAAGGCCAAAATCCAAGCAAGTAGGATCGACAAAAATCTCAAACTGCAACTCATTCCGCGTGAAAAGTCATCGAGATGTCCGAAATTCTATGGGTTGCCAAAAGTACATAAAGAAGGTGCACCTTTGAGGCCAATAGTAGGCTCAATTGGATCCCCAACACAACACCTAGCCAAATACCTAGCCCAACAACTTCAACCGTTTGCAGAGCAGGCAGACTCATATGTGAAAAATTCGACACATTTCATCGAAATACTTAGAAAAATGGTCTTACAACCAGAGTGTCTTCTTGTAAGTTTTGACGTAGTGTCCCTTTTCACCAACATCCCTATCGACGAAGCCTTGGATATCATAATAGGAAAATACAAACCACCTCAACACCTTGTAGACTTAACAAGGCACTGTCTGATGAACACCTATTTTGTTTACGAGAACCAACGATACAAACAAGTGGAAGGAGCTCCAATGGGATCGCCACTCTCACCAGTTATAGCGAACCTTTTTATGGAGAACTTTGAGGAGTTGGCACTAAGAACAACAACTCTTAAACCCAGTTTATGGTTGCGATATGTGGATGATACATTTGTGATTTGGCCTCATGGGAGGGAATTCCTCAATACTTTTTTACACCACCTTAATGGCATCCATCATAGAATAAAATTTACCATGGAGGTTGAAGCCAACAATCAACTGCCGTTCCTTGACGTTCTCATAAACAGGAAGGAAGATGGAACCCTTGGCCATACAGTGTATAGGAAAGCTATACCTTCATGCTAATTCTCATCACCACCCAGCCCAACTACAAGCCGTCGTCAAAACTTTAGTAACCAGATCACAAAGACTAGCTGACCAGGACAACATCAAACAGGAAATGGACAGTTTAAAAACAGCTCTGAGTCAAAACGGATTTACAGACCGAAATATTCAAAGAGCCCTAAAGTCAAAACCGAGACGAACAGACGAGGAGCATGAGACACCAGTAACCAAGGCTTATTTACCGTATGTCAAGGGGACCACGGACAGTATTGCAAGAATTCTACGGAGACACAATATCGATACTATTCTCAACACAGACAGAAAAATAAGCACGGTGTTGAGGACTCCGAAGACGAGGATCCCTCTAAAACAACAGGGAGTGTACGAGATTCCATGTGCAGACTGTCATAAAACCCATGTGGGGCAAACTAATAGAAGAATTCAAGCTAGACGTGATGAACACCAGAACGCTGTAAGAAAGCAAGAAAAAAAAACATCCATTGCGGAACACGCCACCACGATGTCACACCGAATAGACTTTGAGAACACCAGAGTACTGGCAGGCCTCACAGTCTAAACGCACGCAATGAAATTCAGAACTTATCGAATTGTTGGAAAATTCTATTAAACACCGTACCGGCCCGGACCCGTCCAATAACAACTCAACCGGAAATAACAAATCAGCAGGCGGGAGGCGTGCCCACTGAGCGCCCAGGGCCAATCACACGCAGCCGTTCACGGAGCCAACCAATAGGCGCCGAGCCGCGACTATATAACAGCGCGAGCGCTTCTGAAAATCTTAGTATTCGAGTAACTAGAAGCGAAAGCAGAAGGCTACGAGAATTATGCGAACCGACCTGAAGAGGGCAGATGTGCCTCTGTCGAAACGTCGTCATTTTACCATCGATCTCGACAGGGATCAGTTATCAACTACGCCGATGAATTCCCGGAAACCTCCTAAAACATATATATATATATATATATATATATATATATATATATATATATATATATATATATATGTTGCCTAGTGACTCTTGGGGAGGAGGCAGATTGAGGCCCCGAGTTCGATCTAGACTCTGAAACTCTTTTTCACTTTTGTCTCTTGATAATGGCTCCAAAGCAGGAGTCGAAACGTCGAGTATATAATAAATTCTGACGCGGTTCTCACCCGGAACCTAGCCTTGTTCATAATAACCGCGGAAGCCTCTCAGATTATATATATATATATATATATATATATATATATATATATATATACAAATTGTTTGAGTAACGGCTGAATTGGCTAACACAATTTAAGAAAGGTTTCGGGAAGCAGCCTTTTATGAGCGATTTTATAAAGAAGTGAAATACAATTTTACTTTGCGAAAGCTTTCGAAATACTTTAATTTCTTCGTTAGCCCTTTGACTACAAACAAAATTTAAAATTACATTATGTGAGATACATTTTTAAATACTTACAGTAAATTGTGATTGTAATTTGAAAAAGAGCACAAACATAAAATTTATGAAATTAATAAATTAGATAAAACACAATTTTTTTGAGTGACATTGATAGCAAAACTGGAAATGAAATTATTATAATCAATAAAACATTTTTTTAAAAAATGTAACCGACTTCTACGTATAACTAAAATGTTAATAATAACAAAATACAACTCCAGCAAATAAATGACACATTCAATGTTGTTAGGTACCTACCCAGGAAGTAAAAAATGTAAACATTAAAAAGTGCTCATTCTGTACAAATTAATTACCTACCAATCTAGTATATTTTTGAAGACATCAAGAACTCTAAAAAGCAGAATGATCTCAGATGAGAAAAACAAAGTTGTACTATTGCCACTCATTGTATTCACACACTGTAAATTTTAACAACGCTTTAGTTCTGACATGTGAACAAAATTATTACAAAAGAATTTTTGTAAAGATGATATTTATTAACTATTATCCGAATAATATTAATAAAAAAACAGATATCCACAGTTTGAATAACATTTATTGCAAGAAAAATTCATTTTCAGTATTCAACAATTAAGTTACATAGTAACAATACATTATGCTACTCACCATAGTAATGTTATTTTTGATTATAATAATTTCATTTCCAGTTTTGCTATCAATGTCACTCTAAAAAATTTTGTTATATCTAATTTATTAATTTCATAATTCTTATATTTGTGCTCTTTTTCAAATTACAATCACAATTTACTGTAAGTATTTAAAAAAAATTTCTCACACATTATAATTATAAATTTTGTTTGTAGTCAAAAGACTGACGAAGAAATTAAAGTATTTCGAAAGCTTTCGCAAAGTAAAAGTTTATAAAATAAATATAAAATCATATCATATCATAAAAGGCTGCTTCCCGAAACCTTTCTTACATTATATATATATATATATATATATATATATATATATAATGTTCCACTTTCACCAAAAACGTAACTAATGGTATTTGGTATTCTATTTTTTTGACTTTGATGGCCATTTTTGGTATTATTGAAATGACTCAGCCGATACTTGATCGAAATCCATAATGAAATATTAAATTAAAGTAAATTCAACTGAAATTTTCACAACTCAAGTTTGTTAAATAAAACTGTTCGGCGCGTTTTGATATTTGCCATATCTTTATCAAGATCTAATTCTTTCTATATTAGTAGTCCTTAGTGTGATAATGAATTTCCATCAAGTATCTATGGAATCAGTTCAATTTAACTATAATTCACATATATCCATATGTGCTAATTACGTATAAATAGGCGCTGTACTTACTTTTATATTTAATTAGTATGAAACTGTCTGATGTAGCTTTTAGATTTGTTAAGACCCAAGGCTGTATCTAATTGACCACAAACACCGTATCTCTGGTTTTAGCCAATAATTGAATTTTTCTGTTCATAGGTATATTTTTTACCAATAAATGATAACAGAAAAAATTCCGATATACAAAGGTGTTAAACATTTTTAATACATTAAGCCATTTTCGACAAAATTGTACAAACGTGTTTTCATGGACATTCATTTTTTGAAACTTTCATTACAAGCATATATATATATATATATATATATATATATATATATATATTCTATGACGATTTGATTTAATTCTTCGAATTCTTTCGAGTATTTGTTGCATTATTTGTTATCTTGAAGCAACTGACTTGTTTAAAAAATTTCGTTCGGATGTCCACAGAAATAAAATTTCAAAGAATTTATATCACTTACTATCCAAGAAACACCATATGGTTCACTGAGCCAAGTTGGAACATTGACTGCAAAATGTGGGGATTTATCATCATGCTGGAACCAAATGCAAGGCACTCAATTCCGTCAAATTGAATTTTTCTATTAGTCCTTAAGAACGATTGGCAATTTTTTTTCCTGGAAACAACTCCTGAACTCGTTTAAAGTGGTAAGGATTCAGTTGTTCCTGGTACAAAATGCAATGAAAATTATATCCACTTTGAAGTAATACAGTTTCAACAATCCAAATCTAAATTCTAATCCAAAAAATCAGTTACTGTACATTAACAAATAAATATACTCGTCCTTTTTTTAAATCAGTATTAACTTCTGCCGGTTATAATAATTCATTGCAAAACTTCTCTTTGACAATAATGTTATTTGTTCTCTGAAAATGGCGAATTTTAATCAAAATCGATATGGTTTTCATTCTTGAAGAATTCTTTAAAATTTTGTTACTTACAATTCGAATTTACAAAGCCAGATCGTTATGGTGAGCGTCAGCCAAGGCAAGAAACTTTTAAAATCTTTTACTTAATAACAAATATTTGAAATTGGTTCGGTAGTTCCATAAATTATCCCTTACATACATATAAACCAATTTTACGTTTTTGTAATATTAGTATAGAAGAACTTAAAACATAGGTCAATACATAATTTCCAAAATTTGTTAACCCTGCCGGAAAATTATAACATTTGCATTAATATTAACAAACGTTTGAAAATTACAAAAGTTCACTTCGTCTTTGACTTTCTGAGTGCGAATTTTCTATTTCGTTTCAGTGTCTCAAAGCATTAAGCGTGCTGAAATTACTTTGAAATTGGTTTTTCAACTTCCTCAGAAATTTACTTTATTTAGGCGGGAAGCACAAAATATTTTAACAAGACTTTTAAAACAACAAAACTTTGGAGACTGTAGTGGACCGAATAAACATCGGTTTCTAACGAATGTCATGATAATCTTTGAAGTTCTTGCCGGCCAAAGTTCCGTCTAGAAATTAAATATTATCCTTCTCTTTTTGTTTACACTTATTAAAGTTCAAAACTATGAGTGCATGATGAATATAATTCTCCGTTTACTATTTGAGGAATATAGCATAGAATGAAAAACATTATTGCTACATCATTGACAATGAAAATCTTTTCTTACGTACAACTAACTAAACTAGGATGTTCATTTCGTTTAATTTTGTTGTTCATGCAGTTTTCCAATTCACACATTTTTAAGAAGTGTTCACGGGGTATTTTGTTGCGAATTTGAGAAATTAATAATTATGTTGCTCAATCGTTTTTTTATGCACAGTGATTACTGCAGTTTAAGATTTGTGTCTTCAAGATGGTAGAGTTGTCAATCCTAAAAAGTATTTCCAGTCGTTGAATCACCGCCAGGCATCCTTCAACAATCAAACTATTATTGAGGTGTATTTGTATGACTTACTATACAATAATAAATGCATCAATCTGCTAATAGTGTCATTTTGGTTGTGGTAGAAATGGTGTGAGTTTTTTTAACATAAAACCTCGACCAAACGATTTATATTCATCTCGAGCCAAAAAAATAACCTGGTAAAATTTACGAGGTATATTGCAGGATAGCCGTCGTTTTGAACATCCGGTAGGCACTAAATACAAGGCAAGTGTTCATTAAAAATATTGTGTTTCTGAAGGTTACACTTTGATGGAAAGTTTTATTATTGTTTTTTAACACTGCAGCTTTTAGAACCCAATGCATTTGCTAATTTGATATAAAATATCTTGGAGCCAACATTTTGTCGCCACTGACATTCTTTCCAAGCTATATCTCTCCTTAAAAAAGCTCTATAAAAATAGCTAATTATTCCCATAAACACAAAAGTGTTAGTAATAAAACAACTTGGATCCCAGCTATGAGTCAGGTTGGCGCCGATAAACAAATATAATGTTTACGAGTGATAGAAGCTTGCATAATTATTGACAATAAATTTGTCAAATACCTACTCTAAAATCGTTTCATATAGACAACACCAAGAGGATGGAGTTTAAGAAATATTAAGGAAGGCTGACATGAGACTAGTTCGTTGATCATATGAAAAAAAAAACTAATGATATCAATCAATTAATTATAAATTCACACAAGTTTAAAAGTATACTACTTCTAGAAAAAAACGAGGAGATGCCTTAGATATTTTTTTATTTTTATTTTATTTTATTTTATTTTAATTGCCCAACAGAAATAAATCCAATTACAGGACAAATATTATCTTATAAAGTAATGAAACACACTAATAAACTATGGTATCTTAAATATTATAAAATGATAATAATAGAAAATGATAATAACAACAAGAAATAAAAGAACAAATATTATAACATAAATTTTACAAACAGTTTATTAAAAGAAGAAATAAAATAACAAATGACAAATATATTACCTCATAAATTCTACCCACATATTTTAAAAGAAACGAAATAACAGTTGACAAAAGACTTTCACTAGTAACTGAGCCATGGTTGATCTGACATTTGTTGAATATATGCTTCAGCTATTGAATCAAAATTGTCATAGTTAATATCACAGACTCTACATATACTGTTATGAGCTCTACACATGATAAATAATGGTGACTTTATAAGAACATTTGTATTTGCAAACAGATAAAAATAGGTGTTATTTCTTGAACCAAGCCTTGGCGAATGTATCGGGATCATTGACAGAAGAATAGGAGAGTCAATTCTGTTGTAAACCAATTTGTATAGAAATGAAAGGCTATGTAAATTCCAATGCATAACTAAAGATCTTATCCCAAATCTGTCAAGAAGTAAATTGTGCTGGTACCCTCTGACAGGATATGAGCCGTCGACTCGAAAAGCAAGAAATTTCAGGAATTTTCTTTGCACTGCCTCCAAACGCTTATGATGAATCTTGTAGACAGGATGCCAGATAAGATTGCAATAATCTAACTTTGAGCGCACTAACCATGTATATAAAGATTTCAGCGCGGATATGTTATGAAAGCTGTTGCAATTTCGCAAAATAAAACCCAGCCAACGTAGTGCCGAATTGCAAGTTATGGAAATATTTTCAGCGAATGAAAATTTATGATCAAAATATACACCCAGGTCCTTTATGATAGTGCACCTCTCAATAGTTTGATTGTTCAACGAATAATCGAATAGTATAGGATTCCTCTTCAAAGTATAAGAACATACTTTGCATTTAGCAATGTTCAAAAAGAGTTTGTTCGTGGTACACCATAACATGAGCTGATTCAGGTCATGTTGTAGCCGTAAGCTATCATTGATGCTCTCGACTTTAAGAAATAATTTCAGATCGTCTGCAAAAAGAAGAGTTTCAGATAACAGTATACTTGATAAGTCGTTAATGAATATCAGAAACAATAACGGACCGAGATTGGAACCTTGCAGTACTCCTGAACTGACAGTAAATATGTTTGATTTGAAGCCGTTATAGCTAACAAATTGATGGCGGTTACTTAAGTAGGATTTAAATAGACTAACCAGTGGGTAACTGAAACCAAAGACCGATAATTTTTCGATTAATGTAGGGTGATGAAGTTTATCGAAAGCCTTGGTAAAATCCGTGTAGACCACGTCTACTTGACTTTTGGAGTCAAGGGCTGCAGCTGTGAACTGGGTGAAAATCGATAAGTTGGTGACTGTGGATCTATTTTTCATGAAACCGTGTTGGTCCGGCGATATGTGTGATCTGACAATAGGAAATATCTGATCATAAATGCACATCTCGAATACTTTAGCAAAGTTAGGAAAAATGGCAATGGGTCTGTAATTTGTTATGATATCTTTGTTACCAGATTTGTGCACCGGAGAGATTTTCGACAATTTCCAGGACTCAGGGAATATCCCAGTTTTTAGGATTAAGTTGAATATAGAGTATAACGGTGAAGCCAAAACAGTCGAGCAGTCTCTAACCAAGAAGCTGGGAATCATGTCACTTATAGATAAACTTGCTATAGAAATGTTAGGCGAGTATATGGACCCACCCAAAGAATTAGCGGCACTGGGAGGGGAATAAACACTTTTAAAATAATGAGCAAAGGAATTAACTATTGTCTGGGGATTGGTATGGTATTGGTCCTGGTAGGACATTCTTCCTGGAATACGTGAGGAGGTGCGTTTTTGATTAATAAATGACCAAAATACCTTGGGATCGGTTTGTATTTTGTTCTGTAGGGTATTTAAGTAAGTGTCGAAAGAATCCTTAATTAGTTTGTTTACAAGTTTTCTCATATCGCTAAATTTATGATAATAATATTCAAACTTATACCTTTTAAATAATTTGTGAACATGGTTCTTAAGTTTAATATTTTGGATTAAATCGTGGGAATACCATGTAGGGTATTTTGTAAATCTGTTTTTATACGGCGGGATGAAGCGATCTAACAATGTATTAAGTGTGTTATAAAGGATGTCACAAGCTGCATTAGGATCTGTACATGAAGACAAGGAATTCCAGTTAAGATTGCATAAAGCAAGGTATAGGCCGTGGTAGTCACCCTTTCTAAAGTTATGTGATTTCTGTCTGGAGTCTAGCGGAAACCGGTTGATATGTGGAACTTGAACTCTGATTGAAATAATAAGCGGGGGGTGATAATTGTCGATATTTACTAGCGAGTTTAGTTCAGCCTTAACTTCACACAGATATAATTAATACGTAAACTGAAATCCTGTGGCTTTTGCAAATTTCCATTATATTAATTGTCCATACCATACCATAACTAACAGTATATTAACATAAGATTCCTTGCGAATGTAACAAATTTTATATTGGACAAACCGCTAGAACGATAAATATTCGAAAAAATGAACACAAAAATTATATAAAGAAAGGGCAATTTGAAAAGTAAAAAATTTGTGAACATGCTTGGAACCTTAGTCATCACATACAGTTTCAAAATTCAACCATATGACACAATGAAAAACACAATACAAAACGAAATCTGAAAGAGTCTGCTTTAATTTTATTAAATGAAAGCGATTGTATAGCTAGTGCTTCTATAGAATTCAGCCATTCCTAGTTACCAATAATCAAGGATGAAATTAATAATGGCAATGTCCTTTTGAAGAACCCTATATCAGGATAGTTCATGAAGTTTTTCCTAGATTTTCCCTTATGACATTAATGAGATCTCTGATTGTCAAACATTAATATCAAATTGCGATTTACTGAATTTGCTATTACGAATCCTTTTAGTTTATAATGTTCTTGTTCATTTGTTTTAAGTTAATTACCATTGAAAACGGGGTCTGATTTAGATTTTGCAACGTTTGGACTGTAAATTACAGATATAATTCATATATAGGCATATATACATACATATATGGTTTCCTATGTTGTATCCGGTGTAAATCCGTTTCTTGGTTTCTGCAGATTCTGCTGACTTCCGGTTTTTTAATCGTTGTCAAGTTTTACCAAATAAATTATGCTATTTTGTTTTATTAATAATGCAGGCAATTTCGCACAATTGTCAATTATCCTTGACAGTTCTGAGAACTAAACATCCTCGCAAAATTATTAAAGCTCTCGAATATCGAGGGAAATTATATTATCAACTTTAATTACGTTAGAACATTTCCGCCATATCAACAAGAGTTCTCCAGACATCAAATATCCCTTAGACTGAAAACGGTGGAAAGTGGTTGTACTTCGGATTTCAAAGGATTGAGGAGATCAATATTCTAAAGCTTATGGAGTATTTCGCTAAAGTTAAATTGCAGCTTTCATTTTACTCACATGAGGATGGCATAATTAAAAACGAAAGGAACAAAACGTAGGCTTAAGATAAGATATGATGTTTGCCAGCTTTCGAGTGGGCTTTCACCGTCCATTTTCTTGTGTTCGAGTTTTAAACTCATTGCATAGGGAAAAAGGGTGGTTTTGATCCTCCAAAGAATTATAAATTTGGATGGAAATAACAAAAAACAATACAACAAAGTTTATAATTATACTTACTGTTTTTTGGGAACATCTACATATACTGACGTAAAGTTCCAAAGTACTTATATAGAGGATCTCCAAAAAATTGACGTTATCCGTTGGAACGCCCACTCATGACTAACCAGAATAATTATATATTATCTCAGTTAAAATATCGAGAAAAATATGTCGATAAATTTTTTAATGTTTTTTTTATCACAGCTACAAAACTTTATTTTTTGAGATTTTAATTTTATTTATTGAAATCTAAAATAAAACTGATAGCACATATATGGAAAAAACATATTCCTGATTCATGAGACATTTTTTTGACTAATTTTGAATATTTCAAACTGTAAAAAAATATACGGGGTTAACATGGTAATTTTTTTGAAACAGTATTCATTCACAGTAATTTTAATATATAAAATTTGCGGTGTTGGGTGAATGTAGAAAAAGGTGCATTTCAATATGAGTTAGAGTGAGATAGCTGATGAATTCATTAGACGCGTTTACTATTGCAAAATGCTACACAAAATAACCTCACACCCTTCTGGACCATTACTTATTGTCATTTGTTCCTGTTTAATTCTGCTAAAGGTTTTCCAGACAACTCATCTGCTGCTTTTTGGATAGTCTATAATTTCTCCCAATCATTTCGGCCGAAGTCTAATTCTAGCTTTTGTTTGTTTTGTTTTACTGTAATCCTGTTGCCAAAATCTTTAATATGCCTTCGTCATCAATGCTTTCTGTATTTAAAGGCTCTTTAATGTTTGTTCGTTTAGTTCCTGGCAATTAAAGCATTTTAAAAACATACCTTTTCGAGATTTTTCAACCCATTGAATGCAGACAATAAATTGTTTCTAGTTGAGAACCTTCATTAGTTGCGCTCCCCCACACTGATTGAAATATCTAATAATTGTGTAAGTATTTAGTACATATAACTGAAATTAAAATTTTATCGCGTAATGACATCCAGAAGTTTCAGCAAACACAAGCTCACAGACGTTCCAAATCGGGAATCGTACTGTATGCAACGCCGTTTCTTTGTAATTCCTGGGATAGAACGCACACGAAAGAATTCCTAGGTTAACTAAAACCTATCAAAGAAATTATGATCCTACCTTTTTTTAAATTCAGTTATATATGTGCTAAATACATATATAATTATTAGATATATCAATCAGTTAGGAGGAGCGCAACTGATAAAGGATCTCCAGTAGAAATAATATATAGACTTGCGTTCAATGGACTGAAAAATCTTGATTTTTTTTGTAGGTTTTAGTTACTCTACTAATTCCTTCGTGTGATTTCTATCTTAGGAATCACTGGGAAGCCTCTGTGAGCTAGTTTCTCCTGAAACTACTGCTACTGAAGATAGTAGTTGTAGTTGTAAAGTTGGTGAAATGGTGAATTATACATTGGAAACTTTACATTGTTTTAAAACCTGATTATTTAATTAGCACTTATTGTCTTTATAATTACAAAGATCATTAGTTATGGTCCACTATTATAATACATTTTTGAAATCAGACTGTGTAAAAGTCAAATCATGGATGTCGTTTGGAAATAATTTAGTTAACACAGCATTTAATCGGAGCTAAACATTGGACAGGAAATTGCCTCACCGCAAAGCAAAACAAAAAGTGCATTTTCCATGTAAGACAATTAGTGGTCAATAACCGAGAAAAAATATGTAAAATCATCAATGATAGCAATTTAACCTTGGTGACTGAAGAGCAAATATAAGCTTTTGTCTTGTATTAAACAGAACATGCATTCATCCAGATCGCTTACAGAAAGCGGAGCACGTTCAGTGGAAAGTAGGTTCTAGCGGAAAGCGGAAGTTTTATAAAAACTGACTTATCGTCTATCAGTGCGACCTAAACGAAACTCTATAAATTGGATGGAGAATTCAACCGTAGCGCTCGCCATGCAGTCGAAGAGAAAGTTTCCCAGGTGCATCTCCCATTGAGTTTTCCCATTTATACAGAACCGAGGTTAGTGGCATTTCATGGAAAGGATAACTTGTAACATTAATAATTTACTATTATCATAAAGAAAGATGTTGTGATAGACCAACCGTCCGGACAATAACAAATTTGCGACAGGAACAATATTTATAAAAATATAATATCTGCAATTATAAAAACTATACATTACTAAAGGACTGAACAATCTTCGAGACTTAAGTCAAACTCCTCTTAGCAATATTGATACTCGGAGAGCCACACTAACATTACTTAATAACGTAATAAAATTTATATGGGAGAGACGTCTCGGCCTTTAAATATACGAATAAATTAGCATAACGCTTACGCAAGGAAAAACAAACTTTCAAATCGAATTATCTATAAACTACAATTTTAAAGACCATAAGAGTAAAAGAAAATTAAAGTGGTATTCCTTAATTTTGTAAATTGAAAAAGATTGTATGGCTCTTGCATCTATAGAATTCAATCGGACTCGGAAGCGAGCATTCAAATGAAAACGACAGCATTAAAAAATTCTAAGAGTTCCAGGATGACGAAATGCATTCCGCGATAAAATATTAAAATCAAATATATGTACTAAATACATAAATAATTATTTGAAATATCAATCAGTTGTGGAGAGTGCAATTGATAAGATTCTAGACTAGAAACAAGTTGTTGTCTTGCGTTTAATGGGTTGAAAAATAGTATAATAAAAAATGTCATTCATTTCTATGCCAGTCGCCCTTAGAGGTGCCACATATGACCCCTGGACAAAAGTTACTAAACTCAAATATCTGGAGATTTTGAGATCTGCCCTTTCCAATTCTTCATTAAAAAATTGGGGTTGACATTTAAAAAATATTAATAGCGTTATATATATATATATATATATATATATATATACATATATATATATAACATAAAAACAACAAACGGCAGATTTCAGAGTTTCTTTAACTCCCAGTTTAAGTTTTGTTTCATTTATGCACGACTTCTAATATAACATATATATATATATATATATATATATATATATATATATATATATATATATATATATATATATATATATATATATGTTAGATTGTTCCTTCACGGATGGAACAATGTGATTTCCTATGTTGTATCCGGTGTACATCTGTTTCTAGGTTTGTGCTCTGAAAAGAACAGTTGACCTGACGTTTCGTCAAAATCTCATTTGGCACTGTCAGTATTTCACCTTTCATTCAAAGGCAAATTCCTCAATTTCTAGCATTGAGTTCCCGATAAAAACTGTCAAAAATGTCATCTTCGTCTTTTAATTAGTCAAAAAGACAATGTGTCCACCTATCTTCAATTCTCTTCAGTACAGTCCTTTATTCCTTCTCACAGATCTTAAGTTCTTCTTCTTCGACTCTTCTCAAGCCCTTAAGTTCTCCATTTCCACAGCTCTTCAAGTTCTTCTGCAATCTTTCAATTCCCCAGGGCGGCTACACCATGAAAAATTGGTTGAATGTAGCTGCATATGATGATAGTGATATATCAGGGAACTAACCGAACATCGCTGAACCGTGACTATATAACACCACTCGGGCTACGGAAAATTTTAATATTCGCGTTGAGCAAAGAGAAGCTTGAGCAGATGGATACGAGATCTGAGGATGGCTGATATAACTCTGTCGAAAAGTCGTCATGTTACCATCGATATATAGCAACAAGTAATCCCCATTTACATTATCCGTTGCAGTTTAAAACTGTAGCGACACAAAATAGTCAAAAACCTCGCCAACAATCATTACGAAATGATACATACATGCATACATATATATATATATATATATATATATATATATATATATATATATATATATATGTGTGTGTTTTAGGTGGTTTCCGGGAATTCATCGGCGTAGTTGCTAACTGATCCCCGCCGGGATCGATGGTAAAATGACGACGTTTCGGCAGAGTCACATCTGCCCTCTTCAGGTCGGTTCGCATAAGTCTCGTAGCCTTCTGCTTTCGCTTCTAGTCACTCGAATACTAGTATAGGACTATATAACAGCGTGCGCGCTCCTGAAAATCTTAGTACTCAAGTAACTAGAAGCGAAAGCAGAAGGCTACGAGAATTATGCGAACCGACCTGAAGAGGGCAGATGTGACTCTGCCGAAACGTCGTCATTTTACCATCGATCCCGGCAGGGATCAGTTATCAACTACGCGGATGAATTCCCGGAAACCATCTAATACATATATATATATATATATATATATATATATATATATATATATTTTATATTATTTAAAACACAAGTCACTTTTTAAAAAAAATTGATTTAATTAATACACAAAACAATAGTTGAAAAATACAAAATATAAAGTTACTTGAATGAAATGAACTATCTTAATGAATGCCGTGGGATGGCAAGTCTCGCATTTATAACATTTACTTTGCTGAATTGCATTCCCACGGTTTCAACGAATTCAACGGATCCGAAGGAAGCTGTCAGCGAAATACGATACTTGATAACGTACACGTGCATAATATTCTCATCTAACAGCTCCCCTTTACAAAGAAAAGTTGAAGGTATAACTTCAACTTTTGGTTTAAACCGGACAATTATTTTCGGTTTCGTCGGCGGGGTCTTCTATTACTGGTCGGAGTTTGGGAATCCATCTGGATAGGATTTTCTGGGGGTTTCCTGGACTGGAATCTGCTCCCTTAGATTTCTTTATTCTTTTAGCTACTTTGTAGAAGGTAAATGCAGCTGCCGCTGCTACGATGGTGCTTACGGTTGCATAGGTAAACCAGGATATATTTTTAGTGACGAAGGGTTGGTTGATGAGGTCGTCTAGGTCTCTAGAATATTGATTCAGCTTGTTGTTGGCTACGCTGAGTTCTTCTAAGTTGAGATTATCTAATTTAAGGGGTTTAAGCTCTGGTATTGCTGGTTTTTGGGGGTGAGCATTGCAGCAGTTGTACGGAACTAAAACTGGGTGTGAATTGTCTGTAACTTTACTTATTTTCATGGGTTCGGCTTGAATTTTAGTAATTCCCACAAAGGCACTACAGTCTGTTTGTAGCCGAATGACTGAATTGGTTTTTAGCACGATAGTTTTTGAATCGATTCCCGCACAACTAAAAGTTACATGTATAGGTTCGGAAACGATCACTAACCACGAGTTCGATTCCAGTCTTTGGACGTTGTACCCTTCGGAAAACACTATGGCACTCTGGCAGTTTTCCGGGACGCTATGAATGTTCTTAAGGAGTTGAGCCTCACAGGGTGCATTTGATTCTATTGGGTAGGCATATAGTTCGCAGCACAGCTTTTGGTTCGGGGTTAATCGCTTGCATGAGCTTAAGTCTTTGATCGGTATGTACATTAGGGAGTCGTCGTTCCGCGCAATATATTTTTGTGTAAATGATAGGATATGGTGAAAACCAGTTCTATCGTCTAAAATTGGGATTGGGTATAGGTGGTAAGCGGTATATAGTTGCTGCTCAACGAGAGGGATTTTTAATATGAATATTAAATCGGAGCGAGTTTGAAAAGCCTCTAATTCTATTATTTCCAGATATTGCGCGACGCTTGAAAGGCGAACTGGCAACGGCAGATTATTCTTAACAAGATTCTGTGAGATTTCCTGTAAGGATGTTATCAAATGATCGGGTGAAATTATTGATGCATGAATTATTTTTAGTCTAGCAAAAGTTATTGAGTTTAAAATGTCATTAAGGTTATCTTCAAGAAATATATAACTTGCCATTAGGTTTTCGCAGATCTCGAGAAACGATTGTTTGGCTTCGATAACAGAAATGCTATCATTAAGAATGTGAATGGCTAAATCGATAGTATTTATATCTTCGTTAAATGTTTTCTCGTCAAGTTGTAATTCCTGAATGGTCTCATTGAAATTTTTGATAATTGAGGTTGTTACGCTCATTTGGTTCTTTAGAAGATTTTCTGTCTGTAGTTGTCCCTGGTTAAGTCTATTAATGCTGTTGGTGAAGAATTCACCGTCGGCTGCATCTAAGTTTCCGGTAATTGCCTTAAATATTGTTCCTGCACCATCGATTATTCCTCGTTTAGTCCTCTTAGTGTCTATAAGTACTTCGGAAAACTTAGTTTTGATAGAATCGGAGATTTGGGTTAGAAGACTGATGTGGGTTTGTACATCAATGCGAAAAGCACCGGTATCGTGAAATTTATAACCCGGAATAGGGTCAACAGTTTGTTCCAATGTCCTAAGGATTCGATTATTGTTCTCAAATGCTTGTTCAAGGGCTGTTAAGTTACGGTGAACTAATAACGTCCATTTGTAATTGGAGATTACAATTCGAGTTTCGTCGTGGTAGTAGATGCCAATAGTGTTGTTAATGGGTTTGATGTCTATCTGACATACCACTGATCCGAACAGCAGTAAGAGCCTGAAAAGGAAGTTAATTTTCAGAATATGGTTTTATCCGGTCGAAGTTAACTTTTGTTTGCTGGTTGGTTTTAAGGTTCTTAAGGGTGGCTGAATTAGTGTGGATTTCAATTATTTGAAATGGGCCATTGAATTTATTTTGTAGCTTGTCCTTTAGCTGTGATTCTTTTACATAAACTTTATCGCCGATTTTGTATTCCGGACGGTTTTCGGAAACATGTTGATCGTATCGCTCTTTTGCCTTCTGTTTTTGTAAATTTGTCTTTTCGCGGGCGATCTTATAATAACGAGAAATACGGTTATTGAGATCTCTAACGTACTTCGTTATTAGAGCTTGTTGATCATACAGGGTTTCAGGAGGCCTACTTGAAGTGTGTCCATATATGAGTTCGTATGGGGTAAACCCATGGGTCTTGTTAACTGAGTTGTTGTATGCGATAACCGCATAGGGTAAGATGTTGAAGGGGTGTTCGTTAGGGTTCTCCAGTTTATGTATTCTAATCATGTCTAGTAAAGTCGAGTGAAATCGTTCTAATGATCCGTTCGACTGTGGGTGTCCCACGCTAGAGTAGGAAATTTTTATGTTAAAAAGTTTGCATAAGTCTCTCATCAGTGTGTTGTCGAATTCCCTGCCGTAGTCGCAGTGAATGCGAAGGGGAGTTCCGTAATGTTGGAAATACAAGAGTAAGATGTTAGCGACGGTTTTCGCGGATTTATCGCTTATCGGATAAGCTTGAGAGAATTTCGTAAGTTCGTCCCTAATGGTTAGTGCATAGTTTTTGGTAGGAACTTCCAGGATGTCTATGTTTATACGTTCGAAGGGTGTCCGTGGAGTTTCGGTAATAACTAGGGGGCTATCGAGGTTTTTGCGACAGATTTTTGCTTTTTGACAAATTTGGCAATTTTTTATGAAATTATCGACATCTTTGGTTAGTCCTTGCCAATTGTACCTTTCCTTGATTCTACGGATGGTTTCGTTTATGCCTCTATGTATATTACTTTTCCCGTTATGGAACTGATCGAGGATTATAGGTATCCGCTCCTTATCAATCGTTTGCACGATGTTCTGGCAAACTTTCCATTTGATATCCATTTCCGAAAAGATAAACGATAGTACCTCTAATATAGGTAGCTCTAAGTTGTTTTCAACGCAATAGATTTCATTTTCGGTGAACACATCTTTACTATTATATATAGATGCGAAGAGAATTTCATTAACTATATCGGGGTCGGAAGGAAGTGGGACGATATAATACCGTCTTTTTTTGACACTTTTACTCGCAAATACATTGACTTTTGGGGTGTGAAAGTCGGCGTTTTCCTCGAAAATGTCTTCGAGTATGTTGTGATGGAAATCTTTCATTAGGGAACCTTGGGGAAATACCAGGATGTTTTTGTTTTCCTTGTCAAGTAGTTGGCAGTTGGACATTTGGATTTTGTCGTAATCTATAAGTGATATAGTTTGGTACCGTTCGACAAATGTTTTGAATTTCTCACAGATTTGTTGGATATTAGGGCTTTGTGGCTCGGGTTCTGAAGAGTCATCATCGGTTTCGTTAGTGGGGAGTACTTGGAAGGGTGTTAGGTGGTTACTCGATTGAAAAGATACATAATTGTTGAAGTGGTTTGCTTTGATGCGGGAAAGAGCATCTGCATTTTTATTTATTTTGCCAGGTTTGTATACGATTTCGTAATCGTACTCCTCGAGCTTGAGGCGCCAACGAGCTAATCGACTTCCGGGGTCTTTTATCGAAAACAGCCATGTTAATGGGCGGTGGTCGGTAACTAAAAGGAATTTTCGACCATAGATGATAGGTCTCCAATGTTTGACGGCCCAAACAATGGCTAGGAGTTCTCGCTCGATGGTTGAGTACCGCGTTTCGGCTTTGCAAAGAGTCCTAGAGGAGTATCCTATTGGTAGATCCTTGCCAATGGGTCCTTGTGACAGCACAGTTCATCGAAGTTGGGATAGATCAATATCGGTGTGGAAGTTAGTGCCTCTTTGAGTTCACTGAACGATTTGATGCATTCAGAGTTGAAATTGTACGGTACGTCTTTCTGGAGGAGTTTAGTCAATGGTTTTGATATTTTGGCGAAGTTCGGGATAAATCTCCTATAATAACCAGCAAGACCCAAAAATGATTTAATATCCTTGGGATTTTGCGGTTGCGGAAAGTTCACGATACATTCGACCTTTGACGGGTTTGGTTTAACGCCGTCTTTAGTTATTACGTGCCCTAGGTAAGCGACCTCCTTGCGGAGAAATTCGCATTTATCCGGTTGGATTTTGAGGTTTGCCTTCCTAAGTCTTTTAAAGACTTCCGTTAAGCGTGTAACATGTTCGTGTATAGTCGGAGAGTAGACGATTATATCGTCCATGTAGACAAGACAACGCTCGTTCTGAATACCTAGCAGAATGTTATCCATAACCCTTTGGAATGTAGAGGGCGCATTCTTTAACCCAAATGGCATACGAACGAAATCGTAATGGCCATTCTCGACTGAAAATCCAGTCTTAGGGATGTCCTCCTCTCGAATTTCTAGCTGGTGGAAACCGGATGCGAGGTCTAGGGTAGAAAAATATTGGCATTTTCCTAGCTGATCAAGTAAGTCAGAGATGTTCGGCAATGGATATTTGTCGCCTACGGTTAACTCGTTTAATTTGCGGTAGTCGATAACGACGCGCCACTTTTGTTTACCTGATGCATCGACCTTTTTGGGGACCACCCATACTGGCGAAGACCAAGGGGACGAAGAGTGCCTGATGATACCTTGGGCCAGCATTTTACCTATTTGGGATTTCACCTCGTTCTTGTGGATTTGAGGGTACCTATACGATTTTGTAAAAACGGGTTTTGCGTTGTTTGTATCGATAGCGTGTTTGACTTCGTTAGTGAATGTCAGAGCGTCCCCTTCAAGATAGAAGATATCTTGAAACTCTAAGCAGAGGTTAACAATCATCTCTCTTTCTTCGTCGTTAAGGTGTTCTGTCCTAATTTGCGATTGAACGATTTCGTTCCTGTCTAAATGGTCAGAGTCGGGGTAGTCTTGTGGGCTTAAGTTCAAAAGACGATGCATTTGGTTCACTGGTTCCAACTGGATGTTCGAGAAATCGATAGTTTTGGGTATTGCATTAGCGTTTATGATGGAGGTAAGGAATTCACCCTGCGAATTAACGTGAACAATAGCGTTGGGAATTCGTACTTTCTCGTTTTCTTGGGATTGTAAAATAGCATCGGTATTTGAAAGCATGCATTTAAGTTTAAAAATTTTCTCTGTACGTGCTTCGATAGTAATTAAGTTAAGGGAAGTTTGTGTGGGGGTTCGTGGTTCACAGCTGGGTGTTTTTAAAGATATGTTATTGGAGTGGTCATTGTCTTCTACTTTGTGAAGGAGAATAGTTTTAAAATTTGTAATTAGTTGTTTGGATTTTAGGTCTACTACACATTCATAGTGTTCCAAAAAGTCTAGACCTAATATTCCGTCGAATTCGATATCCAAGTCGAAAATGAAGACTTTGTGTGGATTTCGTGGGGCAAACGGGATCAAAGTAGATTCTGAAATTTGGATCTTCTCGTGAGTGATACCTTGTATGGTAACTCTTTCGGGAAATCGTTGAGGAAAGTTTTTGACCGTGTTTTTTTTTTAAATGGAAATGCCGGCTCCTGTATCGATCAGAAGTTTGAATTTTCCTGTAGCATCATTAATATAGTATAAATTTTTTGAGTTTACAGTTAGGAGGGGCCTTATAGAAATGTTTGTTCTTCGAGATTCAAGTTGGGGTTGAAGTCGTCGAGGTTCATGTTCTGGATCTGAGTTTGTATGTTCGATATCTCGTTGTCTGGCGGTTTGTCTATGTTTATAGCTATTTGAAAATTTTGACCAGATATTTCTGCGTCAGAAGAGGGTTCAGAATATTTATATTCATAGTTTTCATAATTTTGATTTTGGGGGTAGCCCGTGTAGTTATTTAGGGCTTGGGTGTCAGGATCAGAATAATCATCTTGGTAATAATTAGATTCGTCAGGGTTGTCAAATTGGTCGTTTGTATAGTCATATGAATAGTTATATGTATCAGTTTGGTTGAGGTGGTGAGTTTTGGGTTGTTGATTTTGGTAGAAATTTGGATTTGGGGAAAAAGTGTTGCGAGGACCAGGATTTTGTCCACTTGTTGAGGGACGATTTTGCTGGGCAAAGTTTGGTCTAGTTTGGTTGGCATTTTGTTGAGGCGGGTTATGCCGAAACTGTTGATAATTGTTATTGTTGAAGTTTCTGTTTGGTTGTTGTTGTTGCTGTTGTCTCAGACGCGTTAGGCATTCGTTAAAAGTATGCCCTAAACGTTTACAAAATGAACATTGTTTGGACAAAGTTACTGGGTTGGGTCTTTTTTGTTGTTGTTGTATTTGTTGATTACGGGTGTTAAGAAATTTCTGATTTTCTAGATGGCTTAGCTGAAGTTCCCTTTTTATTCGAGAAACTGCGGTTATAATATTTATCGGGTCGCTTGCTCGTACAATCTGTCCTATTTTCGGTTCTAGGCCGGTCAGGAGGCTATTAAGAGCCATGGATTCTATAAGAGATATCTGTGCTTGTTTTTCTTTACCTGTTAAATTTTGTTTATTAATTGCCGCATACATTTTGGCTTCGTGAGTTTGGAGTCTGGCAGCAAAGGTAAGAGGTGATTCATTCGGTATCTGCCTCATTCGTTGCAGATCCTGGATTAATGAGGAAATATCTCTGGCACCACCAAAGTGGTTTTCTAGGAGCGATTTGATATCGTCCCAGGTAGGCGGGTTGCGTGAGTTAACAAGTTCGGCGGCACGGCCTCTTAACTTGTTTTTAATATGTAAGGTTAGTAACGTGGATTGGTTGTCAACAGCCATACTATATGCTGTCGTACATGAGCTGATAAATGTATTCAGGAAAATCGGGTTACCATCATATTCGGGAATAATAGAGAAAATCTCAGAGATCTTGTATGGTTCTACCGTTCCCTGGCGTGTTTCAGGCATGGTTGCTTATAGTTATTTAGATATAAAATGAAATCGAGTGAACAATTTTCACGTAAGTGGAAACAATAGTAGATCAAGGCGAGTAGTGAATGTAATTTTAAATTACCTACCGGAAGATACGAAATATGCAAGCATATATAAAGTGCAAATACAATATCTGAATATGTATAGCAATGAAATCAGCAATGATAAAATTTAAATTTTAAATATCCCTTAAATAATTATCAAGTGTATCGGTAAAATACAAAGGCAACAATAATTGGTGATAGGTTCCGAAGTGGTTCGAAATTTGCTTCAAAGGTAAGGAAAATGTCTTATTAACTTTAAACGATTGAACTGATATTACGATTTAAAAGTAAAAATTAAATAGCAATGTGGTCATTAAGTTTCAAACAATTATTGTACATACGTAAATGCTCTTGGCATGGACTGTTCTGCTCAGCGATGACTGGTTAGCTCAGTGCGTGTTCCTGGTCAGCTATCTTACAGTTATGTCCTGGTCGGGAAGTCCTCGTTCACAAGAATTTAGGAATTGCCACGTTTAGTTAGTCTTCTTACTTGATCCTTGTTCTAAACGTGTTGAACGAATCCTACTGACTGCGCCATTTTTATATTATTTAAAACACAAGTCACTTTTTAAAAAAAATTGATTTAATTAATACACAAAACAATAGTTGAAAAATACAAAATATAAAGTTACTTGAATGAAATGAACTATCTTAATGAATGCCGTGGGATGGCAAGTCTCGCATTTATAACATTTACTTTGCTGAATTGCATTCCCACGGTTTCAACGAATTCAACGGATCCGAAGGAAGCTGTCAGCGAAATACGATACTTGATAACGTACACGTGCATAATATTCTCATCTAACATATATATATATATATAATGTATCACAAGTTGCCACATTGTTATTTGATCTTGCTAAAAGTGTTTCCGTATTTACTGCAGACTACGTAAGGATGATCTTTTAGCGAATGTACTCTTTAGCAGGTCATAGTTAGGCAGTAAATCCATTGAAAGGATAGTAAAGCGCACGTGTTCTCTTCTAAACTCCCTTTAGGATTGATTCTCGAGGTGCTTAGTTAACTTCGGAACTATTTTACTATTTAAAGAGTTTTCTGGTGTCTTAGTTCGTTCACAGCGGAACCTTGCGAATGAATATTGAAGGAGAATCAGCTCACAAAATAAACGGATAACGAAAATTTTAATTTTGAATGAGCTGTTGGACAATTTATTGTTTGGAAGCTCAACGCGTTTGGGATTAAATAGTGGATGGTATTTGCAAGGAGTTTGGATTGTTCGGTTAAAAGGCAATGTCTGAAAATTTTAAGAATTCATCATTCAGAGTTTTTAATTAAGTTTATTCGATTTCGAATATACGAACTTGAGCTCCATTAAACTGTCCAAAGCTGCTTTATAATAGTGCCATAGTCAATAACTGAAGACGCTTATGTGACCTCAAACATATATCTGATCGGAAATAGAAAGATGCATTGTTTAGTTAACACGTTTTTATTATGAATCACCATTCATACACATTTCTTTAAACAATGTGTATATGTTTTTTTTTTGTATTAATGATTTAGGCATCTTAATGCAAATTTACCTTAGCGGTATTGATGCTGTACACTGTTTTTCTACACTGTGGCTCTAAGTGGATTTCTTTAAACACTTGATCTAACTTACTGTAATTTATTTCCGCTAATTATATATTTACACAACTCTATACAATTTAGTTTTGAACAGCTGTTGTGCACTGGATGTCGAAAATTGAGTGATCATTTTCGTCGGCTTCCCGTATTTATTTCGTCTCAGAAGGATCTAGAAGATGAAATAGCCACTTCATGAATTCTCGAGCACTCGAGAACGTTTACAGCGCTTGCCGCAGGCCTCGAGGTGCTGAACAAACTCTGAATGCTAGTCACAATAGAGACAAACAACATTGACAAGAAGAACTGTCATATAAATATATTAATGCACCTGAGGTGAGCCTTTTGAGGCTTGAGCATAGCTGGTCTATAACTTGGTGGATGTTTGTTTTTAATGGGTAAAGAGTTTGATAATTGTCCGCATAAACGCGATCACTAGTTCAACACGGTAAACCTTCATATAAACGTGAGGGTTTAGATGATAGGCATATGTCACCAAAACAGGAATTCCGAATCTAACCGACCTAATGGATTACTCGCTACAGTACGCAAATTAATAGAACGATGATATAGGTTAACTAAACTCTATTAAAGTAATTATCAGAATATCTTTTCGAGATTTTACAATCCATTTAACAAGAGACAATATATTGTTTCTAGTCAGGAACTTTTATCAGTTGCGCTTGTCCCCAGTGATTGAAATCTCGAATAATTATAATATGTCAAACGAAAAATTCTATTACAAGTTTTGGTACACAAAATGCTGTGTTAAAATAATATTAAAGCCAAAGGATTATTTGAAGACAAAGCCGCAGCTAACGGAGGGGGTACGGGGGTTCAAACCACCCCCCACTCCCGGAAATTTTGGAATCTTGGGTGTCAAGATTCAATTTTTACCAATTAACCGTGTTTCTCATACAAATAAATTTTATGTTTATAGATTTTTATATAACCTGGAAATACATGAACAAAATCAGTCCATGACCCTCAAAATAAAATATTCACCCCCCCCCCCCAAGCCTACGGCCTTGTTTGAAAAAAGAAGTATTTCCCCACTGTTACAAAGTCTTTAACAAATATTTGTACCACATTTGTAGAGCCTTAACAAAAACTACAGCCTGGAATAGTATTTGAATTCAATTTATACTAAATGAAAGATGTAAAAATTTATGAAATTGACCCACAGAATCTACTGCAATATTTATTTAATAGCGATTATCCACAACTATTTCTGATAAAAATATGACATAATAATCGTAGTGGTGAAACAGCAAAATGCATAAAGGGGTGAATATTAAAAAAAACTCTTGCAGTAAATAATAGGGTTATATAATTTCGTCTTATTTCCCTATCAGTTGTTGAGAGTTGTTTACTTCTCATTTCTTGTACATAATAATCATATGTGCGTCTGGGACTATATAAACGATATGACCTGACCCACAACTTTTAGAGCTGATCGATTAATCAAAGAACGAAATTTCTGGTCACTGAAAAATAGTTAATTTAAAAGCCCTGTAGACTGCTTGAGACAGTGCCTGTGTAGGTGCTCCATAATATTCGGAAATTGCATTCAGTTAATCGTTTCATCTTACTTACGGGGCTCTTCTTCTTCTTGTAGTCATTACAACTTTGTGTCGGTGTTACTCTTATTTCATTTGCCGAGATTTGCATCCTCGGATGGCGTAAGTGATTCCAGTTGTTTCACCTGATTAATTCATTGCCATTTCCGAGCTCAACTCTCATATACAATAATACAAAATGATTGTAAGCGAATATATGCAGTGGGTAAATCTAAAGAATTTCATTTCATCAACTCCTATCTAAACTATGCGTAATGCAATTATATTAAACAAATTAGTATGCAAACAATTTTTGGTATAAAAAGATGTGGAGGACATATTCGAACATATGTAACAAATACGTAAACAATTTTTCGACAGATCATCCGTAGGTGGCTTCCTACGAATGATCTGTTTCTGACTTGAACCATTGTATATACTTAGGTAAGGTTAAATAACACTTTAAAAATACACACATAATTATTCACCTTACAATTCGGAATTAAGCATTCACGTCATCGTAAGCAGTACTACTACTACAATCGAAAACTCTTCTTGACTTGCGCCTATGGTTGGCACTTTCTTGATTTCCTCTGATGTTCTCGAATAACGACAGCGCTTCCTTGTGTCGTCCTCCTCTAAGCCTAATCGTCCTGAACTGACATCTTGCACTGGAACTTAAAGCCAGACCCCTGGATGGTAGAGGCATTCCCATACTCCCCACACCAAATGCGTTAGTTATGCTTCACTCATGTCTTTTTTGTGGACAATGAATCAGTTGGCCTAGTGGAGCTATTTTCAGCTTTGGTCGTTCTTGAGGCTTTGTATAAAGTTTAGGTAACTCTGATTCAACTCTGTAGGCTTCAATTTGGTAATAGCAGAATTTTAGGGCCCTAAAATCCTGTCGCTTTCTTCTACTATGTCTAAAATTTCTAAAATGATTTGAATCGTGATCACAACCTTCAACTCTTTTCTTGTCCTAAATCCTATCTTCCTTAGGTCTATTTTAATTTTTCTAATTCGTAAATTTTTCTTCGTCACTGTTAGTGTTCCTTCTGCCCTGAGTCATTGAAAACATTAGGTTATAAAATAACCTGTTAAAACTCATACCGTATGCTGGATTTTATTTGCCGTTTTCTGTCCATTGTTTTAATAAAACCTTCCAGAATTCCTGTAGTATTTGGATTTCTTTCGGTTCATGTTCATGAAAACGCCAAGACTTCAAACATACAATTATTTTTATGTGAGAGAACTAATAGAAATCATTTTACAAAAAATTGCGTGCAGCCGTACTCAGTTATTTAGGCCATTAACGCTCTCGACATATTTTTTGGAGTCTCAAAGTTTGTAAGCGTGATTGACTATTTCGAAAAGAGAAGAATCATAACCGGCGAATATTATGTTGTTTGCTGACATATTTTAATCCCAAAATGTAGAAAAACACTGACATCTTGTTCAAGAAAATATGTTTCATGGCAATAACCAACAAGTAAACTAGTAGAATTGGGTACTACATTACCCCGATCTGGGTTCTAGTGATTTCGATTCTCTAGATTAATCATTGGAAAGAAATTTAAGTTAAATGAATGTGTGATAGCCGAAACGAATGTCGATTTAAGGGAAAGCACGTATATTACAATAAAATAAACGTTTCATTAATTGGTCACCATTGAAAACATTTGCAACTCAAATGCAAATTAGAGTAACAAGAAACTGTCCCCAAAAATTCGGCACAGTTTTAAATAAGCTATCATAACCATTCGAAATAATTTGCTTGGCATTTAAATATTAATAATATAAGTAAATAATTTACTAGTAATAAATTGTTGACCTTCCCCAGATTTGTCAAAATTGTTTTTGATGCTAGATATAAAATCATGAACTGAAACAATCCGAATACGCTATATGGCTTAGATTTCTAGACATTCTTCAGATATTAAAATTTATGTATTTTGTAGATGGATCGTCTGGTAATGCTGTAACCACTAGTGACGGTACCTCTAACTCGTTTGGTTATGGATATTCAGGCAGCTTCTCTGGGGGTGGCCCCGGTAACATTCCCGGACCTATATTTGATTTCCAAAAATTCCTAACGGGCTACCTTGACAGCCTGAACAAATATCATCAGGAGTTCATGAAGAAGTAAGTATTTACTCCGATGATTATCTAGTACGGTTTAGATAGAAATAGAACAACGTTTATAGGATGAAAAACAGATTAGTAGTTTTTTATTGAGCAAAGAAATCGCAACACCCAAAAGGTGACGACACTGCTTTGGTAAAACAGATGCTATAGTACGGAGTAAATGATTAAAATTTGCATAAAAGCTACCAAGGAGTTTAATTTTTTATACGGTTATCTATACACTCCCTAACACGTCTTGGCAGGTGACCTTCCATGTGCAATAGCACCCCGTACCATGACGCCTACTCTTCGGTGTACATGTCGCTCAACATCAAATTGAAGTTGACGTCTTTCTCCTCGACGTTGTCTAACCCTTCTTCAGCCATAATGTCCACCCAAGTAGAATTGGGATTCATCAGAGAAGCCTAGCTGATGCCATTCCGCATTCCAATGTTGTTGTTCTCTGCAGCACCGTAGTCGTTGCCGTCGCTGCTCAGCGGTCAGAGGTAGCACAAGATGGAATCGATAATGCTGCAGCCCAAAAGACTGTTCAGACTGTTACTATATGGTGTTGTTCTGCTAATCACGTCACTGTCAAATTTCGAGTTTCGAAAGTCGGTCTCTAAAGGCCGCAAGTCTTAGATGTCTATCTTGAACTTCATTTGTGTTCATTTATGTTTTACAAAAGCAAAGTCAGTGATATGTTTTTAATCAGGTGATTATTTTGAAGAAATGAAAATAATCATTCATATAATATTATGTAAGTGTGGAAATTCATATTAGCTCTTTCTAATAATAGAAATAATTGATATTAATACAGCAATTAGAAATACCGACGAAATGCATTAAATTTTATGGTGATTGGCGGGCTATATACCTCATCAGGTTTATATATAATTTTCTACATTTAATTTTCATTTTCGAACTTTTACAGCTTAATATTTTTATAAAATTCATGAATTCCTTTTTCTTTAATCTATAAGCAGAAGGTGAAAATTTAGTTTGGTTCTGTGATGAATGTATGAACGATTGACAAATGTACCTTTAATGTAACTAATGGGATCATTCAACCTCTCATTTTCTAGGCTTTAAAAATACATATAAAACAAACTCATCTTGATAATAGAATTGGTTAGTTTGTTTCTGTATAATTAATTAACAAATAGAAATTTGTTGACAACAAGTTTATTTGTTATCCGATATGCCTTCTACAAGAAAAAATAATTAAATATCTGTGGTTTATTTAGCTAATAAATATTAGCTAAAATAATTCTTAATGAGACGCCACACGCATGAAATTTACTGATACGTCTGACCACACAGAAATTTGGCCACAAGGAACCTAATATGTGGAACGATCCTGGGAAGTCATCTAAATTATATTATCGTTGTTAAATTACAAGGATTTCTGAAATTTGATTGATAATTTCTTTTGTGCCTAATATTAAAGTTTTCCTTTGTTATGGGTAAACTTTTTATAAAGTTTTATTTTAGATTTTTATTTTTCTGAACGCATTTTTGAAGAAATAGATTTTATGTGCAATGCATGCTGAACCAACAAATATTAAACATATCTCTACGAAAAGAAAAACCAATAAAATTGTTGGGATACACTTTGGGATTAGTTATGTGAAAAGTTTTCGCTTTCCATATTGCAACCAAAATCCGTTTTATAGAGTAATTGTTGAGAGGCTAGCTGGTAAATCAACTTCGATTTTATTTCCATTGTCATTTCCCGATTTTAATGGATTTCTGACTTCATTGTACCTTAATATCTTTTGCCGTCTATTTTATTATATTCATTTCTATATTCCTTAAGAACTCGCCAAACAATAGCTTTTCCAGGATCTTTCACAATCGATAACAGTAATACTTTCAGTGAGATACTCGCCTGATATTTTGAAAAATCCATCATTGAATGCTCGCTGTTAACACAAGATAACAGGATTTTTATCTTTATTTCTATTCCGGCCGTATAAGAGAGTTCAAAGTTGGAGCGAAGTTTTTAAGTTTTGTGAGATTATTACAAAAACTTCCATATCCATTTCATGTAGAATTTCTGCAAACGGAGGTTTAGGAGTTCTAAGTGCAAACTTCAAAGTGTAGCTTAAGTATGACTAGTTCCTTAATATTTCTTTATACGGAAACATATCAATTTGGAATTTTATAGTTTGTCCACACTCAAAACACGTTGATTTTATTTACTGTTTTGATACTCTGCCACAAACATAAAATCGACATGTTATTCTGGGGAGGGGGATATATATACTAGGGAAAATCCTACATTTTTGTCACACTAAAGTTTTTTTACGCTTTTTCCAAAAATATGGAGGTCATCACTTCGTCGGCACTTTTTTTTATATATGCTCAGTAATTATTCAAAAACGGCTTGGGCATTTTTGATCATTTGAACGGCATTACATTAAGGAGTGTTACAGAAAGGTACCATATAATTTTCTATAGCGTCCGATTTACTGTTTTCCGGAAAACCAGAAAAAGCAGTAATTAAGGGACTACACTTCAGTGAATTTCAATGAATCTACACTGTTTTCTCTAAAACGGCTCAGTCAATTTGAATATTTTAAATTGTATTCTACAACAAGATGTAGATTTCGTATAATTTTCTATAACGTAAAATATACCGTTTTTATGAAAATCGGAAAAATATGTGAAAAAAACTGTAAAAATCAATGTAAATGTCAAATATTCATTATAAATATCTAGCTCAAATGTCAAGATATGCCATGAAAGTATGTCATCCTGTACGACATACTTTTGTTTGTAACGGTATTCATTTTACGGGGCGAAATGCATCGAAAAGAATATGTTATATAATGTGGAACATAAGTAGTTGCTTCTACTTAACATATGGGGCGAAGTAAAATTATAGGTATACAGGTTTATTTAAACAATAGAAAAATGGAAACAGTCAATAGGGTGGAGAGCATTAGTACTTATACAGAGCGGTTGCAACAGCATGTGGAGTTGAATTATAGTTATGCAGGGTAATTCAGAAAATGATAGACAAATAATTTATATTGGGTGACCAGTACAAAGAAGCATATACAGGCTGGTTGTAATATAGGGTAAATTAGAGTTACACTCATAGAAAGTGGTCCAAATAATAAAACGAATAAAAAAGTTAAAAAATATGTAGAAAATATACAAAAAAACTACAAATTAGAGAGAGAGGGGGAAAGAGAGAGAGAGAGAGAGAGAGAGAGAGAGAGAGAGAGATAAAAATACGCTAAAATAATCAATAGAATTGTACCTTGATTCAGTAAAAAATAGAATTTATGTCAGAAAAAATGATTGCACACGGTTTCTAAACGGTTTTTATTTTAAGCAAGTTGAAGTCCGTTCTTTTTTAAATATAAATTATTAGCAAATTATTTTAAACGTAAAAAACAAATGCCGATCATCACGTTATTTGCTGTTGCTAATTTCACGGTTTTTCTAGAATGTAAAAGGAAAACTCGCCACAGAGAAATGTTGGGGAACTCGTCATACTTAAGCTGTACACGAAGTTTCAGGTTGCTCTTTTTCATTTTGGGTTTATTATTCGCGATCGTGAACTAAAAATGTAACACGAATGCTAGACGAAATGGTATCTGTCAAGCTGCAGGTGTTGATATTTATGCAGCCGAATAAATTCTGTTCTCGTAATTTGCAATAGTTTTTTTTATTTTACCTTTGACTACTGGAGCATATTTTTATCATGTTACTACTGGCGGGGTATATTTTGTACACCATTACATTTTTAACACACTTCATTTTTCTCACATCATTGAATGAATTTTGGGTAATGGTCTATTAAAGAGTAAAATTGTTTATTGAACCAAAAATTTTAACAATACATTGAAGAAATTAACTGTCACAAAAAAAAAATTACGTTCTAGTTGGTACAATTTTTCAAATAAACTCTTTTTCTAGAAGTTATAATGTCGATATGGAATTTGTTATCCAAAAACTAAACAAAACCGGTGGAATGAACCTTATTATATTTCCAAATTATGTAATAATCTTCGTATTAAATTAAACATTTGGATTATAATCAGGTTTTAGGGAGAGGCAAATCAGAAAAAAATACCTAGTTAGGAGAAAACTAGAATTTTTTTGACTTAGTAGGAGGGCAAGTCAGCAAATTGATGAGAAGTCTTTGTAGCCTCACTACAAAGTTTTCATGTCCAGAGGGGGCCAGCTGCCGCTCTCTATCCCCTCAGTATGCACATGGTTGAAATACTATAAATGTTAACAAGATAATTTTGACAATTTATTATTAAACAATAAAGATTCAGTTAACAAATTGGAAAATAGAATGTGCTGAATATGATATGTGGGTTTAAATAGAATATCATTAGTAGACTAAAAGATATTGTAACCTATTTAAAAAGGCACAAGCATGTCAATATCCTGACCATCGTACACAAGCATTTAATTGATATGGTCAATTCATCTAGCAACTAGAGATAAAAGACTCCTTAAAATTTAAACCGCATACAACCAAGTGCAATGTAATTTTTATCAACCAACCGATAAAATAGACAAAGTAAGCTCTTTTTTCTATTATATATTTCGGAAATACTCCATATTTTAATCTCATTCGTTTTATTATTACTTATCATTTTTTTCACCATAAATGTAAGTTTTGAATTTAGCATTAATATAATTTGTACCCCAATAAAGCGTAATGCGTAATTATTGAACCATATAACCTATAAGTTTTCGTTTGTCATTTTTTGATTTGTCAAGTGTTTCATACATAAATCCAATGCAACTTCAGTTAAACTTAATACATTGTGTATCTTTATATAACACTAACTACATTTTCTGTTAACTGCTTTCTAAACTAACAATTGGATACGTTTTTTCGTATATATATTGTATATATATTGTACCTGAACTATACAGCTCTTTCTCTATGCAAACAAGATAAAAACGTTGTAAAGTTTCACACAAGTTCAAAACAGCTTAGATGACTCTCATTTTCGCCGGGGAAAAGTCAAAGAAGTGGCTTTCAGCCGAGTGAATTGTACGCGAGAAAAACCAGAAAGTAGGAACAAGTCTTACGAAGTTAATAAGTCTTTAACGAAAGTTCAGCGGAACGGGGATAAATTATAATAGTTGGAGAGTGTTGCGAAACAAAATTTATAGCAACATTGTTAACATATTAATAAATATATTCCCTTGTCATACAGCTTTTATAATGAATATTCGTGGGGGAGTTACTTCTACAACTGATAGCGATAAACTTTTGTCCTCGGCTATATATCAATTATGTCAGAATTGTTTTTGGGTTCTTACCCAGTATTATTTCCGACAGTTAGTATAAATAACCATGACATTACCAAAAATGTATAAATCATTACAATATATGAAAGGGATCCATGAAAATGTCCAGGATCTTGCTTAGGATATTACTTACTTAAAGCGAAAGTATAATGAAATAAAAAGGATAAATGAAATGAAGAGAAAGAATAAATAAGAAAAATGAAATAATTAATAAATAACATATTGACCAGGAGTAGTCTCACATGCTGTAAACGGCATGAAAAAAATTCTGCTAAGTGTATATGAATAGCAGAGAGTCATATGGAAAAAAAATAAAGTAGGAAAAATATAGGATAGCATAAAGTATAGTAATAAATACAAAGCTATATTCAAGTATAAGAGAAATGAATACTCAATAGAAAAAAATAAAATTGGATAACCTGTATCAATAAAGGATTTGAAAAAATTATAAGCAACCAAAAATTGGGAAAATTTCAAGGACATGCCCAAAATGACAAAAAAATATGCCAACAAATATTGTTAGCCCTTCTACTTAACCATTTGATTGGAGTAACACAAAAGAAACCGATTTAGTTGATTCCACAGCTCCATACTCATCAGATCTGCTCCCATCTGATTTCTACCTGCTCGCAGATCTCAAGACGATGCTCCACTGAAAGAGATTTGAGTCCGATTATGAGGTCACAAATAAAAACATAATGACTGGCCACAGGAGTTCAGAAGAAATAACACTAAATTTGGAGCCCCAAACAAGAAAACGAATAATTTAATTTATATTGGATAAATAATAATGTATAATGTGTATTAGATAAAAGAATAAAGCAACAACAAGACTTTTCTTTGTATTAAACAGAATCCCAGAAAAGTTTTCCCATGTACTATATAAAAGGTAAGAAAAACTGAAATAGGAGAAATTATAGGGTTAAGAAATTTCGCCAAAAGTTTAAGCGGAAATACCATCTTATGTGTTAGAATAAAGAACTGATTGTTTTCATTTATAACATTTTATTTCCTTATTATTATACTGAACTAACACTTAACATAATCTTGTGCTCTCTCTCTATAGAGGTGGTGGTGTCATTTCTTATTCTTATTCATCTTCTAATCCAACTGGTAATGCTACAGCCTCATCATCTCTAACAAACAATGGAGAAAATGGGTATGTGTACATAGTAATAAATTAAACACAATTTTGAAATTTTTATGTAGTTTGCTTTGAATACATAAATCTTAAAAACCTTTTCACAAGACTATTTGCATGGTCGCTAACTTACTTAATTATCCATACGTTGTCACCTTTGAATATGTTCGTAGCCAGGTAAATAAATAATTCCCATTTTTTGCCTCTCAACTGTTACTGCTTTCCTTTAAAGAAGCATATTGTTCCCTACAGATATTAGATGTCAAACGATCTCAACATCCTCCAGGGTCTACTCTATACCTCTGGCCCTCAAACTCCACAAAGTATATGATTATAGACTCTATATTAAAATTGCTAGAAAAACAAATAAGACTGGTTTCCTAATTTGTGTTTCATTTAAACTGTTCATTATAAGAAATAAATAGCTACTGCTATTATGTACATCTATTTTTCAAACTCCATTTATCAGTGCACCCAGTGACTTATTTTTATTAGAAATGCAGATGTTGATTACTCTCATTATTGCGATCTTTTTGAATTTCTTGGCCAATTAATAGTATTTCAAAATTTCTAATATCAATTGCCATTAATTCCTCAAAAACTAAACACAATTACTATTTTTTTTTCAACGCTTTAAAATTGCCATCCAATAGTATTAGGATTAGCAGTGAATTCTATGTGATTTTGATTTGTAAAACCTGGGCATTGCATTTTTACAGCCTAATGATAGTGACTGCTTTTCTGTATATACTATTTATAAGCAGTATCGTTGTTGTTTCCCATCTGACTTCCACTTATATATATCAGCTGAACAGGCCTAGTGGCCCTTGGATATGAGATCTTTCACTCCTCTTTTCCACTTATTTCGGTCCAACGCCTGCTTCTTCCAGTCCTTGATTCCCACTTCCTCCAAATCCTTTACCACTTCCTCTAGCCATTTTTTCCTAGGTCTTCCTCTTCTTCATTTTGCTCCCTTACTTCCAAATAGTACTCTTTTTACCCATCGTTTGTCTGGCATTCTTGCAATGTGCCCTAACCATCTAGCTCTTTGTATTTTCACCTCCAGGACAATAATTGGTTTTTTGTATAACTTCTCAATTTCCTTACTTGTTTTTCTCCTATATTCGTCCTGGCACTTAATTCCTTCAAAGATTTTTTTTTATTTTACGTTCCCAAATTTCCAGTTTACTTTCCGTTTTCTTCGTCATTGTCCAAGTCTCGCACGCATAGGTGACTGTGGGTCTTATTATTGTTTAATACATGCTTAGGTATTCAAAACACCTAGGTATTCAAATTAACCTACGTTAAAAACTAGATTACTTGTGGAGCTGTCCTTCATAACCATGTATTTATATTTATTTTCATTTACTGCAAGACCGTATTCCCTGCCTTTTGCTTCCAACAATTTGAACGTCCTTACAACTTCATCCTTGGATCTCGCCATCAGCACAATGTCATCAGCATAAGCTAGGCATTGGGGCCTGGGGCTATATATCAACCCATTAGAATTAATACCACACTCCCTAAGAATTACTTCTTGTACTAGGTTAAACAAAATTGTAGACAGTTTGTCTCTGTATTGAAAATTCACTCTATAACTCTTAATCTACTTAATCTATCTCTGTAGTGTTCGTACTGGAGGAATATGCTCAGGAAACAATGTATGTCACCGAATCGTAGAACTTTAAAAAGCTTGATCGAAAGCTCTGAGTTTGGGTGAGTATAGATAAAGCCAGCTACCAGACCATAAATGCTGCAAGGTGCAGACAAAAGAACGTTCAACAACTGTCTCAGCAAATCCAGGAAAACGCTCCTTTTGGGAAGATGAGCGTAATTTTCACAATTTAGTGCTTTTAAATTACAAATCTCAAAATATGGATAGTTTCAACAGAGACAACGCGGTTATCGTTGTGTTTTGGTGTGTTAAGGATTCTTCGAACCCCCTACGTCAACATCTAAGAAATGTCCTTCTTCTGGGTCCAGTGAACAATTTTTTTTTCGCCTTCCTAAAAATTATTGTGCTCCTCAGTTTTGCGTTTTCTTCACTTCAATTCTTTAAGACCAGTCAGTTTTATAGTTCTCTTCAATAGAATCCTTCACTCCACCTTACACTCTCAACTATTTCGTGTTTTCTATTAACTAATATTGGATTTGTAGGACTAGGTTATCACTGGGTCCATTAAGCCCTTACATTTGGAGGATAACATTGTATGATTATTGTTGTCTGTCTTTTACCTTACAATTTTATGGCTTTTCCTGAATCACATCTATAAACTGTCTCTGTTTTTTGCGATACCTGGCTGTCATTCTACAGTTAATTTCCATCAGACAATGTAAGTTGCCTTGATCTATCCGGATTTTTATCTAGGTTACTCTGAATCTTGTTAACTTAGGTGGTTGATTACTGTATTCGCGATGTAAAAACTAAGTTTATTTGCAACAATTTGAAGTTTACTATAGAAAAAATATTTAATATTCTATCATGTTTTATAGCATACAAGCTCTAGCTACTCAGTCGGCGCAAGGAGGTGCGGGGTCGTCAGCAGGTGCCGGATCCACAGCTCCCTCAGGATCCTATGGTACTCCGGGTGGATTTGGTTCTTTCGGCGATGGCGGTAGTGGCGCTTTCAGTGGCGGAAGCGGAGTGGCCGGTAGTTATGGAGGTGGTTATGGAGGTGGTTATGCAGGTGGTTTCGCAGGCCCTGGCGGTGGAGGATTTGGACTTTCTACCCCAACCACAGGGTCTGGTGCCAGTGGTGGATCTACAAATCTGTTTTCAAGAGGTGGGGATTATGGAGGAGCGTATGCCAGTGGTTCAGTAGGACCTGATGGTGTTCAGCAGAGTGCAGGTGTTTTTCCTGAAAATCCGGTAAGTCTAAAGTAATAATAAGGATCATTGATAAAAATTCATATTTAGTATTGATCTACCCATACTCGATAATACGCATAGTTTCATCGGGGAGCACTCTCATTTGTTTTTGTAAAGGAAAGTACTGAAATGCTTTGTTTTAATGATTTTCAGAGCTCACCAAATATAAACACAAGATTTGCTTCGTCTGGGCAACCTGGCGGTTTTCGCAGCGTATTTACATCGAGTCAAAGTCACACGTCCAACGTTAATGGTAAACCACAAACTGTTCAACAAGCTTCAACAACAGTTAATGATAATGGTAAAATAACGACCTACACTGCTAAGAATCCTTAAGCCTAAATTTTGTACAAATTTTGTATTTAGTAAATATAAATCCATAAAATTTACAAGTGTGGTAGTTCGTAGTTGCATTATAAATTTATTTTGAAATAAAATTATATATTTGATAATGAGGATGTTCTCAAAACATAGCGTAAAGAATCAAATTGCTTATAAATTTTTATCAACTGAATATTAGGTATTTTAAACCCAAAACACATTCACAAGTATGTCATGTTCTACACAGTGCATGTACTATTAAACAACGCAACTGGGACATTGGGGAACGTCTGCAAGGTTCAAAGATAAATCAAAATAACACTGTAGGTGCACATAAAAATTATAATTTTTTGCAATACATAACAAAATATTTACTTTTTAATGGCACCATTTATATTTGTAATCGTATGTTTAAACGCTTTATAAAAAACTATACGTTTAAAAATAAAATAAAACATCAATTTATTTCACACAATATATTATTTTTAATTTACTATTGTCCTGCCACTGAAGTTGGTTCACAGAAATTTAAAAAGTAATCTGTTTTTTATAATGTTAGTTAGGGATGCGTCCGCGGGGAGCGTGATTTATAGAACGTGTATGTGAAGTTTGTAATTCAAACTTTTACGTATATATTTTAATAATTTCAAAAAATATGTACAGTTGTTTTACTGACTGTTATTTAGGACAATGTGTTTTACTCTCTGTACGATCTGTAAGTGTTAATAAGTGTTGATAAGTGGTACCAGATACATACGTACATTTTGGGGTAAGTCTTTAGTTGAGCAATTGTTTTTTTCTCTGCATATGAATAGAAGAAATTTACGTGTTTTAATCTACTTTTGAAATGTTCTTTGTATATATTACAATATTTTTGGCATGTTATGAACTGAAGGCAAATTTATTTTATTCTTAATATTTGTAATTTCGGCCTGCTGAATTAACGTAGGTATAGTTTATTTCAAACCCAAAAAAACGACTAGGTATAGACGGGGAATTCATAAACACATCAAAATTTAGAGTATAGTGTAGAATCAGAGGAAATAATCAGTTTAAAATCTCTATAATTATAGGTACCATTTAAGGATAAAACATTATCCATCAAAAACATTATCCGTCAGTGGCGTTACATTAAAAAAAAACATATTTGATGTCAGATTAAAACTTTAGACGTAAACTATTTATACGTTCCAATTCAATATATTAACAATCGTTCTGAAATATCTAAACACAATTGTAATATCCCTATAAGTTTGTACACTGTAGCGTGACAATTTGAATAGTCCAATAGCTGTACAAAATTGTATATGCAACCAGATATACAATACTGTTTGACATAAAATGTAAATACAAAACCATTATTTTAATGTGATTATTATAAAATTTAATATTAAATAAAGAATGTACAGACAATGCACTATGAGTAGTTGATTTATTTGGGATATTATATTAACATTTGATTAGTGTCATCTTATTTATGTTTATTTTATTTACTGTTCAAATGGGTTTGCACCCAACTGCAGAACAGGTTAATAAGTAAATTAACATTAACAATAAGTAGATTAACAATAACAACTATAACCTAAATTTACAACAAAAATTAAAGACGTTGAATAATTACAGAACATGTACACAAGCTAAAAGTAAAGATTGTATCTCAGAAATGAGAAAACAGACAGTTCAGACACTTACATAAGATAAATAGCCTATTTCAGTTATCTAAAAAGCAGGTCTTTATGACTGAAACAGTACAATTAAAGATGTCAAGCTGGTAATATACCTCATAGCCCGTCCAACACATTTTATAAAGTGTAGAACATTATAAAATATTAATTCAGTGAGTGGGAAAATAAAAGGTGTAGTTGGTCCTAGATGTGATTCTAGGAACAAAAAAAAAGTTTTTGCAGAAAAATTGAGTCATTAAGTTGATTGTTAATAAGTTTAAGCCCCAAAATTACTGAATGACTATTTCTCCGGTAGGTCAGTCAACCTATTTTATGTCGGGAAAGAAGTTCAGTATTTGTGATATCAATTGGCGGATACATATGATCTATTCTGAATTACAGGACTTTTGACAAAAGCAAAATATAACATTTTCAATGTTTCTGGTTGCACTAACTTTCGGGAGTTACTGTCAAATGTAACACCCAGGTCAGTAAAAGTGGACGGTCCCTCAAGGATGAAATTATTAATTTTATAATGAAAGTCAATACAATCTTTCTTTAATGTGTACGACATTACATTACACTTACTTGTATTGAGAGATAAATTATTATTTTCTCACCAAATTTCAATCAGTTTCAGATTTTGAGATAGTCTCTCGCAGTCGGAAACAATATTGATTTTACAGTAAATCAGCATATAAGAAGTAATTTACGTCTAATGAATTAACGATATCATTAATGAAGATATTAAATAACAGAGGCCCCAAGTTACTGCCCTGGGGTACATCTGAAGTGGCCACGTATTCGACCGACTTAAACCCATTGAAGACTGTTTCCTGAGATTCGAAGATAAAAGACTAATGAATTTGATAGACCAAACTGAGCTAGTTTAGATAATAGAATTCCGTGATTGATTCGGTCAGATGCCTTCGAAAAGTCCATGTACACCACATCACACTGTACCCGATCGTCTATAAATTCAGCCAGAAATTGAGTCATGTTGACAAGGTTTGTTATAGTCGAGTGTCCTTTCATAAATCCATGTTGATAACACGTAATAATATTGCTAAAATGAGAGTAAATTATTTTATAAAGTAAGGTAATGTTATGTCGATACCTTTAATTTTTTTCAGATTTGAATGTTGTGTTTCTTACCCCGGTGTCCTAATAAGTTATTGGGTGACACATAACTGTCCCGATTTAATCTCCTAACAGAAACTCCCAAGCTAATGTCTATAATGTTAGGATAAATGGGATACATGATACTGTCTTTTCTAGATCCACTGAACGCTAGAGAATATATTGTTTCCAGTCGAGAACCTTTGTCAGTTACAGTACATATAACTGAATTTAATATTTAAGCGCGAAAAGAATATCGACATCTTTTATACTATTCGAGATTTCCTTCAGTTGAGGCAAGCGCAACTGATGAAGGTTCTAGACTAGAAACAATATATTGTCTTGCATTTAATGGATTGTAAAATCTCGGAAAGACAGTATCGTAATTGCTTTGTCAGGTTCTAGTTCCTAAGATCACAGGGAAACGGGGCACATATAGTACGACTCGCCGATTTCTGGTCGCAATAAACTAGTTTTCCCTGAAACTCCTAGATGTCAGAATTATAAAAATTGATTCCTGAAATTTAGAAACTAATTACCATTATACAGAACAGTTTAAAAACGACTTCTATTGTAGAATATAATGTGATGTACCACAAGGGACCGTATTCGGGCCCATATTATTTAATATATTTTTAACTTACTTGAAAGATATGATAGAGAAACGCTTGTCCGTAGCTATAACACTATAATTTTTATGAACGAAAGAAATTAATTACCATTCTACAGAACACCTTAAAAAACACTTCTATTGTAGAATATAACGTGATGTACCACAAGGGACAGTATTCGGGCCCGTATTATTTATTATTTTTTAACTTACTTCAAAGATATGATAGAGAAACGCTTTTCCGTAGCTATTACTACACTACGACAGTATTCGAGTAACTAGAAGCGAAAGCAGAAGGCTACGAAAATTATGCGAACCGACCTGAAGAGGGCAGATGTGACTCTGCCGAAACGTCGTCATTTTACCATCGATCCCGGCAGGGATCAGTTATCAACCACGCGGATGAATTCCCGGAAACCATCTAATATATATATATATATATATATATATATATATATATATATATATCTTTTAAGTTTTCGATGGAATGCTAGAGAGCACTTGATAAAGAAACGATTTTTTATATCACTATATTTTTCAACTTCGGCCCTTATTTAATTTAATTATAAAACCGTTGGCTATAAAATACATATCAATAGGCTTTATCAAAATTTATTAAATTTTATTAGTGTTTTATTTCATTCAAATCATGTGGGACATAAAGCTATTCAAAGGTAGGTACCGATTTTGACGAGTAAATTGATGGGAATTGAATGTTTACAGCTACGTGGGAAATATTCCGTTTTATTTCGTTCCAAATAGCACCAAGCTCACATGTGATTACATAAAATATTGAAACTATATTAATAATTGCTTTTTGATGTGAGAACTAATGGAGAACTACCCATCTGCATTACACAGCCTCGTTTCACAGGATTCGATGGTATTAAAATTTCTATTGATGAATTAATTTATACAGAATTTTATTGAAATACTAAACACTGTTAACGTATTGTTTGTGATCTGATGGCATGTTGGTAAAATCTTTATAGAAATATTTTATGATCAAACTCTATTACTTTGAGCGGATTGTCAGATTAAGCGAGTTTTTTTAAACATTAGAACTAGGATAGTATTTTGTAGATGATAAGCATAAAGTGTATCTTTCTAGTCAGGTTTATAGAATAAAAAAACATTGAAAACTTAACACGATATTAGAAGTTGTTTATAAAGTTCTTAGCTGAGAAATAAAAAAAAACAGTGCCAAATATATAAAAAATCTCGTTTTGGCCATTGTGTATGAGAAAGGTATTCTTTCTACCTGTGTGCTCAAATAGTCTAATACATTATTTCAAATTTGGTAGCTGTTGGAATTTTTAGTTTTTCTTAAAGCGGTAAATTAATTATATTAATAATAATAGTAGGCCGATCTAAACTAGACCGGGGATAGAATTGGAGTAAAGTTTCTGCATCAAACTTTAAGTACAAAATCGTAGCAAATTTGATTCTAAACAACTTTTGCTACGAAATTTATGCTCTATAGCAACGATGTTATAGAAAACAAACTGAAAAAGACTTATTTGTTTATAAATAATTTTTCACAATTTTCTGTCATTGCACACATAAAATCACATTTTATCTACATATTGTCTCTAGAGGGCATTTCTGCAGAAAAGATGTCTAGTCCTCATTTTGTATGAAATTTTGCTGTTTTGGTCGGACTATACCTGAATATTAATATTTTCTAAATACGGACGGATAAACTTAGTCCTTTTATAATATATTTTCAATTTGTTCTCTATACATTAATATTTTGATTTTCAATTCAAGAAATGTGTTATATCCTAAAAATTATGGTGCAATGTTGTTTTTTTTTATAATGAAACATTTACAGTCAGCAATGTTACCGTTGCGCTATTTCATGTTCCGTAATATGTTTATTTATCACAGGTCCATATGTCCACATGTAGATTAAATCAAATGGTGACCAAGTTTCTCGTTTGTGCTCAACCCCAGTGACCTTTAATGACATTTCTATTTTTGTATATAAAATAACATATTTTTAATTTTTGTCCAAGTTACTTACATTTTGTTTTGTTTGCAATAAATAGTGCTCAAATATGTCCATATGCTTATTTACAACAGCTTGAAGCATACTTTGGAAAATCCCTACTCACACCCTTATCATATTAAAAATTTAAATAAAATGAGAGGAGAAAAAATAAAAAATTTCTTTTAAGATCATTTATTTATTATTAACAATCGTAAGGATTAATGAAAATTCATCCTAAAAGATTTAATGCAAACCATTGATTAGGTATATTTTCTTAAAACGTGAATTAATATCTCTAGTTTCTGAAACATCCCTTTTTATATTAATTGGACGTCTAATTTGGGATATAACAAGGATTTTATGATGCAAAATCGCGCGTTGTGAGGGTGCAATAAATTGTTGATAGACTTTTTGCAAATTTTCTTAAAATTTCTATTTATCTTAACTTGGATAATAAAACAATGGCATGTTATTTCAAAAATGAGCCTGACATATAGGTCCTTTAATTAATATACTGTATTTTGGCTTATTTAAAGGTAAAAGTATTTTTACTATTGACGTTACTGTATATTATAGTAGTATTCGGGAATTAAAATAATGAACAAAATGCATATTATATGTATAATGGTAACTATTATATTTATATTTAGCCTTAATCGTAAATGTCGTGATAATATGTATAATACAGATTTTATGCCTATAACTATTGAGATTGGGACGATATTGTCAAATAACAGACTGTCTGAATTGTTAATTAAACCAAATAGGACCTGAAGGGAATAGGAAGACTTGAGAAAGACGTACTTCTTACTTAACGGTCTTGAAAAATAATATATCTAAGAAAATAGGGATTTAAAGATTTTTTGTATAGCCACCCATGCATCATTTTGTATTCAACATTATAGAATCAAAAATATATATAAGTACAGACTGCTGCATGACTACATTGCAAACGTGAGTAATAAACTCCTGGAAAAAATTAACACGACATAATGAAATTATCCAAAAAGGTAGTTTATCTGTTTGTTTAAAAGTAAGCTTATAAACTGTTCCTTTTTTTTAAGTAATTGATTTTATGATAAACTGTTTTAAATTTGAAAAATGAACTTAACACTAGGTAGTGGGGGCATCAGTTTTATTGGATTAGGGATATTGTCAATGTTATAGTGCCAATTTGTTCGACAAACATCGTTCCATCGTATGGAAAGGTGTTTGATTAAAAGAGGAAATTATTCCAGAAGGTCGGGGCATGGGCGAAAACGATGCTCAAATGACAGGGCATTACTGAATAAATAGTGAACAGTATAATGTATTTTAGCAATGGAGATAGGTTAGATCAAGGGTATAAAAATGCCTCTTCAAAATAAGATAAAAACTGAATTTTCAAAACTATAACCGTTTTTCTATTTATCACAGTACAGTTAATTTAACGGTGCAAGTTTGTCGTCAATATGTTTCACTGGAGTGCTGGTAAGACTTCTTGTAAATGAAGGATACCAACCCATTCCCGATCTGTCTGACCCGCCTTGACAAAAACATCTGCTGCCTTGCCCATCATTCGTAACTGAGTGCCTGTGATTCCCTTGCCTATACCATTGTGGTGGAGACCAAGTTGGTTTAGTGGTTTTAAATTCCACGTTGTTGATACTACTCGAACTTTTTGGATACCACAAATGTTGTGGAGGTGGAGTTTCACCATAATAATGACTGTGGAAAGACGGTTCAAAATACGGAACAGTTATGCGAGTGCCATTATTTCTGTATTTTATATGGACTGGATACATTTCTTCATCAGTGGATACACTTACAGCAACTGGGGTTAGGGTTTTTATGTTCACATTAACATCTCGATTGTATAAACTATTACTTGAATCTAAAGGTCGGTATCCGTAGAAGGAACTACTTGTTGATGGCATAAAAACAGGTTTCATTGGAAAGTTTGTTGAAAACCCACCCCCGATTGGAGAATTATAAAAGTTTCTTTTAATATTGTTTTCTGGAGGACCATATCCCGTGCCCGTAACAGGGTATGTTGGTTTTGGGACCAATACACCACCCATTTCATCAGCTGTTCTGTCAAGTTTAGCACCTTTGTAACCCACTACCACAGGTATATCTGGAGTTTCGCCGATGATTTGTTTTGTTGGCTGATCACGATTCAAGTCTAATTTGGTTTCTATGTGAACTAGTACGTCGGTTTGAATTTTCTCTGACGCGTCAGTTCTGTTACAACCTCCAGTACCGCATATTAATGGCGAGTTTTCGTTTTTGTAAGTGGGGTTTAGTAATGTCACTGTTTTTGTAACTTTTGGTGGTGTTAGTGTTTTTTTGTGTATGGCATTTTCACTTATAAATCCTGAATGGCTAGAGCTTCCAAAGTCCAGTTTACTGTCAACGTCAATAGCTTTAGCTGAAACAAAAATATGAATCATATAAAAATAGGTTAAAATTTTACAGGGGTGTTTCTATTCACAATATAGTTAGTCACTGACAAAGAAATCTCAACACCCAGAAGGAGATGTTTAAATTTAATATTGTTTTTGGCATAGGGGCGATTTTTAAATAACTGTGTTTTTTACAAAAATCAACATTTTTTTTTAAATCAAAAATGCTTTAAAACTTGTGTTCTGGATGCTATTGGTATTTTTCTGTTCTCAAAATTAAGCCTGTAACATAGTTCTACTATAACTTCAATAGAAAAGAAACTAGAACAAAAATTAGAAATTTCACGGCCATGGTACTAACATCAAAATGAAATATTCAAAATACTAGCCTAATAAATCTCTTTAAATTCTTAAAATAATTAAACAAATGATAAATTATAGGACTTTGATAATCATACACAGACATTTACGGTATTTTCATTCTTGATTTTAAAAATCTTTAAAATTTATTAACGGTAGAATTAAAATAACAATTTTTGTAGTAGTCTTAGAATAAAATAAAGTTAAACATTAGTTAAATATATTATTCCTTTCTCCCAATCAATGTTGGGGTATAATAGCAGTATAATTTGATGAATTATACAATAGATTTTAGTTATAAAAGCTAAACTTTAGATTATAAGACGACTCTATAGAAATTTTTATATTTAGTTTCAAAAACGAAAATCAGACATGCCACGGTACTGACATACTTATGCTTTATTATACTATGTCGACGGTAAAATACTATCAATTTTATCATATTTATAATTTTCCGATCAAAAAAATCATATTAAATAATAAATAAAGTAGTAGACATAAAAAATCAAAGTTATTTAAGAATCACGCATATACATGTTTTGGTATGCAAGAAAAATCGAGAAAAATTAACAGAAAGTTTAATCTTAGTGTAGTTTTATCCTGAAGACTTATGTAAACTTATACAAACGGGCTTGAGATCAGCTTTCTTTTTTACACGCAAAAACTGGAAAAGCAAACAAACTGGAAAATAATTAAACAATATATTTTACGATTAATGAAATCTATTAATAAAGTTCCGGATATACAGAAATCTGTCGAACGTTTGCCACACTTATTTACTGATTAGTACATTTTTAGTAATATCAGACTAGTTTTGAAAGAATGGATTCCGAGGTAAAAAAAATCCTTTATTTACCGTACTTCACTGAATTATTAAAAATTCTTGGACTTGAGTTTGGAGTGCCATTTAAACATTATGGACGGACTTTATAATTATATAATTATATAATTATATAATTAACTTGAAATAGAGGAAAATCCATGAATTATAAATACATGTTCGCAAATTTGAGCATTGGTTACGATTGTTTGAATTATTAAATATTTACTTATTATTTTGCCAGTTAGATGCAATTGTTTTGTTTAATATTCTTTCTTCTGTTTTGAATATTTTTTTTGAATAGTATGCAACAGAAATATGTATTTATGACCAAATTTTTGTCAGGTATTAAAGCAAACTTTATACTATAAAACCCCCAAATGTTTATATTCAAAATAAATAACGGTGATGAATGAAAACTAATTTTTATATTGTTTTGGTCAAACATAGATGCTATAGTAAGGAGTAAGTGATTAAAATTTGGTAAATGGTGAATGTTTTTTCATGTAGGTAAGCTTTTTTATCAATTAGTATTGTAGTCGTTTTTGCATTATTTTTAATTTACCATGATGACTTCCAAAATCCACGGTTAGTAATATTAAAATACCTAGAGTATGCCGAATGTATCGCCAACTAATTAAATTTGAAAGAGTTCGAATTATTAGATTAAGGGAAGCGGGTTTTTCATTTCGAGAAATCGCTAACCGCACGAACAGAAAACTATTGTTATGAGATGTTGTCAAGCGTGGTTTGATAATGCCCGGAGTCGGGGAAGAGTGGGCACCGGACGTCGAAAGGGCACAAATGAAATTCAAGATCGACGTCTAAGACTTATGACCTTTAGAGACCGATTTTGGACAGCTCGAAATTTGCCTGATGAGTGGAAGGAGAACAAGGCCATCTTGTAAGTGTCCGAACGGTTTACCGCCGTATAAGGTCTTTTGGACTGCGGTGATTCAGAGAACGACAACACTGGAATATGGAATGGCATCAGGTGTCTTCTCTGATGAATCTCGATTCTGCTTGGGGTAGACATGATGCCCGAAGAAGGCTTAGACGACGTCGAGGAGAAAGACGTCAACTTCAATTTGATGTTGACGACATGTACCCCGGACAGTAGGCGTTATGGTATGGGGTGCTATTGCATATGGAAGTGGGTCACTTTAGTCTTTGTTCAAGGCAACATGACAGCGCAACGTTATCTTCAGGAAGTAGTGGAGCCCTATGTACTCCCTTGCTTTAATCGGCTAATGGATCCCATATTTCAACAAGGTAATGCTCGGTCTCATGTTGCTCTAGTTAGTTGAAACTTTTTTGATGAGACCCATGTGAATCTGTTGCCACGGCCGTCCAGATCCCCCAAACTTTCGACCATAGAACATGTTTGAGATATGATGGGCAGAAGGCTGGGAAATTTACCCAAGTCCTAACGGACTTTAGAGGTTCTAAGACATGAAATACGTTTAGCTTGGTATAGTATTCGAAATAGACCACCTTATTGAATCGATGCCAAGCCATTTATAACCGCGGTTGACAAACACATTATTAACACATTTTTGGGTGTTGCGATTTCTTTGTCAGTGACTGTGAGTATAGGTCTCATTATATATGCATTTGTACAATTTATATTAAAAAGCGACAAATAGGGTACAACTTTTTAGATTTGAATCTGTTTTATTTTCAGGACACAGCGAGAGCAAGTCCGACACACTTTTGGGAAACACTTTATTGTACCTTAAATACGGCAGAAATAATTTGTTTTATGAATACGACCCCATAAATAACGTTCCTGTGTACCAATTGCGAAATGGTTTATTCAGTAGAATAAACATGACCGTTTACTTCACTCGAATAATTCAATAATGCGTCTGGTTCCGGTGTATACTGTTTAAATCAATTCGTCCGATTGGAATCCCACAGTTTCAAGGGGTGACATTTATGATACGCTTACTTGCGAAGGGAATAGCCAATAAATCGCAACGCTATTCCAACCTGCGTTATTGAAAGAATTTATTTTTGATTGGTCGGAACGAACCTTCATTCGATTTCCTGTGTGTGAGAAAGGTTGACTGCAAACTGGGCCTTCTTGAGTGCTCGAATTGCATAAGACAAATCTCACAATGGGAAATATTTCTTTTTGCGAAATATGCCAGGACACTCACCCAAATAAGGTTTTCCGTTATATGAAATGAGAGACAGCTCGCTGGAAACTCGGTTTGTGTCAACGGAAAAATTTAAGAGTTCAATATTGGCAGTTTATTTTCTTTAAAACGTGCTTAGCGTATAAAGAAGTGAGAAGCTCTGATAAATGCATTTTCTGCGTAATTATGAATGAAAATGAAAAATTCTGAAACGTGGCAATTTTTATACAGGGATTTCATTTCAAAATTAGCCACCCAAAATAACTTTTAAAATATCCTTAAAAGAAAGAAAAGATAAAACACTAAACCATTAATTTATATTTTGCGAGGGGACACATTTCACACGTGTCGGTCACCCTGCAGTTTTAACCCCTAAGCGGGGTCAATTTCACTTCTACAAGTTTAAATACAAAGGACGCATGTGATACCTCTTTTTAAACCGTAAAAAATTAACTTTTTGAAATTAAAAAATTGGTCAGATCCAAGATGGAGAATGAAAATAATTTAAAAAATTAACCGGTATTCACGAAACTTCTTATAACGAGGTTTTTGGTTTTGGTGATCACGAATCTGATGGAGGATCAAATATGTACGACGAAAATTTTGTCCGCGATCTTGAATTTTGTCAATTGCTGAATCCGAATCCGAAGGTGGTTTAGCTGACTCACCCTCTAAATTAAAAGTAAATTGCAAAATATCCACGAAAATCGCTTAAAAATTTGGAAATATTGCATATATGCAAACGAATTTTTGTATGTATTGTAATGCGTTGAATCCAAATCTCAAGTCAGTTTGGCTTCTACACCCACTAACGTTGAGTAAATTGTTGAAAAACGCTAACAAATGTAAAAAATACCGAAAGTCATAAAGTACTTCAGAATACGTTCTTGTTTAATCACCAATTCCAATTAATATTAATTTTTCAGTTCTTTGGGTCCCGGCAAGGCTCATTAAAACCAATTAATGTTTAGAAATTCCTAAATAAACGATTAATAACAAAATTTATTAACTAAAATAAATTTCAAAAATTTGTTAAACCTCTTCGTGACACAATTTTAAATAGGTCTATGTTTGTAGGACCAAAAAGCTATATTGCTAAATAGAGAACCGCAAGGCGCTACCCCTTTTCTTTTAATTATATATATATATATATATATATATATATATATATATATATATATATGTTTTAGGTGGTTTCCGGGAATTCATCCGCGTAGTTGATAACTGATCCTTGCTGGGATCGATGGTAAAATGACGACGTTTCGGCAGAGTCACATCTGCCCTCTTCAGGTCGGTTCGCATAATTCTCGTAGCCTTCTGCTTTCGCTTCTAGTTACTCGAATACTAAGATTTTCAGAAGCGCTCGCGCTGTTATATAATCGCGGCTCGGCACCTATTGGTTGGCACTGTGAACGGCTGCGTGTGATTGGCCCTGGGCGCTCAGTGGGCACACCTCCCGCCTGCTGATTTATTATTTCCGGTTGAGTTGTTATTGAACGGGTCCGGGCCGATACGGTGTTTAATATAGAATTTTCCAACAATTCGATAAGTTCTGAATTTCATTGCGTGCGTTTAGACTGTGAGGCCTCTTCGCTATTTCAATTGCCTCTCTTACAAGTCTTGATTTCGGGTGTTCTATATTTGCCAGTACTCTGGTGTTTTCAAAGTCTATTCAGTGTGACATCGTGGTGGCGTGTTCCGCAATGGATGTTGTTTTTTCCTGCTTTCTTACAGTTCTGGTGTTCATCACGTCTAGCTTGAATTCTTCTATTAGTTTGCCCTACATAGGTTTTATGACAGTCTGCACATGGAATCCCGTACACTCCCTGTTGTTCTAAAGGTATCCTCGTCTTCGGAGTCCTCAACACCGTGCTTACTTTTCTGTCTGTATTGAAAATAGTATCGATATTGTGTCTCCGTTTCAATACAGACAGAAAAATAAGCACGGTGTTGAGGACTCCGAAGACGAGGATCCTTTACAACAACAGGGAGTGTACGAGATTCCATTTGCAAACTGTCATAAAACCTATGTGGGGCAAACTAATAGAAGAATTCAAGCTAGACGTGATGAACACCAGAACGCTGTAAGAAAGCAGGAAAAAACAATATCCATTGCGGAACACGCCACCACGATGTCATACCGAATAGACTTTGAAAACACCAGAGTACAGGCAAATGTAGAACACCCGAAATCAAGACTCGTAAGAGAGGCAATTGAAATAGCGAAGAGAACTTATCGAATTGTTGGAAAATTCTATCAAACACCCTACCGGCCCGGACCCGTTCAATAACAACTCAACCGGAAATAACAAATCAGCAGGCGGGAGGGGTGCCCACGGAGCGCCCAGGGCCAATCACACGCGGCCGTTCACGGTGCCAACCAATAGGCGCCGAGCCGCGACTATATAACAGCGCGAGCACTTCTGAAAATCTTAGTATTCGAGTAACTAGAAGCGAAAGCAGAAGGCTACGAGAATTATGCGAACCGACCTGAAGAGGGCAGATGTGACTGTGCCGAAACGTCGTCATTTTACCATCGATCCCGGCAGTGATCAGTTATCAACTACGCGGATGAATTCCCGGAAACCACCTAAAATATTTAGTGCCCGCGAAAACTTAAAAACAAATATATATATATATATATATATATATATATATATATATATATATATACGTACAAAAAATATAGTGGATCAAATCATTATTTTAGTTTACAACTGAATTTAAATTTCGACCTTTCCAATAACTATTGAAAAATATTGACATTTTAACAGTATAAATTCATTATTAACGAGAATTGTAATTAACGTGAAATTAAATGCTTCCAAACCCATTTAGAAGGAGATCTTTATCACCAATCTCGAATATTATCACGATTTAATCTCAGTGTTTGGGGAAATAATCAACCAATGCAAACTTCAGGCTGACCTTGGTGGTCTCCGTGTTACGGCAAATTAATATTGATTGACCGCCTTTCTAGGCGATAGTTTGTTGATTATGAACCGATTATAATCCCTCAAAAGGAAGTCTTTCCTAAACCTCACAATATGTCGGGGTTTACATTTTCAAATTATTAACTATTGATGAACAAGGGTATAACTTTTTTATCTAGTATGTTACGATGCGCTTTAATTTTCTTGTAAATCGACTGAAAAATTAGATTATGTTGCAACATATCCAAATTGATACGTGAAATTGTTCTCGTTTGATCAGCATTAAGCAAATACGGCACCCATCTCGCAGACAGAATTCTTTCAAAACATTCCTGCAAAACATCGAATACGTTCGGTTCTCATACGAATTATATTTGCCATCTCAGGCACATTCAAGATTACTTGTAGTCAAGTTTGAATAACAGTCACGTGAAATTCCTGTCTTATTCTCTTCAGAGCTAAGTGTAGAGGTCAAATGGTTATTTTTCGTAGATTTGGACCTCTATACATACATCGGTTTTTGTACTCGTATTGGTATAGATTAGGGGTCGGCAGGAATTTTAAATTGAGCTCTAGATACTTTTTAAATTCTTATTTTTCTTTTTAATTTTACTTTTTATTCCTAAAATTTGAAAATCACTGGGAGAAAAGAATCAATGGAATAAGTTACATTTACCAATGGGATAAATTACATTTACGGACTTGACACTGCCCTACCCACTGACCATTAAAAACTCAAACCAGTTAGTCAACTACTGGTAAAATATGGAAAAAAATATAAACGTATTGCAGAAAATATAATTTGAGTTATAGGACAGTGACTGGGGACAGTAGATTGAAAAAAATAGGATAAAAAATAAAACTTATATTGTCCTAATGGTGATCTTTCGCAGGAGGTGAAAGTCACCCCTGCGGAGGGGTGGAAATTAAGATGGTAAAAATAAGTGCATAAATCGATAGAGGGAAAAAGTTCTGTATACACATTTTTAGAAAAATCAATACTTTTTGAGTTATTTATGATTGAAAATTGAAAAAAAATCATCCAAAAAACACGTTTTTTCTCGAATAAGTGGAAAAATTGACGCCCTATAAAAAAATTCTCTTAAAGAAAGTGAAGCTTATTAAGAAAGTAAAAGTTTGTTTTTTTATTTATGTATGGGCAATGGATGTTAAGATACGACTGGTTGAAGGTAGGTCAGTTCTTGTTCGATGACCTCTAAATTTGCAGCGTTTGACGTGAAATTACTCAAAAAATTCACGTTTTAGGAAAATCTTCAAAATAATATTGATTTTAAGGCATTGTCATAATAATTGAGGGAGTTATGGTCAAAAAAGCAGCTAATTGATTTTATTTTTTTTAATACTGCAATAAAACTAATATATTTACCACCAGATTGTAAATTAAAGACTATCCTCTACAGTTTGCCTTATTTAGATACAAATAAAATATACAGAAAGTTTCAGCGATTTAGGATGCATATTTTTGAAAATTTTAAACTTAATAATAATAATAAATTAATTTTCAAAAATTAAGAAAGATATCGTTATAAAACTGACGTCATTTACACGATTTAGTATATTCAAGCAGTAGCAGACGAGGAAAAAAGGAGCAAACCAAGCAGCTGTTGAATCTTTAGAGAATAAAAAATATTTGGAAATAAAAACAAATTTCGTAATTTTGTCATTAATGGTGGTTCTCAAGGGTTGAAATATGGCAATAAATCGTTTCTTGTACCATAACTATTTGAGAAGATTTTTATTTTTCACATAAAGGTCTAAAAAATATTTGCAAATACAAATAAAAGAATTTTTCGTAATTTTGTCATTAAGGGTGGTTCTTAAGGGTTGAAATGTGGTAATAAATTGTTTCTTGGACCATAACTATACAAAAGATTTTTATTTTTATATACATATACATCTAAAAAATATTTGAAAATTATAGTAATTTCGTAATTTTGTCGTTAACGGATCTTTTAAGCGTTGAAATATTATAAATACTATATAATAACGTTTGAGTAATAAGCTTAGGGGGTGGTTTTCACCCCTTAAAAATAAAAAGCACATGTCAGGCTTATATAAGTTGATTTAGAGGGTAGTATGAACTTAATTCCCAATTTTTAATAAAAATTGGTTCACTGGCTAGTTGCCGACCGTTGGAATAGATTATCACTTTCGGATATACACCACCATCAATATTCTTTAATAGTAATTTTCAAATTTTATATAGATTATTTTTTAATACATCAAAATCACATAGAAATAATGAGCTGTAAATAATTAATACCTCATAAATTTTTCAGGTGAAAATCGCCGGAATTTATTTCATATTACAAATTCAAAGCTTTTCACGTTAAAGTGAAATCTGAAAAAACACATTTTTCGCATTACCTCTACATAGAAATACCGATGTTCATTTGAAAATATGTTTGCCTTCACAAATCTGTTCTCGATCCGAAAATAAATGTTTTTGAACAAAACCATTAATCGATACAAGGGTGTTTTTCGTGCAGCGGGATAAAAAAAGTTTCTATTTCCACACTCTTTCATTGAAGGGCTGTTCAGTTTAAACGGTAAATTTCGAAAATCTTATAAACCACAGCCTTTTTTAATATTCATGTGCAGAGGTGGAAAATACATCAAATAGAATTCGTCACAATTTTCTCCTGAATAAAAGTCATGCCCTTCTAGATAAATAATTACCTAAAGCCGACTTGATTTAATAAATTAAGCTCATTTTGTGAGCTGTTTTGTGCTCCTCCAACTCGGAGCTTTCTTGCTAAGAAGTTAAAGTAATTATAACGATGTAAATTAAAAGCGAGTCAATGCGCTTCAAAAAAATGACTAGGAGTAAGGATTTGCAAAGTTTGAATTTTATATAATTAGCGCTGTGACGATACAAACTTTGTATTGACAAAAAAAATTACGTCATTTTTTACTCCTTTTTTGCCTTCACATTATTGTTAGGCAGTACTAGTATAAGCATTTTAAGAAGATACAGTTCGGATTGATTTTACTCTGCTTTACAGTTAGCCTAGCAAGTTTCCTATCTTTATAAGTAGGTAATCTTTCTGAAGTTCTTGAAAATGTATATTTCTTTCGACTATGATTCCGTTTGAACTGTAGTTCTTTTCACCCATACAGTTGTTTTACTATGGATAACTAGAAGAAATCGCTAGGAGTTCAATGGGTGAATATGGATGTCTATTAAGCCACATCGGACAATACGCATCGCCAAATTCGGAATATGTGCATATTTTATTGCTGCTAAAAAATTTTATTGCTCCTACCGTGTCCGAGAAACAGTGTCCGATGTGGATAATGTTCAGCCTCATGTTGCTCGAATTTTGAGGAGAACCATGTGAATCTGTTGCCATGGCCGCCTAGATCCCCAAATATTTCGCCCATAGAACGTGTTTGGATGGGTGTGGAAAAGGATCGGAAATTTACGCCAGCCCCCAACGGAGAGGTTCTAAGACATGAAATACAGGTAGCTTGGGATAGTATTCCGCAAGAAGAAAGAGATCACCTTATTAAATCAATGCCAATACTTTGGGGAGTGTGTAGATAATCGCGATGGACACACATTATTAACAAACTTAATTACAAAAAATTTAAACTGGTATTTTTTATTCAAATTTAATCATTTACTCCTTACTATATATCTATGTTGTATCAAAACAAAATAAAATTTAAACATCTCCTTCTGGGTGCTGTCGAAATTTATCATGACAGTTGTTTAGAATCTTTCCACTATATCTAAGGAACCATATAGACATTATTGAAAGGTGGGGCAGAACTTGTATCGCATTTTATCATGACAGTTGTTTAGAATCTAACCATTAGATCTAAGGAACCATATAGACATTACTGAAAGGTGGGGCGCAAATTTGTTCAAATCATTTAGGAATAAATAAAGTCGAGAGAGTTAACAAATTCAGAGAAAGTACTAAAACAAAGTACTGTAGGACGTCGAATTCTAACATGAGAGTTGTTTAGAATCTTTCGATTAGATCTAAGGAACCTTATAGAGCTTATTAAAAGCTGGGGCGGAAATTGGTTCAAATCGTTTTAGCAACAAATAAAGTCGATGGAGTTAAAAAATTCTAAGAAAGTACTAGAACAAAGTACTGTAAGACGTAGAATTTTAACATGAGAGTTTTTTAGAATCTAACCATTAGATCTAAGGAACCATATAGACATTATCGAAAGGTGGGGCGGAAATTTGTTCAAATCATTTTAGCAACAAATAAAGTCGAGGGAGTAAAAAAATTCTAACAAAGTACTAAAACAAAATACTGTAGGACGTCAAATTTTATCATGACAGTTGTTTAGAATCTCTCTATTAGATCTAAGGAACCATATAGACATTATTGAAAGGTGGGGCGGAAATTTGTTCAAATCATTTAGGAACAAATAAAGCCGAGAGAGTAGAACAATTCTAACATAGTACTAAAACAAAATACTGTAGGACGTCGAATTTTAACATGACAGTTGGTTACCATTAGTTTTAAGGAACCATATAGATATTATTGAAAGGTGGGGCGGAAATTTGTTGAAATCATTTAGCTACAAATAAAGCCGAGTGAGTAAAAAAATTCAAAGTACTAATACAAAATACTGTCGGACGTAGAGTTTTATCATGACAGTTGTTTAGAATCTCTCTATTAGATCTAAGGAACCATATAGAAATGATTGAAAGGTGGGGCGATTTATTTATCAGTAAGTATATATAATCTGATATTCTGATATATAAGGGAAGCTACACCGTGAAATACTGTTAGAATATAGCAGAATAGTACTTTAATTTGCGTAATTTTATATAGTTATAGCTTTCACAATAGATGTTTTGAAAATATAGACCTTTAAGGGTGCTATAATGATTTGGTAAAATAAATTACTATGACAATTAAAACAACAGTTTAATAGCGAATTGTTTTACTCCCTAAATGGGAATGGTTAAAAATACGGCGTTAAATATGGTATATATTATATTTAATTCAACCTTTTGACCACTTCCGTCGTAACAGGATGTACAGGGTACGAGATATAAATTTACAAAACTTTCAGAATTTTTTAAACAACTACTTTGAGCTAAATTCCTGAAAATGCAAATACAATATAAGAATTAGGGTATATACTGGGTGTTTTGACAGTATAACACGACAAATGTAACAAAGTAAACGACTGAAATACTCACACGTAGAGCACCATAACAAAATAAAGAGCACTAATCCCCTACACACGAACACACTCATGTTTCACACCTGTAATAATCTTGTTTTGGAACTTTTGATGAGCCGAGATGGCTAATTGCGTGAAGACAACTCGATAGCGTGACAAATCTCGGTTGATGCTGACAATTATTTCTCCTATTTCAAAATAAAGTTATAATATGGATGTTGTTGGTCTCCTTCATCTTATTGTCAAGGTTAGAGAGGAAAAAAATATTCTTTACGTTTTATATTTATTTAACTGCAATCATTATACTCTGAGTTTTGCCTGCAGTACTAATAACTCGTTCGTATAATCAGCTGAATCATGCTTAATTTACGTGAAACTTGATTTGTGGCAGTGTAACTGACCAAAAGTATGGGTTGGATTCGTTTGAGGGCAATTACTAGACAGTCATAGTTATATACTAGTTCTTTATGAATGAATATATATATATATATATATATATATATATATATATATATATATTTGTTTTTAAGTTTTCGCGGGCACTAAATGTTTTAGGTGGTTTCTGGGAATTCATCCGCGTAGCTGATAACTGATCCCTGCCGGGATCGATGGTAAAATGACGACGTTTCGGCAGAGTCACATCTGCCCTCTTCAGGTCGGTTCGCATAATTCTCGTAGCCTTCTGCTTTCGCTTCTAGTTACTCGAATACTGATTATTGGAGTAACTAGAAGCGAAAGCAGAAGGCTACGAGAATTATGCGAACCGACCTGAAGAGGGCAGATGTGACTCTGCCGAAACGTCGTCATTTTACCATCGATCCCGGCAGGGATCAGTTATCAACTACGCGGATGAATTCCCGGAAACCACCTAAAACATATATATATATATATATATATATATATATATATATATATATATATATGTTTGAAAACAAGTTGGCACGGACGGAACTATATGTAGCTCTATTGATGTTCCGGGTGTTCGTCCGTTTCAGCGGAGAACGACCTAGCCAACGATCTGGGATACGAAGTAGTCCGGAAAGGTCCGAACCTGCAGCCACCCTTCGTGTTGAAAGAAGAGGAAAAGCCGTATGAAAATGCCAAGTGAGATTTTGGCGAAACGTCAGGCGACCGCTCCTTTACAGGGACAAAACTTTCCACGGACGAACACCCGGACCATCAAGAGAGCTACATATATATATATATATATATATATATATATATATATATATATATATATATATTAGGAACCAATAGCAATTCAAAATAAAGAACTGTTTTACCAAGTTTTTCAAAAGGACTAAAAGTATAAAAAATAAATTAAAAAAAAAACAAAAACCGACATCAAAAAAAAGAAGTAACTAAAAAGCTTGAAATCATTTTTTTGCTACAACAATTAAATACTTTTTATGAAGTCGGTGCCAATTTGAACAGCGATGTTGCGGAGTACATGTTATAAATATACTTCCCAAAATATTTTCACTTCGCACCGACTTCATAAATATTATTTAATTGTAGCAAAAAATTATTTCATGCTTTTTAGTTAATATATATTTTTTGTAGTCGGTTTTTTTTTTAATGTATTTATTTTACAATTTTTAGTGATGTTATGGCTTAATTGGATGCAGTTTTTAAATATAATTAACTTTTTCGATATTACCTAAAATAAGGTATTTTACTTTTAAGTATCGTTTATTAGTTTGACCATCCTCTTTTACTGTTGAATAGAATAACTTGTTTTCTAAATATGTATATGTATTAAGAAAATTTTGTATATGATTCTAACTTAATTGTATCCACTATATTGTAGACGATCTGAGTAATCATTCTTTAGCTCTGTTAATTACTCGTATTCAGACATTCATTTAATAGTCTCCACTCCGCGGAATCTTATAATAAATCGTTAAACAGTTTTAAGTGATACAGCATAAAGGATGTAGTTTTCAATTCTAATAAACTTTGTCTGATAACAATTTGAATTATTATTAAAAAAAGGTACTTGACTTAGACAAAATTTATATTCTTTATCAAACCTAGTACACAATTTGGAAAAGTGACATCAAGATTTATTATACAATTTTTATTAATTATGTGGCATAATTAGATGCATTTTATAATTCTTATTACTTCTGTTTGGTAAGAATTTTATATATTATGAAATATAAAGATATTTTACTTTTAAGCAAAATTCATATTTGTTGACAAACCTCGTTTACTGTTGAAAAAGTGACATGTAATCATTACAGTATACGTTTCTGACCATGCAAATATTTTTATGAAAAATAACTTTTTCTCTAAATAATATTCATATGAAAGTTTTTCGTTTGAATCCAACTTATGAAGACACACTGTATATAGATACCAACTGGGAACCTCCATCTTGAAGATGAGTAACTGACATTTATTTCAATTTATTTCAATTTATTTCCAATGAACTTTCAATTTATTACAATTTTTAATAATACAGTACAATTGGATGCAGTTTTCAATTCTAATAAACTTTGTTTGATTACAATTTGAGATATTATAAAAAAATAAAGGTACCTCCTTTTTAAACTAAATTGACATATTTTTGAAACCCAGTATATATTTGGAAAGTTACATAAATACATATTATACAATTTTTAGTGCAATGACATAAGTAGATGCAGTTTTTAATTCTATTACTTAAATTTGATAACAATTTTAAATTTTTTTTTAATCAAAATTCCTATTTGATGACAAACCTTGTCTACAGTTAAAAAAGTGACATGGAATGATTACAGTGTACGTTATAGACCATGCAAATCTGTTTATGAAGAATAACCTTTCTCTTAAAATTATTAATAAAAAAGTAAATCGTTTGATTTATGAATTCACACTGTATATACAGACTAATCAAAATGTTCACTTTAAAGTTGATTAACTGACATTTATTTTGATTAATTCAATTTATTTACAATTTACCCCAAGTTCCGAACTGAAACATTTTCATATTTTTAATACCAGCCACTCCACCAAAGCTGAATGTATAAGAAAGTCGTTTAAAAGGTTTTTCCCGATTTTCTAAAAAACGATACAAGCTATGTTATTTAAAAAAATATGTAACTGCGGGATTCCCCGGAGCTAATCCAATTACTTTTTACTTATTCATATCTCATGTTCCAAACAGAATTTTTGTTCATATTTTCAATACGAGCGACTCCACCAAAGTTTACTGTATAAGAAAGTCGGTAATATATATTTTTTCGATTTTCTTAGAAACGGTGCAAGGTATATTATTGAAAAAAATATGGGACTATTTCGGGATATCCCAAAACTAATCCAATTTCTTTTTAATTTATCCCATGTTCCGAATAGAAAAATCTCCACATTTTTAATACCAGCGACTTCACCAAAGCTTGCTGTATAAGAAAGTTGGTAAAAAAGTTTTCCCCCATTTTCTAAGAAACAAACACCGATATTGAAAAAATTATAGGACCACTTGGCGATCCCCCTTAACAGGATCCAGTATAAACGATCAAAATTCCTTGAGCGGTTTGCGAGTAATCGCTGTACAAGCATAAAAAAACATAGAACCTCCTTCATTCTGAAGTCGTTTATTTAAAAAACGTGGTATATTAAAAACAGTTTTTAGTATTGTTTGTGAAATTTAACAATCAATTTTAACATCTTGTCGTTCTCCTTCTTTAGGCCTCGCTTTCGTTGGATGGCTGCCCTTCGTCACAATCGTAGAAATTATTACTAATGTACAATTTTGGAAGAGGGAAAATCGTAAGACGTAAAGGCCGGAAAGGATTTTTTCGTAAAATGAATAATGAGACTTACGACGTTTATTCTGTATATTTGAATAACGCAGAACGATTGTCAGTCGAGCTTCGGATTACTAGCAATATACAATTAACATTCCCAAAATGTGTACGGGGAGTTGCCTATACAAATTTGATTATTGATTTTCATTATAAACATTGTGTTATATTGAAAAGCCCAGTATTATGCACCTCATATTTACTAGCTGTGAATGCAGAGTTGCCTGTAGCAATTTAATATCAATGAAGATATTTATTTCTTCATCATTCTAATTGAATTATACAACGTGCATTACCCGACTGGGCCCGCTGAGTTGCCTACAAAATTTGTCACCGAATACTCTTATACATAAATGTAGAAGATATATACTGAGTGGTTAATGAAGCCAAGTGACAACACCAAATTTTTTCATCGTCGTTCATTATATCTTCATTATGTCTTATTTATGGAGTTCGTAGTTAATGCTCTTTCTATTGAAGTGTACCCGAAGGGAAACTACTGAAATGTATGATTAGATCTTGCGGTTTCTACAAAGGACCTTGCAAGGTGTTCAATCGATCTCAACAATAAGACGCCGCGCAATATATGTCACCAATTAACAGTTAATCACTAACCTTAAGTCGAAGCCCTGTGGGGAGGGTTTTCTTGGTGTTCCTCACTTGAGGGACTAGTTTCGATGGTAGCAGCAGTTGCAGGGCTTCTTAGTGTCCTGACACTAAAGCTCAAGACTCACTAGATGACTGAGTATGAATCTGAATCTTGTAGTAATAATTGTCGGTCAGCTAAAAGAGGATGCCATCTTATGATGGAGCGCTGTATTGATTTCTTCTTGGTTTTGTGTGTGTCGAATTGCTTTAGTCTTACTATTGAAGGTGATTACTATATTGGGTCGCATAAGGCAAAGGGATCGTTTTAATACTTCAATAGCTTCACAAATCGAAGAAGTTCTAAGAGAATTGAGATATAATAATCGTCCTCTTCTCAAAATTGAAAGTGTCATGTCTGTATATGATAATGTTGGTTCTTGTTTACGAACTGATAGGGAGTGCTCATATATTCTATAGATGACACATCTGTTTGTACGACCTATGTAAATTTTGTGGACAATCATCTTCAGTGAACTCCACGTTAGTTACCTTACACTTTAGGTTCCTGGTTAGGGTGGCTATTGTCTGGTTGGGTTTACAATCCCTGCTATTTTGTCCAGAACTCCTTGAATGTATGCCAAGAATGCTTTCTGCAGTCAACGGGTTTCTGAGGGAGTTCGTTTACTTGGAGGTTGTACAGATTGTCAAATTTGTGGAAACAGTATTTATTTCGTTTTATGACATACCTCAATTAAAGAGAATGATGGGTTGATTGGGCATTTAGGTAATGATTTGTAGGATTGAATTGATTATTGGTTGTAGGTCTGTTTTATGAATAAGCTCCTCAACCAAAGGTAGTCAATAAAATTTTAGACGAAAAATTTTATTCAATTTTGTTGATAAAAAAATACATTCTGAAAGCGGTAATTTTTCACATCACATTAGTAAAAAATAAGATTGATAATGAGTTGCCAAGTCAATTATTGAAGTGAAGTCTTTAAACAGTAGGATGTTCCTTTTGTTGGTTCTTTTTAATTTCTCTTTCATATTAAAAAAATATTTATGTTTATTGATACTAGTAGAAAATTTTGAAATTTCCTGTATTTAAGAAGCATGTTTTCTACATTTATTACAAACTGCGTATATATTGCAAAATACACAAAGTCACAATGACATGGAAAATTCAAACATCGAAACAAATTTTATTTTACACTTAACATCTTGCATTTTTTTCAGTAAATATTTTTGGAATATGTTGAAATGTGCTCCAAATAAAGGACATCCTAGTATACAATATTCAAGAATCCACGATATCCAAAATGTTGGGTTCTGTATTTTCAGCCTCTATTTTTTTTCAAACCAAACAGGAGAAAATTGGTAAAACACAGAACGGTCACCTTCAAGTACTATTAATTATATAGACATTCATTGTATACAATTATTTTCAAGAGACAAAAGGTCTATACAAAAGATATGTATATTTTATTTACAATACAACTGATTGAAAACACAGTGGTGGTATCCCTTTAACAAATGCCAATATCAGTTACATTTACACATTCTATATGTATATATATAAAACGAAATTTTTTACATCATATATACTTCAAACGAGATGTTTCTAAAGTTTTATAGAGACAATATAAAAATTATGATTTGTGAGATACATTTTTCCTTTAAACATTTTTTATATATAGTACATGAAGCTGACATATAACATTTCCTTTTCTTTCTAATCTTGAACGATATTTTAAGCATACTTAAAAGTAAAAAGTTATACAAGTTTAAAAGATAAAAAAAAACCGAGATCACAACATTTTAGGTACAAAATCGATACATAAGGGAAATTAATTTCTACATAAAAATTTGTATATAATATATTTATTGAGCGCTACTAATTATTCAAATATAATTAAGACATTTAAATATTTTGATCTGTTATTTATTCTAAAATTTACCCTGCTAATAAAAGAAATATTATACTGTGTACAAACTTACCTTTTTATAATAGAGCCTTAAGACAGTTATATTGAACATATGCAAAAAATAGTATGTTTCTTTCGTATAGTTTGCATTGTTTATTTAACTGCACATAGAAAATGGCATCTTTTTATAAGAAACCACATCATTGGGGCTGTAATTTTTAAAGCAGCCACAGATGAACCTACGTATACAATTCCTATATTATCAGTGGTATGATTTCCATTGGTAATATTGCACATCAATATATCTTTCTTCGTTAATTATAATATATTTTTAATTTCTTTATTATATAATTATTTTACGTTATTAAGAATTTGGCACCTTAGCTTCATACGGTGACAGCGATATAACTATTTTAATAATTTAAAAGTGTTCAGTGTTTTTTAAGAAATTAAAAATTGAAATTGTGAGGTAAAACCCTCATATTAGTATCAAAATTGACAAACCAAAAGTTGTTCGCGAAAACGTAATTTTTATTACAATTTTTGAAATAATTTTATCGTAATTTGAAAAATCTCTTTTGAAAAACAAACGTATTTTGTGGGCTGCACGTGTGTATCAATATCTTTAAAAACTTGTCAGTTAGAGTTATCTATTTTTTTTGAAAATAAGTAAGAAAATTTGAAAACCGAACGTGTCCTGGCTCAGTAATTTGATATTATTTAGTAAGTAGTATTAAAGAAATGTTGTAAACCTTCATTAGAATTTTGTTTGTAAATAATGTAATTAGTTAAAATGTGTTGTGATATTTTTTTGAAAGTGCGCCTTTACCTTTACTTGGGACTAAGTTTTTCAGGCAAATACGCTTTAAGATATATCTTAGAGGACAATAATAATTTTGAAAAAATACGAAATTAGTTTAAATGCCAAAATCCAAACATTACAATATTGCTGATCACTTACTATTAAGTTAAAATTCCATCTAATGTATATGTCAATCTACAGAGTTTCTATTTGAAAACCATAACAAATTTAACATATTTTTAAGGCGCAATTCTTAAAGGCATGTCATCAAATATAATATTGCACTAATTTTGAAGTCAAAATGACAAATTATTGACTTCAATAATTCCTGCGTGTTTATTTGCCTTTTTGGAGAAATTATTATTATTATTATAAGGAGTATAAGATCAAACAAAGTCATTTTCAAGGAAAAAAGTGGAAATCACATTTATGCAGTTTTTGTATGAGGTGTTTTTTTTGATTGTGATATGAGGTGGCTTTTTTGTTGTATGAGGTCTTTTAAATTATATGAATTTTCTCCTGTACTAGTGCTCCTTTTCGTGGATTATCTTGGCCTGGTCTCAGATAATGTGGTGAGATGACCAGACGTGATTGGCCTTGTTTTCGTTATCATGCTTCTCAAGGTCTTACTGCTTTTGATTATATTTGACAAAAGTTATTGGGTATTGTGATGTCTTCTGTCTGCCTTTTAGGTTTGTCCAGTTCCTCACGTGTTTTGTCGGTGAATAGGTCGTCTGTAAGTTTAACTTTTTATGTAAAGACCTCTGATGCACTGCAAATGTTTTTGGCCCCGTTATGTAGAAGGATTAAGATACCAGTTTTTACTGCTGTAGGATTTTTGAAAGTGTAGATAAGATATAACACTGTGGGTGTAGCTTTTCTTAGGCTTATACATTTTCATCAGATTAAGGAAAAAAAATTTTAAAATACCATTTGACATCACGGATTTGTACTTAATTTGGAAACTTTCGGATATAGATAAAAATTCAAATGTTTTCAAATAAATACTCAGCATCTTCCTTTAAAGAAAACATCTCATAGACGTTCCATGCTTTATATCTAAAGAAATTTAAGCTACTATGTGGATTATTTATATTCACTAACGAGATTCATCATACGAGGTACTGAATAAAAAGAAAATTAACATATTGATATAGATTTCAACAGTCCCGTGAATGTTGTTTGTCTTATGCGGTGCTGTCACAGTTAAAGGAACATTATCTTATACTATAAATAAGTCTTAGATGTCGAGGGTCAAACATATCTTGTCAACTGGGCGTAGAATTCTTGCAGACACATATGAAGCTGCGTCAGGGTCGGTCGTTCGTCAGCGCTCATTGCCCAGCAGTATGCCATAACAGCAAACCTATAAGAAAAAAAATAAATGCTAGGTTACTAAAAGTGTGTGCGCGAAAGATTGTAGCTACACTAATATATATAATTTAAAAATTTCAAGCCAAGGGAGGATGAGAAGTAGTGAAATTTGCGAACTAAAAGTGCTTCTCAGGAATTTCGAGATATACAGGGTGATTCATATTAAAGTTGCATTTTTTAAATGTAACACCCTGTACATTATTACATATTTGGATTCCCCAGTCAGTTTTAGTATGACTTTGTGTATCACACATGGTACCTAAAATACACCGTTTTGGCGTTATTCGGTATTTTGTCAAAATGTTGACCTCTAGAAACAGTTGAATATGAGAGGTATCCGGGATCATAAAATGATGAAGGCGATTTTGAACCATAGATAACTAGATTTTTTGAAACGGAAGCCCCATATTTTTTGACGTTATAACTTATTCAATTTCTTTTGGTTCGATTACAATGTTGTGTGTAACAGCTTCTTCTAAATGATTTATGCTTATTTTTCATAAAACAACATAGAAGGCCTTGGGCTTTAATTTCGTATGTCATACAATGTGAAATGTCATTGGGATCCCCAGTCACCTTCTTTGCCATCTTCTGATATTATAGTTAATTATGCTGCAATAGTTATCATTTTAGTTTTTATTATATAGGTACTTACAGTTCGTCTGGACAATTGATGGGTTGAGCCAATCGATAGCCGTCTTTGAGGTAAGCTGCCATTTCGAATGGATCAATTTCAACGTAAGGTTGTTGTGCTAGTGTCGTGAGTTCCCAAAGCAGTACCCCGAAGGACCACACCTCCGAACTCGGTGAGAAAGTTTTGTGTAGCAAACTTTCAATGGCCATCCATTTGATTGGTCTGTTCTCGTTGTCACCCAGGCAGTGATAATCGGATGGGAAAAGATCTCTGGACAAAGCATTGTCGGCTAGTTTCACGTT